>JAOQMS010000008.1:6722697-6737156 GCA_027563885.1 Erythroxylum longipes
TATTATTATTATTAATTATTTTATTATTTTATTTTATTAAATATATTTTATTCTATTCTATGTGATTTGTATTTAAAAATAATTTATTTTTATAGAAATATATATAAAAAATTAAAGAATAATTTTTTATATATTTTCTATTTCATTAATTAAAATTTTTACTTTATTATTAATTATATACAATTTATTATTAATAGTATAAAAATAATATTATTAATTATTTAATAAAATTTATTATGTTAAATATTATTTCATTCTCTTTAATATATTAATTCTATTTAATATAATATTATGACTTGATCACAGGTGGTATTACAAAAAATTATTGAGCGTATATCAGGTAGTTTGTATTTATTGGTCTACGTTCTATCCTAAACTTCACAAATCGAAAGTTTCTTATTTTCACTGTTTAGGATAGAATAGAATGTAACATGAAATCTTCCGTTTCTATCCCATTATATTCCATTTCATTATAAAACTTCATTCTAAATGATGGAAGTGTGTTACGTTCCATTTCATTCCATCCTCAACCCTTCAATTAAACAGAGCCTAAAGGCTCATTTGATACCGACTATAGCCGACCATCCTTAATAACCTTTGTTTCTTTGATTTTAGCAAAGTATAAATTCTCAAATCTAATTGATATATAATCAATGCATATGCTAACTTTTTTTTTTTTGAAAATGAAGAACCCGCAGTTGTTATCATTTGAATGCACACTGAGTAAATTTTTGAATTGATGTAATAGCTTACAAATTACGTCAATCGGGTATTTCGCATTAGGTAACTCCTGTATAACAAGCTCGATCGAGAGAACATAGGTAGAGGAGTTTAAACACATGACATTTTGACCTCATGCCCCCCACTCCACCAACTCGACCACCCTCTAAAAGCTGCTAACATTGAATATCTATATATTATGTATATATTTAGATAGTCGTCTCATAAAATTTTAACAAGTGTCACTTTTTAATAGTAACAATTATCTAAAAATTTGATCTAATAACTAATAATATTTAGTAACAACCTCTCTATTATATACGGGTAAGGCTGCGTACTATCGGACCTCCCCAGACCCCGTTTCATTGTGGGATTTCGGACTGGGTGCTGATGATTTAGTAATCAAGATGTTAAAAATGATAAATTTTGTATCCTTACCAATATTTTCAAAATCGGTCAGGAATTTAAAGATATAAGGTTTAAAAGGTTCAACCATTATTAGAACGTTATAATATTAATTAAAGATTGAATAAAATTTAAATTTTAAAAATAATTGAAGAAGAATATCTTTACTCATAAAAAAATTTAAAATTTAATTGAAAAAACTGTTAAATAAAAATTAACCGATTTATTTTTGTTTATAAAAATTAATTAGTTTACGAGAATTGAGTAATTAATCAATAGATTAATTGGTTTTTAACAATAAATATTATTAAACTAGATCAAATTGAAAAGTTAAAAATTGAGCTAAAAAGTTAATTGGTTTAAGATTTTTACTATTAAATCGGTCAAATTAGTTCGGTTTTAAAAACATTAATCCTTGCAATTATCCTATAATATTATACATATAATTATAATTTTCCAAGGCGTATAATGTTTGAAATACACATTAAATGATATACGATAAGTCCTTTTAATAATTATTCAATGCATTTAATGAAATAAAATAAAGGCTTTACATTAAGTTGTCTCTTTTTATTGCATGTTAAAGTCTCTTAATAAAATTAAAAAAGATTATTTTTAATTGAAACATGTACTGAACTTATTTCGTATAAATCTCCTAATAAATTATTTAAAATATTTTAAATTTAAGCAGGATTTTAATATTAAAAGTTTATTTTTTATTTTTTACACAAAAAATTATTTTATAATTCAAAAGAAAGAAAATATTTTGAAATAAAATTTTATTGAAATATAAGCTAAAATAAATGTATATAAATTATTTTAACTAAATAAGTGTTATTGAAATAGGTTTTCTTGAACAGTAACCCTCAGTGGCTCGACGTAAAGCAACCCAAGGGAGAAGAGGCTTGAAGTTGAATCAACAGAAAAGCGAGCCCATTTCATATCTATTCAAGTAGTTGGAAGAAAGTTACCCGCCGCGTATCTTTGTCCTCTGTCTCTCCAACCTGCCGCCGTAACTCAGTACGTATTTCCGTCCTCGCGGCGCTAGTGGTTTTCTATTTAAGTCGTTGGCTAAGGTTGTTGTTTTCTTGTTTGAGCTCTTGTTTTGTCTTTATCCTTTTGTGCTTTCCAAAAGTTTTAGAGAAGTTCCATTATATTGTTTTGTTGATAGAACAGTTATAAGCTTGGAGCTTTATATTTTGGTTATGTGATTGAATTTTATTTTATTTTTGATAATTACCTTCAAAGACGCTGTCTTCCATTGCTTCAGTGAGTGGGTAGTTTGGAATTTCGGATTTTAGTTTGGTTTCTTTTGCTTTAATTTTTACACAATCAATTCGGGCTCGACCTCGTTCAACTGATTGTTTCTCTGTTCCTTTATTCTTTCACAAAGGTATGGTGAAGATCAATTATAGGAGGCTGAAGGGTAGTCAAAACTTTCGCCTCAGGCTGCTATTGGCTACTCTTTCCTCTACTCCTGTTATCATTGAGGACATCAGGGCAGACGACACGCTTCCAGGCCTCCGCCCCCATGAGATCTCCCTTCTCCGCCTCCTTGAGAAAGTTTCTGATGACTGCCTAATCGAAATCAATGAAACTGGTAATGATACCAAACCTGATATCTCTTTTCAATGTGGGTACGGATGGTTCATCTGAGCTGGAGCTCTAGTCATGGCCTTGTTTGTAATGTGGCACTCTTTTATGAGGAGAAATTTTTTTTGATTTAAGTTGTTTGCCATGTTACCTTCCGTGGAATAAAAAGTTTACAAACACAAAACTGAATTTTGTATGCATCAATTGGTAGGAATGCATGTAATTAGTGCCAAGGCTTCATGTTGTTAATGCGTTTGCAAAATTATTTCTGAATGTTGATCCTTCATCTTGATTATACTCTTTCCGCGCTAGTCTTCTTTGCAGTGATGTGGATTGAGTAATCAATGCCTGCTTGATTCTTCCTGCAGGCACTAAGTTCAAATACAAGCCAGGGATTGTAATGGGTGGGAGAAATCTTGTGCATGATTGTGGCGTTAGTCGATCAATTGGTTATTTCTTGGAACCCCTGATCGTTCTTGGTTTATTTGCGAAGAAGCCCCTTTCAATAAGGCTGAAAGGTATGACAGTCTTTCTGTTCATTAAACTTTGATTTGCCAACATGTTAGTTTGGGTTAATGATGCTTAGCAGAAAGAAATAGATGATCTACCTCCTTTAGTAAATAACCAATGACATTTTATGAAAAATAAGGTAAAAATAAGAGCCGTGTGTCTCATTGAATACCATGAATCTGATGTACCTAACTTAGATTTCCTAGTAAAATTAAGGTTTGACCTTACATTTATGTCCAGCTTCCAATCTAAATGTGGCTTATTATTGGTGCACTTTTAGACTACTTTTTTCTTTTTTGATTGAGATGAGTTACATGACATTTTCAGGAATTACAAATGATTCCAAAGACCCATCTGTAGACACTTTTCGTTCAACTACCTTACCTATGTTGAAGCAATTTGGAGTTCCTTCTGAAGGATTGGATCTGAAAATAGAGAGCCGTGGTTCTCCTCCTCTTGGTGGTGGAGAAATTGTTTTGTCAGTTCCAATTGTCCAGAGTCTGACGGTGAGACATTGCATCTGAAAAGTTTTTTTCCTTGTATTTTTCAACTTGTTGACATACTTTTTAGTACAGGCAGTAAACTGGATTGATGAGGGGATGGTTAAGAGGATCAGAGGAGTCTCTTTTTCAACCAGAGTGTCTGTGCAATTTGAAAATGCTATGATATTTGCTGCTCGTGGAATCTTTAACCGTCTGCTTCCTGATGTACATATTTTCACTGACCATAAAGCTGGTCCACAGGCTGGAAAGTATGCCTTTCTTCCATCATACTTGCATATAGTTGTTTGTTTGATAGTGGATGTTATGTTCCTTTTTGAAATTTGTCATGTCAATCATAGTATACCTAACAAAGACATCGATCTAATGGCAGCTCTCCTGGCTATGGAATTTCCTTGGTTGCGGAAACTACCTCTGGGTGCTTCATATCAGCTGATACC
This sequence comes from Erythroxylum longipes, assembly GCA_027563885.1. Taxonomy (NCBI): domain Eukaryota; kingdom Viridiplantae; phylum Streptophyta; class Magnoliopsida; order Malpighiales; family Erythroxylaceae; genus Erythroxylum; species Erythroxylum longipes. Next base: position 6,726,866 of record JAOQMS010000008.1, read on the forward strand.
ACAGTTTCTTATGCTCGAAGAGATGGTATAGACCTAGAAGATGAGGAGAAGAATGAACTGACGCCTCCTGAGGAAGTTGGTGTGCACATTGCTTCTGTTCTTCTTCAGGAGATAGAGCAAGGTGGAATAGTAGATTCAACACACCAGGTTTGTGTTTTTCTGTACTCTATAGAATCTGTCCCCTTGGTTTCAACGAGCCTTTGGACACTTTTTGAATGCTCAGTTCTGTCAATCTATTGTAAACCCATTTTAAGATGAGTCAAATGTGCCAATTATGTCTTGTTTACTATGGGTGATTGATACAGCACCTTTTTGTGCCTTTAACTTTTGAGTTCGTTGGTTCCTAAAGCTTCCAGGGGGTTTATTGTTTTCCATTGTTAAATAAATCTATTGTTGAAAAGGTCTTTTCTGAAACTTGCCAGCATAATCTGGGTGGAAATGAGATTTCTTTGGTTGATTTTCCCTTTGTTACATAGATATTAGATTTCTGCTTAGTATTAAAGCTGAACTGTAGCTTAGTATTTTTTTGCTTCATTCAGTACGCAAAGCGAGTTCTAGGATCCCCGATTTTTGTTTAAGAGAGTCTATCTTTCAGCTCACCGGCTTCCCCTGTCCTTGTGCTTAAGGTGGCTTTGAAGCCTAGACTTGCATCCTGTTGGCTGCAAACCCAAGATTTTTAGCAAAGTACTGGAGAGAAGACTGATTGCCGGATTTACAATGATATGCTATCTTGTATTTTCTTTCTGCCACCAGTATGATCGGCTTTAATTCATTTTATAGGGCTTGCTATTCCTCTTATGTGCATTGGGTCCACAAGATGTTTCAAAGGTTCGTGTGGGAAAGCTCTCACCCTATGGAGAAGAGACGTTGAGGCAGATCAGAGATTTTTTGGGTGTTAAATTTGTGATCAAGCCAGATACATCAACAAGGACAGTAATACTTAAATGTGTCGGAAGTGGGTTGAAGAACCTTTCCAAGAAAAGTTCATAACTATGGTTGGTATTTACAAGCCATCGCATGTATTGGACATTGCAGCTTTTTATGCTGGCAATTGAAATTTTGAGGTTGCCCAATGAAGATGTAATCATGTTCTATTGTCCTAATTTTTGAAATAGATTTTCCAACTCTTAGGACAGCAAAGAGGCTTCTTGAGATGAATGTTTGCATTCTACTGATTAAAAGTCCCTATGTTTAGATTATTTATGCTGTTGATTAACAACGGTTATTGATTACTAGTAAAGGGTAATCAAGCCGGTTAGCTAGCAGATTAAGCACACTATTAACGAGCAGAAAGACCTGTCAGCTAATTGAAATTTAATATAAGATAATGGAACTGCACCGGTGTTATACGATCACGCAGTCGTGTAACGGCTTATTGGTAAAAACTCTGCTCCTTCATTAGATAAGAAGATTCTAATGTAAAGAGAATAAAAATCAAGGCATTAGGACAAAGCATAAGCAGCTACTACCATTGTGTTTTTATGCCAGTGATTTCCTCTGCCCGCAAAATACTTTCCTCATGAACAGTTGCTGAGAAACAATTAGGCAGGCCAGATATATCCAGCTCCTTGAATTCCTTACTTCGAGGGTTGTACAAAACCAGAGAGCAGCTTTCATACTCCAGCAAGATTTCTCCATTCTTCAAGACGCAAAGTACTTGGATGGCTTCCTTGATTGGCAGTCTGAAATCAACGTTTTGTTTGGGTCTACGAGGTAAATAAGTCCCAATGACGTACTCTTTCATCCAGGACTCCTTCACCGAGTATTCTTTCATGATCCATATCTCAGTTTGTCCTTCAGGGCAGCAAACAGCAGCGGAAAGACAGCCTTTTAACGATATTAGATGAAAGTTGCAAGAACTGAGACTACCACAACTGGGGAGCTCTATTTCCTTGAACCTTTCTTCTTCTAGATCAAACGAAACTATATGCAAACTATGGTTAGGTAGATACTCACGTCGCATAGTTACCCAGTGGAGAGCCCCATTTGACAGAGCTTCACTTGATATCCCATCCACTCTCCAAGCAATTGTTCCTATGCTTCTCCATGCATTCATGCCAAGCGTGAAAACTTGCACATCTGATTCCTCAAACCATCCAACAAGCGACAGATAGCTGTCTTTATTAACATAGGATGTTATTCTGACAACTTTGTATTCCTTCGTAATTGGATGATAACCAAATCCAAGAGTTACTTCTTGCTCATGGTACGAGACTGGACGAGGCAGTCTCGTGTGAGATCCAACGAAAGGATTGAGAATGTACATAGGATCTATATGCAGTGCATCAGATATACATAACAGGCCATTACACGAACCGATGATATTGTGATCAGGCAAGATAGAAGTAACCCTCGAATCAATCCTTGTCGCCTTGTTCAACAAGCCTTCAGGCACTCGGGCAGATGAAACATGATATAGTTTGTTTCGGATTGGTGAGTTACGGTGAAGAATAAGACATGGATCTTTGTTGATTGCTCGTGTGTGGTACAGAACACAGAGACGAGGGTCTTGACCTAATGCACACCAACCTTTGCATACGCACTTGATTTGCATAAGACAAGTCACTGGCAGCCTGGACAATATGTCAAGAGCTATCTCTATGGGAAGAGTATCCATCATAGACTGCTTTTCACAGGATTTTGGTAGTCAGGATCACCGGAATGAAAGAAGTAACCGATGACAGATCACTGGTAACCAATAACAATGAATCTTCAATGGTCGTGTTAAGCTTGTATCATCTTCTTTGGGAAATCCACTCCGGTAATAGAATAACTGAGCCAAGTACACAATGAGTTCGTTTGATGAAGAGGATTAGTAAGCCAACAAAGCATATATTATAATCTATTAATCTGTCCCATGGGAAGCTGGGCTGAAACTTCAAAGTTTGAAATTAAGTATGCCAGACATTTTGTCAGAGGATCCCTTTGTCTGTAACGAATAAATATCGTCCAAAATCCGAAGACTTGTGTCAGAGTGTGGAGTCAGCTTCTTTTGGCACAAAGCTGGCGTCGTGTTTCGTAAAGTTATTTTAAAATATAAAGAGACGTCATATTCATATCGCGTGCATTAGTTAAACGTCAAGTTGCCTCCAAAAGCAAGCATTTAGCAGAGCTCGTGCTGGTCCACATCAGTCTGATGGGCCATCGTAGAAAGTGCAAAAGAGCGTCAGACAAATGGAACTACGGATTGGTGTTCAAGCAGGCCTGAAGCGTCGGATGAGATTTATTGTGCCACGTGCCACTTACTAAACTCCCACCTTCTCCATCCCATCCCATCCCATCAACCGTTGAAACTTTTCCTACAAATGAAATCCTTTTATTACATATTTGTATTAGAAACTTTGGTAAATATATAAATAAGATTTAACGTAATATCAGAATATCTATTTCCCTTTTCTTAAGGTTTTATTCTTTTATCATCGAAAAAAAGTTCTATATTCTAACTATTCGGTGCCTACTATATTTTATGAGCATTCATCCATCTAATTCCTGTAAATCTTATTTATTAGATGAATGAATACCTATAAAATAAAATAGGCACAAAATAATAAAAACAAATAATCTATTCTGTAAAAAGCTTGAACTATCAAGTATTTTGATTGGAATACTAATCTCTCTTGCATCGTATGAACATCAATCCTAGGAAACATTTTTTTATGTTCATGTCGAAAAGCTTGATGGATTTTAAGGGAAAGAGTTTTTAAACCTTGCTGATACTGCTCCGCCAAAACTTTAGATCATACAGCACAAGAGATATCAAACTTACCTACAAAACAACACATGTTTTTGGTTTCCAAGTAGCTATATTTTATACAAAAGTTCAGTTTAATTGACAAGGGAGGATACGTATATAAATGCTATACTTCTAAGTACCCATTAAGATAGAAAAATATAGTTTCAATCAATCATCGCCCCAAGCATCGTCCTTCAATTTTTGCCTTGTAACTATGCGATTCTTTCTGGCTTCTTCCTGGGTCTTCAGTTCCCTGGAACCAAAAGCTGTTGATGGCAATTTCAAGCCCATTCCCTGTGCAATTAACCTCTGTGCAGTTCTTGCAGATGTTCGCGGCCTTTGTCGAGGAGGTTCTAGATCTAAAAGATCAATTTCATTACCCAGGTATAGCATGATCGTAAGTAGAAAGCTATTAGAAGCAGAAAGATAGTTCTTTCTACTCAATATAGCACATTCAAGCATACAAAATCAGACAATAACCGCACAACATTTACAATAAATTTTAGCTCCACAAGGTTCCTATCAGATGTATAGCCAAATTTAACCTCCATCTTGAGAACAAAGATCATCTGCACATATGTTCTCAACAAGAAGCTCTAGATATCATTACATATTGAAGACCTGAGTTTAGATCACGTCCCTGCCTAGTTGCGTTTCAATTTAACCGAAAGCCAGAAGAGGATGTCAAAAGTACTATGAAAAATGGGATTGAGGTGACCCATAGCCGTTATTAAATCTTTACATGGGTTGGAAGGGTGTAGGTATCATTACCCCCTCGTCGTGCAACCCAAAACTGAAAATGGCACATCTAAAGATGAATATATCTTCTATCATAAGTATAAAAGTCATTCACCAAAAGAAATTTCAAAGGCTACAGTTGCAATTCACGAGGAATTTGATGGTCACAAAATTTACATAGGGATATGTGTGGCAAGCTTACCTTTCATCGATATTGAGTCCATAAGGATATCATCCACTTCAAGCATGCGCATGGTGAATGGAAATTTAACCTGGTTCCGGGCCTCAAGTGCTGCTTAGGAGATTAAAACTGTAAATAGAAGCAAAGGCTAAAAGGCTAATAATGAATTAGAATATGAATATCAAAAATGCATGCATGCCAACAGCATGCACAGAGAACAGTATACATAGTATGAATAAAGCACTATAAAGGTGAAAATACAATGTTTTAGAGAACCATCAATGAAAATGCATCATAAACAAAACCAGCTGCCAGGATAGTATGAACAAGAACAGAGAAGGAGAAAGAAAGCAGTTCTAGTGCACCAATTTTCTCCACTTTAAGCAGAATGTTTTAGATAATAGATCTGTATGAGCACAAACAATCAGGAATTCCATAAATAACATATGGAAAACAAAAGCGAGCCTAAACCATTTTCAACATCAAGATTGTAACAGTTGCTACATCAGTAGTGTCTGAAAAGCCTAGCACTCACAAAAGGGAAAAAGACTCCACAAAAAAAGACAAAGGGCCAATATATTCATCATTTTTCTTTTTCTTTTTTTGACTTCAAATTGCAAATACCATTGCTGAAAGAATTTAAGAATGCTACATGTATGTGATAAACAATTTAAAAGTTGTACGTAAAAGAAAGACACAATCTAGAGTCATCTATCATAGTTGCATTCTTTTGTAGATGATTCGCACGAAAAACGTTAATGCTGCTTTACCAAATACCATTAACATGCAATCTGACAAAAATGTCCAAAATGTTGTACAACATATTTGTTTTCAACATGAGGAAACAGAAAAGGACAGTAAATTTAGTTACCAATCGGTGGTGCTCGAAATACTGCAAGGGCTACTGTATCATTTACCCAGCGAATCACAACTCCATGGTCCGTGAAGTCCTCAAAATGCCTTTCTAGGTCTATTGTCCTAGTACTTGGTGGAAAGTCCGCCAAAACAAGGACATGGTGTGTGCCATATTTAGCTGGATTCAAGTAATGGACTCATAAGACATCCAATGAAACGGTGACAAACTTTTTTTTTTTTCCTGGAGGAATATTAGTATATGAAAAATATAAAATTTCAAGATAATTAAATTAAAAAAATGCATAAAACCAGAAATAATTTATCTTAGAAGTGGTACACTCAATTTGTTAAAATTGAATGGGATGCTCAACCTTCTGTAACGTTATCAATGTCTTTGAAACTTATGCTTTCCAAATTTTAATTATTAGCAAGTTATATTATGACTGTAACAGCACAAGTCTACATCGAGTATTCATTAAAAATAGTGTTTATTGAAGATCAAACAAGACAATGTTAGCAGCTGTTTAAAACCAATGGCCATAAACATTAGAAAATATACTTTCAAGAATTTAGAGAAATTAATACATATGGAATTTGACAAAGTGATTAGTAAAAATATGACATCGAGGTAGCTTCATTCATGGCCATCGGTCACATTCCTTTATCAATAATAGAGAAGTCACTTAAAGGATAAAAAAGCACCTATCAAATCTAGTTCAGACAGGCAAGCTTTTTCTAAATCAAAGTGGCATATTTTTTTTCCATAAGAAGCAATTGAAAATAAAATCATACTGAAAATAACAACTAAAGGATCCAATGGTACTATATATATATACTTGTAAAAGGAAATTTTATATCATGCCGTGTCAAAGTTGACTTCTTTCAAGCCAAAGAGAATGAATGCCGCTCAAATCAAAATTCCATAAGAGAAGAGCCGGCAAAACTTTCAACAGCTTTGATATGGTTTGTCAAGGTAATAGGGAATCGTATTAAAGCTTATATAATAAATAATCGTAAGACATAAGACTAATTATAGCCTAATATTCCTTATAACAGTTCAGTCTAATAACAAGTGCGACAAATGTACATCTAGATCCTTTCATGGCTTTCTAGTTTAACAAGATTAATATGCAGAGGGAATTCTAAGGAGCTCTCTAAATATCTATAGAATTATTTTTAAGTACAATATCAAATAAATGAATTGATCTTTTGCTCTAAGAATAATTCTTAGGCCTGCTAATGTGAGGTTAGTTGTCTTTCTTTACAATTTATTTTAGTTCACTTTAAACAATAATAATCCAACCAGAACTTCAACAACTTCTGGCCCAAAGTTTTCCAAAAAGCTTGAGAGTTAACAACTATTCCAAGTTTTAATTAGACTTTTCCTTTAGCTTTCGATTAAGGACTCAGAATACATGTGCAAAAGAGATTATCTAACTTTTGTCAATCAGGATAAAGATAACCGAGTGCAAACTTTATCCTGCCCTTTAAAACTAACTAGAATGTATTATTAAATACAATACAATAGAAATAAGTGTAAAGAATGATTCAACATACAGTGATTTCAAGTACCTTTGAAAACAATAATCAACAATCCACTAATTAAAATAAATCAGCTTTTCTTAGAGGAACAATTCACTCCCAAAGGTAAAGACTTTCAACAGCATAAAAAGTTTACCAACAAGAAAAAGAAAGTCAAAATGACATTACTCATGATACTTTATTCCAATAAGAAATGACAAAAATCTTACAATGTTTTGGTTCCACAGACTGCTGCTTATTTTGTTCCACATCGGCATCATCCACACCATCAACGGAAGATGCCTCATGTACATTGTCACTGTACAATCCATTCTTTCTGTATGAGAAAGTACCCCTTCCACGTCGATGAGAAGTTTGAACATTGGCATCATCTAAGGAAATATTTGATACACCAGTTAAGCACTCTGAGGATAGCAATTCATTGGGTGCACGATCTGCTATAGCTTCCCAATCTGTTAAGTAGATTTAGATGGTAATCATTTTAGTTCCTTAGTTAAAATTCGAAAAATAGCCGTATTAGGATAAGAAGACATGATTTGATACTGCACCACAAAAGAAGAACAGCAGAATGAACTTTGACAAAAGACAATTTCTCCAACCCTTCATGAGTCGTTTCTTTAACAGGAAAAAGAACATACTGCAAACAAATGTGGAGGTATGTGGTTATGATACTTGGATACAAAGTCCATAATTTTCAAACCACTACGATCATTCCAACTGTTAATTTGTCAGACCCTAAGCAATTATTACCGATTATTCGAAAGATCCCATATTTCTATGCAGGCACAACCACATTGACTTTGAAAGTTTTAACAATGTGATCCTAAAACCTAAAGACAACCAGTGTAAACTAATACGGGCAATAGTTTGGAGAATCCTTTATGACACAATGACTTCAACATGAATTATGTTGCAAGCCATTGAACGTGGGCCTAAGGCTACTGCTACAGAATTATCTGCATCTACAAAAGCACCAAAGCCAGATTTTAATGTTTGCACTGTTGAATTTATTTTAAAACCGTTGATTGTACTCCAGTCATGCACATGAAGAGGAAGGGAAATCAGCAGAACATCTAAAGTATTTGCACAACAAATTTTAACAACATATGACTGTTAGAGTTTGGGATTATTCTTTAGCGAAAAACAACAACATGAATCTAAAAGAGAACAAACCAAAAGGAAAAAAGCAGTCAATCAAAAGAGACACACCATCATCTGAAGACCCGTTGAAAGAAGCATCATCAAGTGGCTTCAGGGGTTGCTCAAAATTCCCTTCACAAAAAAATAAAAAAATCCACATACAAATTCTTTTACTTTCTCGTACTGGAGAAAGAAAGCATGAACGCTTGATCAAAAAGATGAAAAGACTAAGGAGCCCAAGATATACACCATAAGTAGACGATCCATCACCAACTGCCCCACGATGAGACGAAGCAGCATTCGATTTTGAACCTTCATTTCCCTTCAGGTCTCTCTTCACATTGTCAGTATCACTGAGAAGAAAAACCGTCAAAAAGTAGTTTCCAAAGATCAGAGGGGCCGGCAAATAAAGTAACAGTTCGAACCCACAACGCTATAACAATATATGAACTTCGCAAAAACAATGAAAGGAAAAGAACTAGAAGGCTAAATTTCGCTACATTTTTGCCCATCTAATCAATCAAAGACTCAAAAAAAGAAAACAGACACAAACTTTCTACCGTTTAACGAAGTTTTTCTCAGCAACCACACAGTAAGCAAAAAGAAAGCAAGAAACATAGAATACCATGGAGGATGAAGGGCCTGTTGTTTGAGAATAGAAGCGCGAGCGAGGAGTTCATCGGATCTAAGAGAGAAGTGTTTGGAAGAGTAGAGGTTAGCTAACTCGGTAAGAGCAGAGGCCAATTGGAGATCCACCGATTGGGATGATGATGATGATGATAGGCGAAGGTTTTCAAGTTTGGAAACAGCGGCTTCGAGGAGAGAGATGGCTCCGTCGGCGTCGCAGGCGGCCACCAAATCTTCCAGTTCCTCGCTCCAATTGGGGTTTGGCTGTTTTTCTGCTTTCTCCATTCGCACACCTTCAGCTTGTTCACTGCCTGCCTTTCGCGTTCATTGGTAGCTAGCTCGATATTTGGCCTAGCAACCCGACCCTATTCAAGTCCTGACCAGCAAGTTTTCCGAAGTTTTTATGAATTTTCTAGTTTTTTTTTTTCTGAAAAAGCCGATGAACCAAATTATTACTTTTAGACAATAGATTAACAGAAATCTTTATTTATGGAACGTGGTGGATGTCATTAACATGCATGCCAAATTGGTAGGACCATCTAATCAAGACCCTAATTTTAATAAAATTGGTATTTAATTTAACAACAATTATGAAGACAAAACTGCTGAATGTAAAATTGAATTTTAATATTAAATTAGTAGACCATCCAGTTAAAACCCTAATTTAATAAATTATCATTCAATTTAACAATAATTATGAAAATAAAATGTTGATTGTGTGCTTATTAAACTAATACAATTATTAGTAAGTCACGAATTTACTTCATTCAAATATTCCTACAATTTATTTTTACTAAAATTAACACAACCAATATAAATTTTAATGGATAAAAAATAGATGAAAATAATCCAACAACTAGAAGGACAAAGATATATACAATTTTAAGTAAAAAACCTCCTCACTGTAAAAAGGAAAAACTATAAGACACTAAATCCTCTAAATTGCTCCACCGCAATCAAAGAAGGTTACAAAGTATCTAACTTTGACAATCACCAACATGTACAAGGTTCACATTGCAAGAACCAATCAACAAAAATACAAGCCAAGAGAAGGGTTGAAAATTGTTCAGTTTAGCTCCTTTGTTTGTCCCATATTAGTTGGGGAAAACAATTAAGGCAAAACTCTTACCTATATAAGAAGGGTACTACCTCCTTAGTTAGTGCACCAATCCAAAGTCAAGGATTTGTATGACAAATTTGACTCTAGTTAAATTCCTTTTTTGAGGTAAGAGTTAGAGGATTTATTTTGGGTATTTCTTTGTAGGTGTATTGGTGTATTAGGATATTGGATGAGAGGAAAAATTGTGTGATTGTAAAAAAATTTCACATAGTAGATTTTCTTCTCGGTGCCCGTTGTTTTTCTTCGGTTTAGGAGTTTTCACGTAAATTTTTTGTGTGGTTATTATTTCTCTATTTTCTGCAATCTTTGTCTATGAAATATCCTTAGGTGTGGGTTTGGGAGGTCTAAATTCCCA
>JAOQMS010000008.1:6742180-6756507 GCA_027563885.1 Erythroxylum longipes
ATCAACAATAATCAAGCAAGATTTCATCACCAAACACTCACGTTTAACACTAAAAACATGCTTTTTTTGTAGAAATAAACACCCATAAGAGAGTTTACCTCAAACAACGCACGATGAGTAAGACAACAGACGAAAAACGACCGGAAAACGCGAGAGAAGGAGTCGAAAAATAGAAGGCGATTGCGAGGAGAGAAGAGAAACGAGCGCGGGGAGGGGCGGCGCTCGAGTTAAAGGCGTTGGATTACCGACAGAACATTAATTCCGTCGGTAATCTAGGTTTTCCACCGTCGACTTCACGACGCACCGCCGACAGTTACCGACGGAACACAATATTCCGTCAGTAAAAAAGCTGTAATTTTATATACTGTGGAAACTCAAATACTGACGGAACACAAATTCCGTCGATAATCTAGGGTTATCTCCTCGTCTTCAGCAAAACGTCGACGCAAGTTGCCGATAGTTACCGACGGAATAGGGTTTTCGTCAGTGACTCAAGCTTATCTTCTCGTCTTCATCGAATGGCGACGTTTGGTTAACAATTTACCGACGGAATAACGGTTCCGTCGTTAGTTAAGTTTCCCAAGATTTGCAACGGAATACGAATTCCGTCGGTAACTAAACTTGGCTAAAGGCTTTTATATACCGTCGGTAAATGGTCGAAGCTAATTAATCGCTAGAGTTATTCCCGCATTTATTACCGACGGAAGACCGTATTCCGTCGGTATATTTAACGACGGAACAGTGTCCGTTAGTATGTGTCCGAAGCAATTACAATGTGGGAACGATTCCTACATTTTTTTCCAACGCCTCAGAGATTTTGCGCGAAATTCTTCCCTCTAGTGTGACCGACGGATGTATGTTTCCGTCGCTAACTACACCGTATTTACCGATGGAACGTTATGTTCTGTCGGTAAATAGTGTCAAAAGTTGTTCCGTCAAAAATTTTCCGCCGCTAATCAGTGATTTTCTTGTAGTGTCTTTCGAGGTCTACCGGGAGAGGATCCTTACAAACATTTAAAGGAATTTGATGTGATTTGTATGGGTATGAAACCTACGAATGTGACTGAGAAGCAAATCAAACTAAGAGCATTCTCATTTTCTCTCAAAGATGATGCTCAAGATTTGTTGTATTATTCAGTTGGTGAAAATGTGCAAACATGGCCTGAAATGAAGAGGCTCTTCTTTGAAAAATATTTTATAACATCAAGAGCTGCCAATATCAGAAAAGAAATTTGTGGCATTCGACAACACATAGGAGAGACACTATATAAGTATTGGAAAAGATTCAAGAAGCTTTGTGCTAACTGTCCTCATCACCAAATGAATGATCAATTGTTGATTCAATACTTTTATGAAGGTTTTTTGCTTACGGACAGGAGTATGACCGATGCTACAAGCAGTGGAGCTTTAGTTGACAAAACTCCAACAGCTGCAAGAGATTTGATAGCGAATATGGCCTCCAATACACAACAATTCAGGAGCCGCTCTGGCCGTAGTTCAAAACAAGTAAATGAGGTGAATGTGACAGAATTGGAGAAAATATTAGATGATCTTACATCTTTGGTGCGACAACTTGTGGTTACGAAGAAAGAAGAAGTAAGGGCATATGGAATATGTTTGATGTTGGGACACTCCACTAACGCATGTCCAGTTTTGCAGGAAGAAAGTGCATAACAAGTTAATGTTATGAGGGGATTTGCTGGGCAAAATCAAAAGAAATATGACCATTCTCTAGCCCCTATAATTCGGGTTGGCACGACCATCCAAATTTGCATTATGGAAACTCTCAAGGACAACAAGCTACTGCAAATTTCCAGCAATATAGGCAACTATATGTTCCTAGACAACACCTACAATTGGCGCCCAATTTTGAAGGTAAGTCTTATTTGAAATATATAGTTAAATCTTTGGCCACTAACACTATAACATTTTAGCAAGATTCTCAAGCTAGTATGCACAATCTTGAAAATCAATTGAGTCAAATGGCAACAGCCATCAATTGGTTAATAAAGTTCTGGAAAATTTCCAACTCAAACCAAAATTAATCCAAATAAAGTGTCAAAGCTGTCATGTTGCGAAGTGGTAAGGAATTGAAGGAACCATCTTGGAGTGGTAAGGAATTGAAGGAACCATCTCCAAAAATCTCCAAGAAAGAAATCGAAGAAGCAACAAAAGAAGTACCTAATCAGCCAGGAAAGACGCATTCAGGTCTGCAGAATTTCATTGTGCAACCCCCTTTTCCTATTCGGTTTTCCAAGGCACAAAAAGAGGAGCAAGAGAAAGAGAAATGGGAGACTTTCAGCAAGGTTTAGATAAATATTCCTTTACTTGATGCCATTAAACAAATCCCTCGTTATGCTAAATTTCTTAAGGAACTTTATTTGATAAGAAAATGCAATTGGGAGAGAATGTGTCAGCCATACTGCAGAAGAAAAAGCTACCACCTAAATGTCAAGACCCAAGTATGTTCACTATTCCTTCTAAAATTGGTGATTTGAGAATTGAAAAAGCTATATTAGATTTAGGTACGTCAATAAATTTCATGTATTATGATGTTTACAAATCCTTAAACGTGGGACCTCTCAAAGAAACTAATGTAGTGATTCAATTAGCGAATCGTTCAAATGTTTATCCAAAGGGTGTGTTAGAGGATATTTTAGTTCAAATGGGTGAAATGCTTTTTTCAGCTGATTTTTATATTTTATAAATGGTGAGTGATGATGTATTTTCTTCAACTCCAATTTTATTTGAAAGACCGTTCTTGAAAACTACTTGAACAAAAATTGATGTTCATGATGGATCATTGACTATGGAATTTGATGGTGAATTGATTAAATTCAATATATACAATGCCATGAAATATCCAGATGATGAACAACTTGTTATTTCTATGGATTTTATTGACACTTAGGTGCAGGAAAATTCATCACTAAATGGAAGAGATGAACTTGAGACAATTTTGGAGATAGGAGATGCACTGTAGTGGAAATCAATGGTAGAAACGTTGGTGCCCAACAAAGGTATTGAAGTATCGTTTTGTCATTTGGAGAAAACCAAGCAATTGGTGAAACAATTGTCGTATGTAGAGCTGTCCCGAAACAACACCAAGTTGCTACCATCGTTAATTAAGCCACCTATGTTGGAGTATAAAAGTTTGTCTAACCATCTTAAATACGTATTTTTTGGTGAGCAAAATACATTACCTATTATTATCTTAAATAAACTCACTCTTTTGCAAAAAAATCAATTTATTCAAGTGCTAAGACAACACAAAGAAGTCTTCGAATGGACAGTGGCTGATTGAAAAGGCATTAGTCCTACCATTTGACTAGGTCTGCTTTGTGTGCATTCATATGTTGTCCTAGGAGGTATTAGGGTGTTAAAGTATGATTCTCATGCAAGGACTTAAATTTCATCTTCAATTGCATCCATCTAACTCTGTTTGTCATCACGTTCCATAGCTTCCTTAAAACATTAAGACTCTCCCTTGTTAGTCAAGAGCATATACTAATTAGGAGGATACCTTGTAGAAGGCTGTTGCTCATTGATAGACCTTCTCAAGGGAGCTAGCTTAGTCTCAGGGGTATTATGATGATTATCATTAGCAACAACATCATCGTCAACAGACATATCACCATCAGTTATGCCAGCATCATCACCATCTTTGACTTGATGGTCATCTTCTTTTTGAGTTGGAGCAGGTGTAAACGTTAACAGAGGAGAATCCAAATCAAATAGGTCATTGCTACCTTTGATATAAACTTCTTCGACCGTATTTTCTCTATATCGACAATTTTCTACTCTTCAACAAATACCACATCCTTACTTGGAACCAATTTCTTCCAACTAGATAATAGATCTTGTGTCAATATCATCTTGGTCATAAACCACGAAGATGTATTGGCACAACTTAGGATCCAACTTTGATCTTTAACCGTTTGGCACATGTATATACACCTTGCACCTAAACATCCACAAGTGATCATAAGAAATCTTCTTTCCAAACCAAAATTTGTTTAGAACATCACCCTTCAAAGAAACATAAAGAGAGATTAATAACGTGCACTATGATATATAGCGTCTCACCCAAGAAGCTTTTTGACAACTCCACTTCTGAAAGTAAACAAAGAAGTCTCTTGAGTAAAGTCTTGTTCATTCGTTCAGCTACATCATTTAACTAAGGCGTCTTTTTAGGTGTTTTATGATGTTTAATTCCCTATGACTTACAATAATCATCAAGTGGTCCTATATATTTGCCATCATTCCACTTCAATTTTCTCTTAGAATGCCTTTCAACCAAAGCCTAAAAATGCTTAAAAACATCAACCATATGATATTTGGATTTCAAAGCATACACCTAAAGCTTTCTGGAACAATCATCAATAAAACTTACAAAATAAAGTGCATCTTCATAAGGTTTTAACTTTAACGTCCACAAACATCAAAATGAACTTAGTTAAGCAAACCTAATTTCTCAATGAAGGCTAACTCTTAAAATAAACTATATTATGTTTTTCTAGCCATATAATGAGGGCATCTTTCAAGATTTACACTCTTCACTCCTAAAAGCAAATACTTTTTTATTAGATACTTCATCCCTTCTCACTTCTTTGGCTCAGAAGTCTATGCCACAATTTTGTTGGGTCACTTTTTGCAACATGAATGCCATATTTTATAATTGAAGATTGCATCATGTAAAGGCTTGAGTGCTTCTTCTCGTAAGCAACCACTAACGAGCCTTTGGTAAGTTTCTATTGTCCAGATCTAAAAATGATGCAAAAGCCTTCATCATCAAGCTTACCTGTAGAGATCAAGTTCAAGAGAATATTAGGTACATATCTAACATTCCTTAGCAGCAACCTTGCTCCAGTATCGATTACTAAGCAAACAACTCCAATGGCTATAACCTTTGACAAGCCATCATTACCTATCTTTAATATGCCAAAATGACAGGGTGTATAAAATCTGAAGAAATCCTTCTTTGATGTAACATGAAGTGAGGCACCACGATCAACTGCCCAACTGGTCTTATAATTAAAAAAGTTAACTAAATTCTTATCATGTATAATGATGATATCATCACAGGTTACGATAGTAGCACGATCATCATTATCTTAATCCTTCTTGTCACGCTTCTTATCTTGCTCATTATTGCTACCTTTATTATCTCTCTTCTACTTATAAAAAAATCTTTTGGAAGTGACTCATTTTATCCTACTAAAGACATTGCACATTTTTATTTCTATCTCTAAACTTTTTGTAACTTTCTTCTCTACCGTTATGCCCTTACTCTTACTCCTTCCCAGTTTTTAGCAACTAATGCTTCTTCAAATTATGTTGACAAGCCACCAGACTTCTTTCTTATCTCCTCACTCATCTCCTCATCCTAAGAGACTTATTGTAGCAAAGTCAAGAGTCACTTTGCCATTGGGATAATTTTCAAATGTCACTTTATTATTAGGAGACACTTTCAAGAGTCATTTTGAAAGTGTCTCATGTATTTGAATACGGCAACGTACCAAGCAATAAAATTCCTTGAATTTCATCATCAAACTTGACCTCCATAGTGGAGAACTGCTATATAGCACTCTCAAAATCATTTGAGGGAACAAACATAGGAGCATCACCTTTGTATTTCAAGTTGATCAGCTTCTTTATTAGATACAACTTATTATTCTCTGTTTTACTAACATACAAAAATTCAAGTTTGTCCCACAAAGTCTTTGCATTAGTTTTATTATTAACGTGGTTGAGAACATTATCATCTACCCTTTCACAAATATATGCACAAACTTATTAATGCCCAAAAATTCATTGATCATCAATTTTGTGAACCGACTTTTCCTTACTAAACACCAATAAGTGCAAACTATTGACATATAGCAATTCTTTCATTTTCCCTTTCCAAAAACTGATAGTTACAACCATTCAAACTAAACATCATAGTTGTGGTGACACTTGTATCTATAATTTAAACAAATCAACAAATAAACTACAACTCTAATACCAATTATTGAAAAAAAGGGCATTATTAAACTAGTATAATTACTAGTAAGTCACAATCTTGTTTAACTAAATTATTCTCACAAAACTAATTTCTTTTATCAAAATCAACACGACCAATATAAATTTCAACGAGCAAAAAATAGATGAAAATATTCAAAAACTGGAGGATTAAAGACAAATTTTGTACAAGAAAAACCTTCTCAATGCGAACTGTAAAAATCATGGGACACTACATCCACCAAATTGTTTCACTATAATTAAGGAAGGTTACAAAATATCCAACTCCAATAATCATCAACGGATACAAAATCAACATTGTAAGAATCAACCAACAAAAACATAAGAGAAGAGGAGGGGTGAAAACGTAACCCAAAAATAGGGGTTTGGTGTAACAGTGATTTTTGACAAACCAGTGCAAATAACAAGATCTAGACCATTCAAATCGAAGCCTAGATGTCACCGACATGCCTTTCGAAAATGTACTCAATTAGACTATATTTGACCCCAATCTATTAAGTTGATCAAAATGGTGCGGCTCAAGACACCCAAAATCTGCAACCCACAAAACTCACAACTCTTCAGGCCTAAAATGTAGTAATTAGAAGTTTATGTGTGCCTCTAAAAACAAGCTTTGAGTTTACGCCAAAGAACTCAAATTTGTTACTCTAAAAAAAACTTGCCCTTTTTTCCCCCTACATAAGAAGGGTGTTGTAGGATTGATTTTTATCATTATGTTATTAGAAGCATCTCACTAAAATTATAATTTTGATAAATTTAATATTCAATTAAAATAATTATGCACAATTTGTTAAAAAACAATTTTACAACCAACAACTTTATCTTCTTATCTTAAGTTATAAAATTATATATGTATATAATTTTCATTGATACGCTTCTTGTATCTTCTGTTAAAAAATAAAATAATAGTTTAATAATTTCGTATTCCCACATAATTCAATTTAATATAAATATTTGATTATTATAAAATATTGGGTTGATTGTACTACTATATAATTTGAAAGGTTTATTCACTTATTAAGGAAAAAAAGGATAATTACAAAAAATTAAAATCACTGCAAATTCATGACCAAAGGCCATCCAAATTCTTGAATACATAAATTACATTCATGCGTAGATGAAAATTTTGCGTCTGCTCAATGCTCATATGATAAAATTATTATGAACTACTATGTGTAGTTTACAATCCTTATCCTCGTCAACCCAACTTCCTTGGCCTACGTAAGTAAGAGTAGTGTTTTGTTTGGGAGTATAATCCTATACTACTAATCGTTTCTACTCTAAGTAGCAAGTCTCTTTACACGAGCCATTACGTCGCATTGGAGGGATCTGAACTGCAATTCATCGTCAGGCCACAAAATCTGGCAACAACTGAGCAGCAAACCTATTTCTGGTTTGGGTGCTGATGGTTTCGAAACCAGCGCTTGAATGAGAATTCTGCGAGGAATTAATGCCACAAAAGTCAGGTTCGCTAGTTCCCATCTCAAGTCTTCTTCCCATTGGAATATTTTGGCTGGAGATGTAACTTTGTTGAGTCCCTGAAAGAGATAGGCTCTCGCAATGTGGAAGACCAAGAGTAAGAGAGACACTATTTCCACTAAATCTTGGTGTTAACTGCTCGTGAGGGTTAAACCTGCCGAGGTCTCCTATGGGATAAGCGCCAAACCCACTGCCATGGGCTATTAATGGATATCCATCCTTGGTTAACCTTTCACCAGCAAAACTCACACTCGATTCCCCATGTTTCATGTTGGTGTCCATTGAGAGCAGGCTACTTGGAGAGTTTTGCATGTCATTACCACTCCTTGGTTTCTTGGAGCTCCTCTGAGCGAGACCCTCCATTTCAGATGGCCGTATAAGGGCAAAACCGGCTTGAGGATGAACATTAGATCCTCCCAGTGCAGTCATTGAGATGGAAGAGTTGGATATTTCAGTGGAAGAGGCATTCTGGTTTGCTCCCATTTGGAGTTTGGATTGAAGAACTTTACGTTGATCCATCGGATGATGAACTGCACTGCTATCAACCCCTAAAATAGTGGCACTAGACCCATTTTTGCCTGTGTTCTCGTCATTCGCATCTTTCTCTTGCTCTTTCATCTCCTCCATGTACATTTCCTCAACCATTGGCTTCCACAGGCGAACTCGAGCATTGATAAACCAGTTAGAGACCTGCATATTTCGTATTGAAGTGGCAATGGCAAGTAATTAATGTATGATGAAAGATGACACATGGCAGTAGTAGAAGGTGAAAAATGAGTTAGTTACCTGGCTTCTAGTAAGTCCTGTTTGTTTCGCAAGCATATGCTTATCAGAATCCTTCGGATAACTGTAGTATAATCAGGTAAATAATTTGATATATAAGTCAAGGAGTTGGAATATAAATTTGTTTAACTACTTACGGGTGAAGGAAGTGTTCGAAAAGCCAAGCACGGAGTACAGAAACGGCACGTTCAGGTAATCCTCTTTGAGGTCTCCAAGCGTTGTTTTGGATCATTCCCAGTTGCTGAAGTGCTCTCTGTTGTCGTATCTGATGGTCCACGTACCTAAGTCTAGAACCCTCAACCTTCACTCCTAAACAATTGTCCTCTCCTAAGCTCTTGCTTGTAGCTTTGATTTGTACAGCAATGGCGTCTTTAAGGCAGCGGAATTGCTTTGAGATCGTCTGTAAAGCAAGGGCGGTATAGGATTTGGCGGCTCCGAATCCAGCTGCCTGCTCGAAGGACGATACTACCACCTGCATTTCTTGGTGATACTGTCTGTATCTTTGCTCCACCTTTATGTAATGGATAAACAAAGTTATTGGAAAAGGAATTGAGCGCATCTATTAATAGTTTACATCAATGAAACTACAAAAATATTTAGTATGATAAAGCCTGAGCTTGTATTATCGAGCAAGCTGGATTTATGTCTTCCTGGAGATTTCTATGATGTTCAGGTCCCCCTGTTTTGTAACTCGTACTTCTCAATAAAAACTCAGATCATGTTTAATGACTTGGAGTCCAACAATAACTTCAGCAAGACAGAAAATGCCAGTAAGATGCCAGATTTGTGGGCTGTCGTTAAAGGAAATACTTCTTATATCCGAAGTTCAGAATCAAATGACAGAGACCTAACTTCAAGTAAAGCCTTTTCTCTCTTTTGTGTGGATTACAATACAATAATAGGGACCTTTTTGAGCTTATAAATTGAAACATCATACGAGGAGACACCAACACGCCAAACATGTGGTTCCTCCTCTTGATCGTTATTTTTTAATCAGGCTCAGGAAGCATGCAATCATGAAACGAAAACCATTTAACAGTATGTTTCTCCAAACGCTGTACATACGTGTATAAAGTTACCTCATCCAGCATGTTCACAAGCTTGGCCTTCTTCATCTGCAGCTCCTGTCGTTGCGCCATCGTAAGTTCAGCACCTCC
The DNA here is from genome assembly GCA_027563885.1 of Erythroxylum longipes. NCBI lineage: Eukaryota > Viridiplantae > Streptophyta > Magnoliopsida > Malpighiales > Erythroxylaceae > Erythroxylum > Erythroxylum longipes. The sequence goes on from JAOQMS010000008.1 coordinate 6,751,624, forward strand.
ATCTTTAGTACTACTTTCACCACCTTCGCCGCAGCCGGACACATCTGCACTTGTCGATTCTTTACTCACCTTCATCTTCTCTTTAGCTCCATCTTTCATTTCACTCTTATCAAAATTTCCAACGTTAGCAACTTCATCAAGTAACTCCTGTGTAGCTTTCAGATACTTAGAACCCAAGAGCATGTTTTGAATGCCCGAAACTCCATTAGACACTGCAGACAGAGAAGACGGAGAATTCCCAGAAACCCTCATATCATCACTAGAAGTTATGGCAGAAACATGATGACCATGCATTTGTTGAATCTGATCATGTTGATCATTGTTTATTACAGGCCTAAAAATGCTAGGTGTCTGCACTCGCTGGGATGAGAGGCTCAGCGACAGCCCTTGCCTAGCCGGAGAGAGCTCTACCGGTCGTCGGAAACCAACCGGCGATGTTACGGCATCAGGGGTCCCACCGGAATCACTACCTGTCGGTACTGTGGCAACTGAATTATGATCCATGGAACCCCAGAGGCTGTATTGTGTGCCAGCAGAGACGACCCCATAAGATGAACGGCTTTGAATGTCCTGATTGGTGGATGTGGCGTTGGAGGACAGTGGGATCCCGACAAGGTGGTGGTTTGGTGGCAGCGCGTGCGGAAGGTTTAGAAAATTGCCGGGAGTATTGGTGGTGGGGTTGAAGAAGAACATGCTCGGAGGTGGTTGATGTTGTTGTTGTTGGTTTGCAATAGCTTCAGAAAATGATGATACGTAGCTAGGGTTCATAAGATGAAGTGTTTGGATCCCATTCCCATCAGATGGTGTAGTTGCTTGGATTTCTGTGCTCCCATCAAAGTACTTTGCCATCGTATAGACTTTGATGAATCGATCTTTCTCTATGGCTAGTCTATATGCTGAAGCTTGATCTCGGGATATGCAACCAAATCAACCCATTTAGAAGATTGATTCAGCGAAACTGACAGGAGAGAAAAGCCAGTTATTGATGATGATCTGAAGATTATATGATAAATCAAAGAATCAAACTAGACATATATGCATCTCCGTGGCCATAGATACATAAGAGATGAGAATTATCTACAAGTTCAATGATCTGGGACTGGAGCTGTATATCATGCAGGAAAGCAAGCAAGCATCACAGGTGACAAAGAAGGAACAGACGAGAAGAAGAGCAGGAGGCATGTATGATATGTGCCTGTGCTTTTTATACATAAATTTCTCTAGGTAAGCCCATCAAAGATCTCCATCCAAAGACATGAAATACGTAAAAAAAAATGAAGAAAAACAAAAGGAACAAATCAAAGGAGTTGCAGAGAGGGACTGAGTACCGTCCAATAATGGTTAAAGTCAGGCGCACGCACACGAGGATATATATCTGATGAGAACAGAGAGAGAGAGAGAGAGAGAGAGAGAGAATCTAACTAACTGTCAAGCTATCAATTGGCAGCAATCTCTCTCCTTTAGGACATAGGAGCTGCTAATCTTGTGTCAGACACAGTTCAGACCATTCTCATAGTGATAATGATGCGTACAAATATAAAAGGAAGAAAGGAAGAAAGAAAGAAAGATAGATGTATCTCACAAGAAAGATACCCAACTTCAGTTTTTCACTACAATTTTCCAGATATTTATTATGGTTTCCCTTTTTCTTTAACGTCTTCCACTAAATATTATACCACTCCAATAATTTGTTATGGTTTGGGTTGGGTACATGCGTGTCTCCTCTTCCACAGTCACCAACCAATGGAACTTGTGCTTTTATAGAAAAGGTCAAGTCAATTTGTGAGACTTAGTTATGATTACATGCAATTTCTTCATGACTTTTCTTCGTTTTGAGATGTGGGGCGTGATGTTGGGTTGTTGTTCTTTAACGTAGATAGCATCCAGTTAATCACACGACTTCTTTGTTTACAGTTTCCGCGATGCAACTCAAATCCAAGCTGGAGAAGATGTTAGAGAGCCTGACCAATAGTTTACCTTAATTTATAGTAATTTTATTAAAGCATCCATTTATTTATCATTAAAATAAGTTTAAGAAGAAAATTAAGGTTAAAGATGACACAATTATGTAATAACTTTGCACTAAAACTTAAGACTAGGAGATCAGATATTTTTTACCAGTTATGGTATTCATATCATGTTCTATTAAATCTTACACACATATTTACGCAGTTGAAAAAAATAAGTGAAATAGAAATTTTTATGGGACAACAAGTGGAGTGTGATTAGTCGTATCAAACAACATGGGCAAAAGAGAAGGGAATCTATTATATTATTGCAAAGAGAATTAAGGAGGTTGATTGAAAAGTTATCTTTCTCGCATGTGTTATTTAATTAATTATGGAACTCCATTATCTTTAGATTAGATGCCCATGATGGGCACAAGGTTGCTAGGTTTTCTTTGCCCTTTAATTCTTAATTAATGTCCATTAAACTCGCATTATCATATTGATTTACAGTCCCCTGGCTTTAACATCAATCGTTACAAGTTGATCAGAAAACGGAAGCAGAATCTTCAATTGATGAAGTACTTAGGATATTAGTCTTGTTAACCGATTTATGCAACTACTTTCTATGTTGACTCTTTCACATCTACTGATAGATTTAAATTCAACTAAAAGGAAATATTAGAAATCCGTGAGTCCAATTTCTTATCAAAACTACCTTTTTGATGCCCTTTAGGAACCCACTTAATTAGAATATAATTATTCGACATCCAATTTTATCAATTGGCATCCATATTCCATACGAAGAACGAGCTTTGAGATGATGTAAAACACAATTCAGAGAAAAAAAAATGAAGCATAAGAGATGATCGATCAGTTGCAATGATATAACCCTAAAAAATGGAAGGTAAAGCAAAGAGAGGAACAAAACACACACACTTTAGGTCTTAGTGATTAGGTTAATGTCATTGTAACAACATATATATGCGACTCAAACAATGTAGACGTAGGACCCTTTATCCAATGTAAGCAGGAACTTACTTTGCATGGTGGACAAAATAATCATGTGTTGCATGGTCCACAAAAGTGCATAAAGTCAATAACCCCTAAGAACTTTGATGCCCATGGCCATGAAAGTTACGCTTATAAATCCCATCGCTTGCTTTTGTGCGTCTATCAACTTGAAGGTTACCCATGAAAAGAATCTGCCAACCAGTGCTTAGTGCTTTAATTATCTTCACGTCTACTACAGCTTTTATTCTTTTGCAAATATCTCTAAATTAACATACAAATATCTCTCTATTAAATGAGATGGTTGAAAATTATGTTCAACGATTCGAAATGATTATGTCGAAAATGTCCTTATTTTGTCGTATAAGATGCATGCTCTCAGATCCAAGGTTCGACTCTTCCCCTGAAGTTTATTTTTAATCCTCTTATTTTGTCGGTATATAGAGGGGGGGTGTCGTGTGTGTGAACGAAATAAATGCAATAGTTCTTGTTAAATTAAAATGGAAAAGATAATCGCAATTATCATAAAACGGCAAGGAGAACGGTGTCTAATTAATATACACAGAAGACAAGGGTGGTGAACATTGGACCACAGTGTTCGTTTATCACTTTGGCCACTCGTTAGCTACAAAAAAACAATTGTGGGACTCACGTGCGTCATTTTCTCACCGAAAGCCCCTGTAAACACGCAAGCGTATGGTTCGGTTTGGTTTTCCTCAACTATCCCCATTCTCCATAAGTCCTTCCACAACACACATCGCTACTTGTAGTAATTCTATAGCTTCACCATTACACGACCCCATTAAAGCTTATCGGCACGTGTCCATCCGCCTAACACCACCATGGATTTGCCGACTTGTTTTTTTGGGTTTTGAATCTATGTGATAGATTATAATTTGATTATAGTATATTGTTTTAACAAGTCCACGAGATAACTAAAAAAAAACTGATATACCCATAATTATACTCCATATCGTTAAGATGTTTTTAAGAGATATATAAACAAAATACAGATTTTAGAATTTAAGTAGATAGAACCCTTATTAATAATGCTGTTACTGCATCATTGTCAACTCACCATTTTTAGTGGAACCTTAATCTTATTCTTAAAGAACGATGAAATCAATGATTGATCCTACGATTGGTTCAATGAAAAAGTAAGATACAACAGCTAATTGATATTTCAAAAGAAAATTTTGAGATATCACTTATGCTTATTCAATCGGGACTTGAGTGAGTCAGACGAGAGCAATTTTATTCTTGGTACTTTATAAGATTCCACTACTATAGGATAATGTTAACCTACGGTATTATTCGTTATCTAGACACTACAACAAATAGGACATTTAACGATAAAATTAAACGTCGTTAAAGAATAACAAATCATCGCAAATATTAATGTGCGACGAAAAAATATCGTCGCCTAAATCTTCGCTGAATTCTGGTAGCAAAATAACATCTGCGATATTTTCTTGAAGTCGTCGCAAAAAAGTATTTTCGACACAAATAATTCGTCGTTAAAAAGTATAACCGACGATAATAAAAAACGTCGTACATAGTTATGTGCGACATTTATGTTTCGTAGTTAAAACTTTTTCCCTACTAAAGCCTATTCGTAAGTAATTGTTTTTAGTGACGATTTTATTTTAGTAGCAAAATTGTTTTAGCTACTAAGTTGTTATTGTAGGGAAACGTTTTTAGAAACGCTTCTTAAACGTTGGTAAAAACTTTTTGTGACGAATTAGGTTTTGGTAGCTGATAGTTTTTTGTGACGATTTTATTTTGGTATCAAAATACCTTTAGCTACTAATATGTTGTTGTAGCGAAACGTTTTTAGCGATGTGTTGTATACGTAGCTAATGACCTTTTGTGACGAAATTTTTTGGTAGCTAATATTATTTAGTGACAAATTTTAATTTTGAATTTA
>JAOQMS010000008.1:6756607-6772191 GCA_027563885.1 Erythroxylum longipes
AATTAATTTTAATTTATTAAATATATAATCTTGAATTAAATTATTCATAATTTTTATTAATAATTAAATAATTAAATGATATATATTTAAATGATAGTAAATCAGATTATGAAAAAAAAACTGAAACAGGAAACAAAAACCACTTTTTATGGTTTTCATAATTTTTGAAAACTGGAAGAAACCAAAACCAAAAACAGAAACTAAAAACTCAAACAAACAGGTTTTTTTATTGAATTTAAAAACAAAAACCAAAAACTAAAAACAAAAGTGAAAACAAACAGCCCCTTAGTTAAACAACTTTGACATTTCTAAATATTTGAGTAGTTATGAAGCGTTGCTAGATGTCAATCTTGATTTATGAATATTAATTGTTTAATTAAAAATTAAAAATGAATTAAATAAGTTTAATTTATCTAATACTAAATATAATTTAAGATTATAATTTGTATTTAATACCGATATATCTAAAACTTAACGAATCACACATTAAGAATGTGTTGAAGAGAAAAAAGGTGTTTCATTTATGTTAGACTTTGATAAATCAAACACAAGCAAGAGGGGAGTAAATTATGTGTGACTTAAAAAAAATTATGCAAGTTACTTTCAATTCAAGAAGTAATGACAAGAGCCTGTCAATGGTTAAAACAGTAGGAGCCTATTATGTGACAGGATCTTGTTTAAACTAGAGGAGCTTATTAAACAAAAAGTCATGTTAAAAGCAATCTAAAACAGAAGATGCTTGTTAAATCTGAAAGGAACCTCTTTGAAGTTAAAAGCAGAAAGAGCCTGTTAAAACAAATGAGCCTCTTACTGAAATAAACACGCACAACATAATGCGGAAATATAAAATTTAAGAGAAGAGAGAGAAGAACATTGTCGATTTATGCTGATTCGACTTATAACCTAAGCCCATGTCGAACCCCCAAGTATCCAACTTGAGTATTTCATTATAAAAACAAGTAGTAATTTGACGAGCCTCTCCAAGCTCACAAGCATATTTTTCAAGGTTCTCCAACGTTCCAAACTAATAGTATTTAGCTAGCCTTTACAAGCTCTCAAAAGAAAATAAAGTTTGCTCGATATGAGCTACACTGATCTCTCTAAAAAATATTTTTATTTTCTAAAGAACAAAAGATTTAACAATGATATTAGTTTCAAAAGAATTTATGTTATGGCTATATTTTGAAAGTCTAATATGCATTCATAAAAGCAATGGCTCTTCTTTAGGTAGGCATTTCTTTCAACTAGCTGTTGCTTCACTTGCATCCTTAGTCAACTAGATGGATTTAAATATGAATAAATTCGATGTCATCTTTACCAAAAATCTTTCAATAATCACGCGACTTAATATACGTCCTTCATAACTAGTAGGATCCTCTCGGATAAACCATTCTTAATAAGATAAGTTTATAAAGAAGGTTCTTGTAAGACAAGAATTGTATTTCTTATGATTTTATTTCCTTTTAAGAACAAATCCGTTAGTAATAAATCTATTTTGAATTTTGAAATATTATATATTTATCATCAAAATTGTTAAGAATAAACCTTGAGCTAACAGACTTAATTTTAACGTTTGAGAAACTTTATAATTAAATATGAAATATTTATAAACAAACACCAATATGAGATATTGAATCTTATTTGGGCCTAATTGGTATTTATTTGTAATTAAAGTTTAATTGAAATTATAATTTTATTTTAAAAAATTATTAAAAGGTTTGAAACCTATTATAAATAGACTTAGACTTTACGAAAACTAACAACACTTGTCAAACCATTTCTACACCTCTCAATACAATCTGTGAATACTATTAGAGGTCTAAAACATGTGTAGATATGGTGATTAAAATGAGTAAATTTCATAAATAGTTTGAAGGAAACGACAAAAAAGATCAAATTTCATAATAAGAAACGAATCAAAATTCATGTTTTGTTATATTTTATGTGTTATAAATTTTAAATGAAATTAACTTTTAGGAAATTAGACAAAAAAGTTTCATACTTATTTTTAAATCAGATTTTATCACTCAATTTCTCAAAAATATCAAGGCTAATTTAGTTTCCGTCGTTAACTTTAGAGATCCAAATGCTACGGAAAGAATGAAAAGATAAGTAATTCCCCTTAAATTCTTTCAAGTCCAGCTTGTCACATTCTTTTGATTGGTTTAAGGTAGATTGATAGAAGGTGCATTTAAAATAACCCAAGCACCACCTTAGCCTACAACAAAATAAAGAAAAAAATCTCTGAATACATAATACACACTTCATATGAAAAACCAAATATTACTTTTCTTCTGAAATCTTAAATGGCTTTTTTAAGGGCAGGCTTACATGTCCTTGGCATACACTACAACAAACTGATGAATTGGCTACATTTTCTTTAAAGATGAATCTGCAAATGTCTCTAAAAGCTGCCATTTTACGACAAATTTACACTTCACGCAAAGTAAATGATTTGACGATGTTAAACAAAATACAACGACAATGGGAAAAGATTTTATGACCATTGGCCGATTACATCATAATAACAACTTCTTTTAACGACATTTGTGCTTTTTCTTCATCTAAACGTAAGTATTGCGCAACGAATTGAGGTAACGTCAAGAAATGTCAAGCAAACCAATGTAATTAGTGTCGATAAAGGCAGAGTGTCGAGAATAGTTGGAACAATTAGCGACCAAAAAGGTTTAGCGTTGCTAATAGTTAGAACAATTAGCGATGCAATACTTAAATCGTCATAAAAGGGCCTTATAATTGTAATATTGAGCGACGTTAAAATAAACAGTCATAGAATAGTAACTATTGGCGACGATGTGAGTCTTTTGTTGCCAGTCTTTAGCAACTACTTCCTTGAGCGTGACTGATTGTTACACATAAGTCGACTATTTATATCATTCATCGCTATATGGTAGATATAGTGACGATTCTATATTTCATCGCAAAAAATAAATATTAAATATATATGTTTGGAAGATTGTTTGTAATGACATTTTTATAATCTATCTTAGTTAACATATTTTTTGTTGTTAAGTTGTTTTCAATGTTTAAAGCATACTGTTGAAAAACACATGGTTATTTAAAATATGAAAAGTAAACATATTTTGCATATTAAATATTTGTGTACCAAAAATTGTAAATTTAACCGGATAAAAATATTATAAATTTAAGTTAACAAGTACTGTTAATCATTAATATTTAGTAACAGTAAAATAATTATTTATGAAAATTATAGAACTGGTATCAATATAATATAATGATATATGGTCAGTACTATAAGGTTTTAATAAGAAGTTTAACAATTCTTACAAACATAGAACAACAACAATAATGACAACAATAGTACGCAGCCTTACCCCTAATTAGTATAGAACCTGTATAAAATTGTTACATACAGAACAATAAATAAAGTTTGAAGATCATTACAGCTGATACCATCGATAAATAACAATGATATAATTATTTATCTGGATTCCACGTGACATGAGAGTCGGTAAAGGTAAATGAGTTTCTTATGTCTAGATTCTTAAGAAGGGTTCTTGCACGTTTGAAAGCACCAATTGAAATAGTGAAAGATCTTCCCTTAGGTTCTGGATTGTTGAAACCCTCTTCTAACAACTTCTTCATTATAGCTAAACTTCTAGAGGGAACAGTGAATGAGTCCCTAGATTTAGCATGGAAGACAACTTGATTAGATGAACTGTCAGTATGATGTGTTTCACCTAAAACACAGTCAGTATAGAAGTTAGATAGGTAGTTTAGTGAAATCGAATAATGAACCTAAATTGGAACACATGTATACCTGATTAACTAGACATAGTCATTGGAATCGATGAATTTCGATCTATGTTCTCTTGAAGATTTAAGAAAGCTTAATACAACATATAGTATATACAATCAAATGTTCATATATATAATATCTTCATAACATGAAATGAGATATAGATAATAAAGAAAGTGACTTAGTTTGGATGATACTAAAAACCTTGAAGATGAAGATTGACCATGGAAGGGAAATGATTATTAGTGTATAAAGAGGGGATTTGTTCTGCATTAGTTTTTTATTCAATAGGGACAATTTTGCCACATCGATGAATTATGTTAAGAGTTGTATTTTGCAGAAGTGAGTTTATAATAAAATTCATTATGTTCAACGAAATTTTTGATGGTAAGTGAAAGTACTACAATTTAGTAGTTATACATCAAGGTGACAATTGAGATGAAAGTTAGCCTTATTAAAACAAAAGTAATCCATTTACCCTACCCTTTATATCATATCTAAAGTCTAAATTTTAGAGTAGATTATTATAGATGACCATGTTCTTGATGTACAGGAATATAGTATTATCTATATAGGGTTATGTTACTCATCATCATCATCATCAGCACCCATTCTGAAATCCCGCAATGAAGCGGGATCTGGGGAGGTCCGGTAGTACGCAGCCTTACCCCTACATAGTAGAGAGGCTGTTTCCAGTGGACCCACATGCATATGAGACAATATACGAATGATGCAGGTTACAGAAAGAAAAATAAGGTGTAGGTCAAAAGATTAAAAACTTAAAAAGCGTAGCAAAAGTGCCTAGAAGATTTTAGAAAATAAATAGATAAATAAAAATGTGATAAAATAATTAGATACATAATAAATAAATAAATCACTAGGTTAAAGTACAAATACATAAGTAAAATAGAATAATACTACTTACAGAAAAGCTACCATACTTCATTTAAGAAGATGTAAGTTTAAAAGACAAAATTAGTAAGAAAAAAGTAGGAATAGAAATACCTGGCATGCTGTAAAATTTTGCTTATACCTGATATGTTGCAAAGCATTTTTACCCTTCTTGAGATGTGCGTATCATCTTGGAGCAAGGGTCCTAATAATTTGCTCTTAAGAAGAGAGCAACCGTATTCGAAGAAGTAATCAAACCCAGAGAGAGACAGCATTGAAAAGTAGTAGCTTCTCTGAGATCCATGCTAGCAATGAGTCAGTCCGAAAGCAAGCTTTTTCATGGTATCAGTGTATCATCCAAGAAGATATTCTGAAACCCTACCAGATCCTTCCTACTCCTCCTCCTCCTCTGTCTACCACCACCGACCACTGTTTCTGGCAGCTGCAACCGCCACAACCCAGCAGGAAGCCTCCTCGCTGAAACAGATTTCACGCTTCTATGGTGGCCTTTCGGCCCGCCATTCTTCTTCTCCTCCTCCCCTGCCGCCTCACCACCGTCTTCATCGTCAACATTGACCACTCTATCTTCGATTTGCCATTTCAGTAACGGGGTCTCGGGTCTGCTCCGCCTTCCAACCGGAGCTTCGACTCTCTTTAATCGAGTCAAGCTCAGTTTCTGGGTCCTTCTGCGGGGCTTAGGGGAGGTTCTGAGATATGTTGATAGGGAGGATGAAATCCTGTAGATGTTACTGTTAACAAAGTCCAAAATTAGAAGCTCCCCACTAGGCAACACCTCCACAGAGAAAGGCTCGATCCCAAGTTTGCTTCCATCAAATATTGTCTCCACAGTATAACCACTCTCAAACTTCATCATCGGACGACCAGAAATCGTTGTTTTGGTGGTGGCCTTAAGGGACCATAACCATTTCATGAAAGCAGACACAGCATTGGAGAAAAACCCACTAACAACTTTTGCAGGTGAAGTGGTATAAGGAGCTGAAGAGACATGCCCAAGAAGCAGCAAAAGAGTGAGACCCAGAAACAACACACTCTTGCTCAATAACCTCATTGCTTCTATTCTGAAGAGGAACACAAAAAGAAGCTCAGGAACGACGACACCCAACTTACTGGCCAATTTTGCATCTTAGATCTTATCCATTAGGCGCCCTTGTGTGGGGTCCATCGTCATTAACAACTTGGTATTCACTGCAACATTCATTCGTTGCAACTTAGCTCCTTTTGTCTTACCTCAACCTCATTTTCTTAGGCCAGTATTGGAACCTAAAAAAAGAACATAATGATAAAAACACACTAAACATGTAATGAGAGTATAAATATAAATATATTTGGTTATTAATAATAGACTTGAAAATCCCTCATGACTACCAGACGAAGTTGGTAAAAGTTGTTGTTACATTACTGACTTTCCTCATTTGATGATGCAATTGTGGTTGTTCTGTGGGAGAAACTTTATTTGCCGTCACCACCCTCTTTCCTTTGTTTCGTCCAGGTGTCATTATAATGAACCAGTGTAAAACATCAACAACATCAGACAATTATGTTCTTAACATTTCAAACAACAAAAACAATTTATTTACAGAAATCTTCATGATCAAGATTTTAAAAATCATAAACTACCGCAAAACATAACTGAAACATTAAAAATATTCTTATAGTCATCGTAAATTGACAATTTTTTGTAAAATCAAGAATTGCATTAGTGACCATAATGAAGCTTCTACGGTTCTTATTAGCTTAACTATGAATATTAAAGTTTATAAACTCAATCTTAAATTTGAAGGTAAAAATAAAATCATAATTCAAATAGAAAAGAAATAAAAATTAAATAGAAACAACTTTTAAACATAATCCAATTTTTCAAAAAAATACTTTTAAACATAATCCTCATAAATTGGATGATTTAACAAGGAGTCGAAAGAAATTATAAGAACGAGTTAACCCTATAATGACATTAAAAACAATGTGAAAGAAATTACCCCACTTTGTAAAATCTGTGTATAATGAGAGAAAACTAACTGATCAGTTTAGTTGGGGGGCATCATTTTAAAATCATAAGTGGCAACATGTGGATACATATATACAAAGCTAATGAAGTGAGTCAAGTAATAGTTGAATCTTAAGGCCTAGAATTAAAAAGAAATGTTAGAACTGAGTGTTAGAGTCTAAAATGGAGAAAATGCTTAAAATAAATATTGGACTTTAAAATAGGGGAAATAAATGGAGATGTGTCTTATGACTTGAAATGAAATTGACATGTCTAAAGTTAGCCTTAGGGCTTGGAAATAAAAATAAATGATTAGAGGTAAATTTGAAAACTATCTTAAAACTTTAAAATAAAGAAAATGGTTAGAACTATGTTTTAGAAATTGAAATGAAATTGATATGTCTATAATAAATCTTAGGGCTTTAGAATTCAAAAGAAATAACTAATGTTGAGTTTTAAAGGTTAGAAGCTAAACTTGATATGGGACTAAAGAACCTGCTTACGGTTTGTGACTAGTACCAATTAATATAACAAAATTTGAATTTGATTTAGAAGTGGGAAAAGAATATGAGTTACTACTCTGGCATATAGAACTTGACTTAAGCTTTGAGATTTTCCGAGCTTGTAGTTTATAGAAATTGATGTTTCTCCATTACAAAATGAATTGCCAATGACATTATTGTAGAGCTTGCAATTTCTATCTAAATAAGTACCTATGCCTGATCTTTTCTATCCTTATCATAGTCAATCATCTTCCCTCAACATAATCATATTACATGTTAAATCAAATCAAATTTCGGATAAAAAATGAAAGGTGTTCGTTGGAACTGGACTTTTAACAAACACCTTGTAAGCAGAACATAAGGCACACATTCCTTCAACCATTTTCATTCATTCAGTCCCCTTTCTTCACCATCATTCACACAATTCAACATAAACCCAACATTTTGCTACTCAATCCATGTAAAAAACTGAAGAAATCGAAGAAACCACAACAAATTTACATTCGGTTGCTTTAAGACATTAAAAAAGAACCCACAACAAATGAAAGAAAACTTACCAAGTTGAGCTCAACTCCACAAGATGATAGATGGGGGGAAGATAAGAGCACAAAATCAAGAAGAACAGCTGAAGGAAGATTGAATAAAGGAGGGAGAATATTTAGTTGAGAGAAAACGCAAAAACGAGAAGGAGGGGGAAGGTTATGGCTTCGATTTTTACCAAATGACATCGTCCCACCTAAATTTGTTTTTACCATTGCAACATTTAGTGACGAAACCAGGATTCATCGTAAATTGCAAAACATTTAGCTATGATTAATGATAACCGTCGCCAATACATTTGGAACTACGTGGAAAATGACATAATTATATTATTTTGATCTCCCACATTCGTCGCAAAATGCTAAGCTTTAGCTACAGAACACCTATAACGTCACAAAATGCACAACATTTTGCTACCAATATGTTAAATTGTCACCTAAAAGTATAAATTTGCTACGAATTGTAGAAAACGTAGCCAAAACCCAAGCATTTTCTTTACTTCTTTATTGTTCTTTATAGTTCTTAAAAAAACTTTACCTTTATCTGGAACTCAGTTCTTCCTCTGTAATCTCCGTCAAGTCTTCCTAGAACCAGCGATCTCCGACGTCGTACCCATGTATCAAAGTCATTGACTATATCAAAACACGGTATGTAATCCTGTTACTTCTTTTTTACAATCTGTTGTATTTTCAGTTGCGGTCTTCATTTCTACATCTTTTACTGACTAGATCGACTCTTTGTTTGTCAATCTTAGTTTGTCACAAGTTTTAGAGCTTCTTTGATTGATTTTCTCTTGCTTGCTTATGATGTTTGCATTTGTCTCTCAAGATAGCAGGAGAAAGAAAACAAGTATTTTACCATTGTTAAATAAAAAAGTTGTGATTTTTATCCTTCCAGGGTAGATCTGGACCTTCTTTGTGTAGATCTGTACATAGTGTTTTTTTTAATGGTGTTAAAGTTGATTTGTTTATGTTTTGTATTTGTTGTTTGATTTCTTTGTGTTATGTTATTTACACATTTTCGTTGGAGAGTTTGGATTTTGCCCAGCTAGTTTTCGAAGTCGAATCGGTTTAGTTAACCTCACCGTTATTGAATCTTCTATAGTGGTTTCTGGATTTTGCCTACTGATGAACTTATCTGAACGTATCCTGCTTGGCATTTGTGACTTTGGGCTTTCACGTGTTTTGAAGGTGTTATGTTTAGTTTTGAGCCGGCGATTATATATGTATTCACTACATGGTTTTAGGTTGTCTGTGAATGGAAGTAGCATGGAATGTGTTAATGTTAGTGATGGAAGGGAAAACATATTATTTACATTTGAATCTTGGGATGAATTTGTCGTGACTGTAACATGTTCGATGAAATTTCTGTAACGATTTGCATTTGAAAAGTGTTATACTCTAGACAATCCATTAACAGTGTTATCCACTCCATTTTTATATGTGACTTTGAAATTAAATCTAATCAATTTCGGTAACTAAGACTGTTGAAAAGTAGTTATCTTTCATCCTAGCAATGCTTTAAAATTTTATAGTTTGTTTTCACCATATACCTCTTGCCACCATTTACTGTCTATCTTTGTTATTTCTATATGTCTATCTTCTGATCGACGTTTAATGTTTAATCTCATAAAAGCTTTGTTTCTGTATACTCTTGAAATTGTTTCAAGAGTATTTTACTTTTTTGCATTTCCATTAATAGTAATATAGAGACATATAGATAATACTATATGTGTGTACATTAAGAACATAGTCATGTCTATTTTACCTTAAATTCTAAATTTTGCATTAGATACAAACTACACAATAAATTTTTGAAATTTTAGTAAGGGTAATTTTCATATCATTAGGCACATTGAAGATGTATAAGTGCTAAACTGTACTAGTTTCAGTTGTCATTGAAATGTTAGTTAAACATATTATCGTTTTATTGTAAATCGACTTTTACAAAATTTACCTATTTATATTATTAATGAAGGAATGTTGACGTGGAGACTAGTTCCAGATGGCCCTAATTAATTTCGTTGGGAGGAATGTAACAAAATTGTCCCTGCTGAAAAAACTAACAATGCAGATGCAATCTCTACTTTATATACTAATCATCGTTTGCCTTCTATGGTCGATCTTCTGCTTCAAGGTGTTTAGTATCATTCGAACAGCGTCACTTTTCTTATTATGTATTTCTCATTTCCTTTTATGAAACTATTATATATATTCACATTTGATGGTTTATACTACATATTGTTTTAAGCTTCCTTGAGTCTCGAATATGACATGTATGGCCATGAAGGCGGAGCGATGTCACAACAGTCCATAAAGGATTAGGGAAATTGGTTGATTTGGAAAATTCGTCAATTTTGAATATTTCGTCTGCTCGTGCACGTATGCATGTCACTCCAATTTCAGTTTATTTAACAGTTAACTAATATGACAATATCTAACTTCTGTACTGATTATGTTTTAGGTACTAAATCTATAAATTTATTCACTGCATCCTCTACAAATTTAACTATAGTGGAAAAGTTGTTGCAAGAGGGTGTAAAAAACCCTACACTTGAGGGAACAACTGTTACTGTTCCAATTGGTGCATTGGAACGTGCAAGGACCCTTCTGGGGAATCCAGACATCGGGAACTCATTTACCTTTACCGACTCTCATGTTACTTGAAATCTAAATAAATAATTATATCATTGTCAGTTAGTAAGTCAATCAACTGAACTCAGCTTTAAAGTTTATTTATTGTTGTATCTATAATAATTTGTCAAACAACAAATCAACTACTTAGGGGTCAAGTTGTGTACTATTGAATGTGGACTATTATTGTTATAGTTTTATGAGTGTATGAATTAGGTAACTTCTAATTCAAAGTTCATACTACTCCATATATCATATTATTATATTGATAAAATTATTTAAAATTTTTATAACTAATTTTTGCAATGTTAGTAAATACTAATGATTAATTAATATTATTATTTAACACTTAAAATTTAGTTGTGAGTTTTTTGAATAATACTTTGTAAACATTCAAAACAAATCTCCAATAAAACATATCTTAACTATGATAGATTATAAAAATGTTAGTTTAATAATTTATGAAATTGTCAATCATTTTGTGACGATTTTTAGAAATCGTTACCAAATGTATACATTCAGTGACGCTCCTCAAAATTCGTCACTGACAATGTGCAATATTTGGTGACAATTTCCAAAATTCATCGCTGAATGCTTGACATTCAGTGACGATGAAGAAATCGTCACTGAATGTATAAGCTTGTGCAACGAAATAAGACTTTCGTCACCATATATTGATATTTTGGTGACGCTTCATAACATCGTCGCAAAGCATATAACATTTGGTGACAATTTACAGGATTCGTTGCAAAATATATGACAAGTTACGGTGACGTTTTCATACTTCATCGCGATTACATTATTTCGCGACGAATATCAGAAATTATTACCCATTGTGCATGATTTGGCAACGATTTTCTCTGTCCGTCGCTAAAGTTTTTTCCTTGTGCAACGCTTTTTAGTTTTGTCACTAAATGGTATGTTTTAATGATGAATACTTTTAAACGTCACAATATGTTGTATTTTGGCGACAAACTTGGTTTCGTCACAAAAGAAATCATTGGAAAATGGTGCCTTTTTTTGTAGGGACATAATATGTTTGAGATTATACGTTTAATTTAATTCTTATTAAACAAATTAATAATTAAATAAACTTAACTTTCTCGTAAGATGTCTATGAACTTAAGGATGCAAACGAGCAACTGTATATATAACGAGTTCACTAACTCAAATTTATTAAAACTTACTACTTGATACTTGTTCATTTATTTAATAAAACAAACTTAAATTTATTTAAGATTTGTTTTATAAACAAACACAAAATTCAACAAAGTTAAATTTAATTAATAAAGGTCATAAGTAGATTTATTAAAATAATTCATTATAAATTGACCATAAACTTTTTATAAAATTCAAATATTTTAAACCCATTCTCATGATAAATCTTTTTTGGTTTTATCAAGTTACCTTAACTTTGGCATATGTAAGATTTTAAGCACGCACCGAAGTTAGACTTCCACTTCTAACCTTCTAAATCGTTAAACTGAAAATTTATTTGACCAAGTCTTAGTAGAGCAAACTTAGGTTAGGGTTGGTTCGCATAAAAGAATAGTAATAAAAATGAGAATAAATACAGTGAAAAATGAGAATAGATATTATCATTATAATTATGATAGTTGGTTAAAGGAAGGAATGATTACTGTTACCATTAACAGTAGTTGGTTTGTAAAAAATATTGAGAAATAAAAATTTATTATATTTTAATTAATTAATTAATCAAAATTTAAATAATTTTAAATAATTAATTAGTTATATTGTTTCAATTAATTATATTTTAATTAATTAATTATAATATTTTAATTAATAAATGAATTATATTTTGATTAATTATATTGTAATTAAATATTGTAATTAGTTAATTATTTTATTTAATTGATTATATTTAATTAATTAGTATTAAAAATATTTTTAAAAAAAGAGTCACTACTAAAGAATGAGTTTCATTCCTTTATTAAGTGGAGAATATAGAAAATTTTCTAAAAATAAGATATCAAACTATTACCACTATCTTTTCATTCCATATCCATTAACTCCTTCTCAAATCCATCAACAAAGCCTCCCTTTAACCTCTACTTAAAACTTCTTTGTAAGGCTGCCTAGACTAATATTTAGATTATTTTTATTTACAAAAGAGTAACTTTACGTTGGATAGTTGTAGTTTTCATTCTCAAATTCATTTGGGAAGTCTCTGGCACTACCTACCAACCCATTAACCAATTATTAATATTTAGAATAAATTTCGCTCATACGTGAGATTTAGAAAAATTTAATAATATATGCCCTTATTTTTAAATAGTATACAGACTGGTTTCAAATAACCTACATAAAAAAAGAGAGAGGGAAAGAGAAAAATGTTAATAATAATGAGGAGGAGGAGAATCTCAGAGTATGTAATATTGGTATATGTGAACCTTTTTCATTTTTTATGTTCATGCATTTTTAAACATTTTACATAAAAACTTATAATGTCTAAATTAAGTTTACTTCTTAAAGTATCTCTTCTAATTTGTGTATAATAGTTTCAATTTAATTACGCTAATATTTAATAATCACACATATTTATATTACTTTTGAAGTTATTCAAATTAATTAAATTTGTTAGTTAATATCTACTCAAATATTAGATTGCATGTATTATTCATATTTTATTCGATAATTGTTGTAATATCTTAATTTTAATTTTTTCTCATTTTTCATCTTTTTTTATATGTATACATATCGTTAAAATATTGAATTTTATATAATTGAGTCAAAATTTATTAGAGAAAACAAATTATTATAAATTACTTTCGTATTTGAGCGACATGACACATATACATAGAAAGAGAATCACATGGCAAGTATATATTTTTCTACATTATATTAAAATTTATACCTTAGATGTTTTCATTGATTTATGTATTTATATCTAAATTATAACATTTAATTGTTTAAAAAAAAATTTCTGGCAGTATTTTATAAAACTCTTATGGCCTATTTGGTTGAGTAGATTAGTATTATATTCCTAATGAATAGGTTAGAAAATATCAAACAGAATAACTAATTTTTGGTTTACTTACTTCTGCATCCTAAAAATAGCTAAAAATACCACTTTTTGTCTTTACTTATTCTGCAAGATAACCTTTCTCTCTTCTTCTTTTTCTTCCTCTTCTTATTATCATTATTATCAGTTGTTATTAATTATTATTATTATTAGTATTATTATTATTATTATTAATCTACTTCTTCTTCTTCTTATAATGGTTATTGTTATAAGAAAAATGATGATAATGATGATGATGATAATGACGGTGGAGACTATAATAAATATTTTAGTCTTTTTTATTAATTATTAATTTGTTATTTTAAATTTATATTTTTTAAAAAGACATTAATATACATTATCGTTATAAAATTTTAAGAATAAATCAAGTAATATCTATTCAATTTTATTTATCTTTTATTTTATTTCTAAAAATAACTATTTTATTTTTTATTTACTATAAGAGGAAATCAAACACGGTTGGATTTAACCCGTTTTTTTTTTTTAAGTCTGTCGGGGTAGGTTTAGCTGGCTAATTTCTTAAGGTATGACATCCTTCTTCATAAAATAGAAAGTGGCTCACATTTTCTACGTAGAGCTTGCCACACCCTAGCTCGACTACTTCTCCTGACGGTAAGACACGAATGATCCACGATGAGCCACGTCACCTAAACCCACTAAAAATCAGAAGAAAAGTTAGGCAAATGAAAAGGTCGGTCGACTTTTGGTGAATTTTAATTGGATTTTTATACCCACAAGTGGGAACCACCATAGTGGGTCCCAAGTCAGTGCTTACCGCCTTTGTACACGTCATAGAGAGAGGCTATTTTTAGATAAGAGACACGGGCCCACCATAAAAGATTCTTTCTCTTCTTTGATTGAACACATCCCACCAATCATATGGGTCCCATTAAATTGGGAATACAAATCGACGAAGGAAAGGAACCCACATGTCGTCAGTCGATGGAAGCTCCAGTATAAAAACTGTGGGGGTGCTCGGTGCAATAATTTGTGCCGTTTTGGACACTTCTCGCGCCAAATGTTGTCGATGACACGTGTCAATTTTATGTGGTTTCTCGCTGGCTGCTCTACCTCGTATTAATATGGTGTCGCATCATAAAAGTCCGCCATTAGTCTCTCTTTTATTGTTTGCCGTTATAGATTTATTACTTTTAATAATTTTTAAGTTTAATCAATTATAAATTAAATTCAATATCAATTATACTCGCAAAATTTAAAATAATTGCAACATTAACGAATAAAAGCTGTGCTTTTTATACTTACCTTTTGCATTTTACATTGATATCTAAAGAATTCCTCCTTAGCACAATAAACTTCTATTAGTAACCAGTCCGTACATTTACCCCTCATTGAATTGGCTGGTTGGGCACCATTATTTCAGACATTTATAGCGATAAAGTCATATCACGTGGCATGCCTAAGCCTAACTTAGCTGCTGGTCCCTGCCGGCACGTGTTATCTGACATGGAATTTTATAAAGTATAAAAGAATAGAAGTTCTATGATATGCTTTATCTTTATTTCTCGCAAAATTTAAGAGTTGAATCATACCAATGTGTGAATTCATCGTGATTAATTTCCTTAATTTATTTGTTAATTATTTCAATTTTTATCAACTATTTCAACTTGTGCGTCATTTTTTTAATTGGAATTGAATTTTCAGCAAAAAAACAAAATATGACGTACTATTATTAATATAAATTTATATTGTGGGTTCGATTGTGTTATTTATAATAATTAGAAGGACTTTAAATTCTCTGAAAAGCTAGATGGATGGGAATTATGCATCTCTTTTGCAAGTAAAATCAACAAATCACAGGGCCTACCTTCCAAATTGTCAATTAATGGACCAATTACAAAGTGTATGTTTGTCATTGGTCAATTTTAGTCTTTATACGTTGAGGGCACTTCTTTAAAGCAATTGGAGCTTTTGCGGAAAAGGATATTGGGCCACAACATTTGGAAAAAGATAGTTTCTCCTCCTCAATTAATCCCTAATTATAATATAGTCCTATGTTCTTATGTCATTATGATCATAAGAAGAAGCAATCAATTGTGTATATCAATCCATTTCGGTCATAATTATCTTGTTTCTCTCTTCTTCTTCTTCTTCTTTTTGATACGCAAGATTAGTTATAAGCAATGAAGTGAATCTCGTTATATTATAGTGGTACAGAAGAGATTAATGGTTT
>JAOQMS010000008.1:6779879-6793012 GCA_027563885.1 Erythroxylum longipes
TTCTTTGATTGAGATATCACGAGACTCATCAATAAGGATAGAAAATAACCCACCTTGAAGATCATTAATAATGGCATAGGAGGTTTCAATTGCAGCGGCTTTGACAATATCCTTTTGTATGTCAGGAACAATGACTTTGAGATTTCCGCAGGCATTGTTTAAAACAACATTGTTGATAGCTTCATCATGGTCAGCCAAGAATTGTAAAAGTTAAAGAAAATTACCATTATTACCAGAAGTCTCTAATTCATCACGACCACGAAAAGCCAATCCTTGACATAAAAGGAATCGAACACAATCCACTTATGCAGTGAGTTGGGTACGATAGTCCTTTCAAGCTTAGTTGGATTGATTAGCATAAACAACTTGAACATGTTGTTTTTGATTCATCAAATCTTGACATTTCTTGCAAGCTATATTATGAGATTTATTAGGACCTCCTACATGAATATGAAATATGTCTTTTTTCTTCCAATTGTTAAATCCATCAGTAAAAAAAGTGTCACCACTTGCTTGACTTCCAATATTCGGCCTAAAAAGATAACAACATAAGCAAAATGCTGCATCTTTTGTAACACTATACTCTAACCAATTGGTGTATTCTTTAAACCAAGATGGAACAAATCTACTATAAATATTTCCAAGTTTTCTTTGTGAAAAATCATGCTCAAAAGGTTGACATGGACCCTTTTTCAAATAAGCTCTTCACTCACGGTCATTAGGATGATAATCTGAAAAAATTTTCCGCAATCCTGGATCAGACTGAAGATCATCTGAATTGACTTCTAAATGAGGATGCTTTAAAGGGTTGGGGTTAGAATCCTTATTTGTAAGAGGCCTTTTGAGAAATTTGTCCATAACTAAAATCAAAGTTAAGTAATTAGAGAAGATATCATGATATACAAATAAAATATGTATATAAGAACATGAAGAAAGAATAATGTTGTAAGAAAAAAAAGTTTGTTTAAGAATCAACAGCTGCATTATTATCAAAAAGAAAAAAAGCTACATTTGCTAATCCAACACTATTTTCAATTAATTATAATTTTCATATTTGATATTTCTACAGCCCCCATTTTATTTATTTTCCTTAAGCACTCATTGTCTCATTGCTCATTCATCAGTTCAAAAAATTTGTTATTTGCTCTCTTTCCCTTTTGTCTCTAAATTGGTGAGAATCATTGAATTTCTCCCTATGTGTTTTGAATTACTAATTTTCTTCTTTTCTTTCTTTTAATTATTTTACTAAATAGTAAAAGAAATCTACAAATGCTATAATGACTCAATGAGTTTCACATATCCACATAAAAAGATATTATAAAAGTATCATATGGGGACAAATTGAATACAAAATAAACAAAAAAATTATCTATTAAAAAATTAACTAATTAAAACTATTTGAATAACACTTTACACAGATGCAAAATATGAAATACACAAACAAAAAAGAAAAAGAAAAAGCAATCAACTAAATATTGAAAAGAATAGAAGGGAATCAATCAACTTACTATTTAAATGCAGAATTTATGACAAATGTTGGTAGTTACTTATTACTTTGATGAGCATAACTCAAAGACTACGACTTGGAGAAGATGAAAGCATTGGGTGTGGTCCTCGTGGAGTTAGGTGAAGAAAAAGCCAAAAAGCCAAAAAGTGGTATGCTGAAGAAGCTAAAGAGTAAAAAGAAAAATCTCAATAAAAAAATCAATTAAGCATGTAGTTTTTATCTCTTTATTTGTAGGCTTTCATTTAAAAAAGTCATGGGCCCAAATAATAGTAATCTTAATAAAAATGAATGGGTTCATATTTTATTTTTTATTTGATATCTTAATATATCTTAAAATTTTATTATTATTAATGGGGGAAATTTTTTATTTTATTTTATGGGATCAAAACTTAAATTAATAATATTTTTATATAAAATTTTTTAGAGGCTATGGGGGCAAGTGGGTCCCTGCAAACCACCATCATAAAATTACTACAACAACAAGTCAAGATGCTATTGTAAGAAAAGGAAACACACAAATATCCCTTAACCATCTTTTGAGAGGACCCCCTTGATGTTGTTCTCTGTCGATTATAGATCTAATCTCATAGTTGATAGTTTACTAATACCTAATATCTTATTGGGATAACTACCAAGAACATTCAAAATATTGACATTGGATGCTTACGATAGGATGCAAGTTCCTGTTGACCATGTACTTGGGTACAAGGAACTTATAGACCTACACATATCATTGAATATAATTAAATACAAGGCCTTTCCTCAACTATCATAGGAGCGACATAATTATGGTATTAAACTTAAAAATAAGCCTCAATAGCTTATTTCCAACAACTCCTTAGTGTATTCATATCTTATTTTATAATCAACAAGCATAGGCATAAAGTTTCAGTATAACTAATCTTTATAATGTAATGGAGAAGAGAAAACCTTAAAAATTACTTATAATGCTTCAACTTAAAGGCAACCAAAATCTTGAACTTGGAAGCTATAGTAGTGCAACTTTTGCAAATAGTCTCAAACTTAGCCCAACTTTGTAGAGTTTGATGTAAAAGAAAAAATTCCAAAATTTTGAAGAATTCCAAGTAAGAGTGTAGAAATACTTACTTACTGGACGTTGAGCATAATATTTAAATTCATGATAACATATCATGGAAGGCAAAAAGCAAAAAAAGAGTAAGGGACCCACCTTTAGTCTATCAAGTTGAAAGGAAGAAGCAGAGGGAAGGGTTGAAGGAGAAAATTGTTAAGATAAAGAAGATGTTGGCTCCGGGTCTCGGTTCCTATTGTGCGGCGACAAAGCGCCAAAATTTGAGGACTTTCAAAATAAGATATATAACTAAAATAAAATAAAGATAATAGAATTCATGGTGGGACTTTTTAAAATAAAAGTATATATATACATATAAAATTAACATCAAGGTAAAAAGAATTAAATTTCTTGGTGGGAGTAAAAACAATTAAACAAACAAACAAATAAATAAAATAAAATAAATAAAATGCAGAAGTCACAGACGTGACTTAAAAAAAGTCACGATCACGACTTTTGGTGAAAAGTCGCATATTGCGCAAGCACGATCGCGACTTTCATAAAAAAAGGGGTTCGTCGCGATTGTGACATTCGCAACTACACACTCCCACTTCAATTCATCATAACTTTCTACTCCGAAGTCCAAAAATTACAAATTTATGTTGTTGGAAAGCTAAGAGAAAGATCTATAACTTTTATGAAGACAATTTTGTCAAATTATGCCTAGATCAATACAGTTTATTATTGAAGTTTCAGAACACAATATATATATATATATATATATATGCTAACTATAACAAAAGACACGAATCCAACAATTAAAACCATACATACAAAACTCTCAACATAACCAATTTCTTTAGAAAAATTCATCTAAGGCCCTCAAACATCTAACAATTTTATTCCCAACACATTGACAACTTAACAGAGAAAATTTTCTGAACATATACAAAAAGAATTTTTGTAGTTCTCACTGTCATTTCTCTAACAAAAGCAAAGATTGTACATAACTTCAAATTAGATATTAAAAACCATTTCAGTAGCATAATACAAAACAATTAAGAATGCTCATGCTTGATATGCTTCTAGAGTACCAAAAGTTTCTAAACTAACTTAATTACAAAATATAGAAATTTTTGGAGTCAGCCGAAGTTTTTACAGGGTTCAATGTCGATCTGCTATTTTTGCACCTGAGGAGTGAAAAGATGATGGGGTGAGCTGGAAAGCTCAGTGGCTAATATGTTTATAGCCATTAGCGACGAACCACACACACACAAACAAACATATACATAAATTTATATCACATTTAAATATACATTATCCACGATTCAAGCTCATAGATAATCTTACACAAATTAAATCAGACAAATTTTCATTCATCAAAACATAGCACTCAATCATATGTCGTGTTTAGCAATTTAAAGCAAAATGCACACATATAATAGCTTGAGAGAATCTCATAGAACAAAATGGCGAAACCAAAGTTTACACCATGAACGAAATGAGTCCATTTTTCGGAGCTCATATGCCACAAGCGGGCAGCCGGGAGAAGGCTATAAGTAAACATGCACGTGACGAACGAAATGGTATCTCTCTTGCCCACATAAGCAGATTTCTGATGTTTACATATTTCATACCATAATCATATTTTCATGCTTCTTGGATTTTCCGTTTTTCATCAATACAAAAGTAGCTGAATTCTTATAAAGCAAATATGATATAAAGTCACAAAATATTTTTTCCACATTCACCGTGAATAAAAGCAAGCATTTAAGTACTCATACAAGCAAATAATTCAGCTCATCAATGTAACAACTATAAACGTATTACCCACCTATTTACTTATAAATCCAAGCTCAAGTTTATTCTTCCTTTTGCTCTTGATTTCGAAGTTCTTTGTTCCCTTCAAATAAACATATTTTCATCCAATCAACATACACGAATAAAACTTCCATAAGCTTTAAATACCCAAAAATGAGCTTAGACTTAATCTACTCTTGGTTTATCTAACTAGAAGAACTAAGATCTAGTTAAGGTTCATAAAAATCTAAAAACATAAATCTCTTGTTCCTCTTCTTTCTTTCTTCATTTTCAGCATATAACCTATTTTCTCTACTTCCTTTTTCTATCAAAACAAGAAGAATAACTAAAGGGTTACCTAAAACTCAGCTGAATCATCTTCTTCCACTTCTTATCTCCTTTTTCTTTCTTTCCTTCCTCTCCTCTCTATGCTTCGGTTCTCTTTCTTTTCTTCTAGGTTCTTCTACGACTTTCTCTCTTTTCTTACTTAATATACACAAATCTCATCTTTTCTTTTCTTATTAGTTTAAGACCAATTTTTGTCTTTCCAAGCTTACCTTTCCTTATTAGTATAATACCTTCTAACTTCTTAACTTAATTCTAACTCTTTCTTTTAATTCTTGCAACTACACCAAATTAATTATATATCTAATTAAACTATAAAAATTGCTAATTCAAGAATTCTAATTTATATTCATGTTTGATAATTTAATAAAATAAATTCTGAAAAAAAATCGAGGTCCAACATTTCTCTCCTCTTAAAGAATTTCGTCCTTGAAATTCTCACCTGAGTTCACAAATAGGTGTGGATAGTTCACCTTACTGGCTTCCAAATATTCTCATGTTGCTTCCTCTCTTGCATGGTTCTTTCATGAAACTTTAACCAGCTTCACAGTCTTATTTCTCAAGACTTTTTCCTTTGAATCTAAAATCTCCACTGGTTGTTCTTTATAAGTCAAATCAGCCCTTAATTGAACCTCTGAAGGTTGGACTATGTAAGAAAGATCCGATCTATATCTCTTTAGCATTGATACGTGAAAGAAATTGTGAATCCTAGATAATTCTGACGGCAGGGCTAACTTATAGGCTAGAGGTTCAATCTTATCAATAATCTCATAAGGGCCTATGTATCTTGGACTGAACTTACCCTTTTTACTAAATCTTAAAACTCCTTTCTATGGTGAGGTTCGAAGGAATACCTTATCTCCAACTTTATATTTTATCTCCTTCCTATGTGCATATGTATAGCTCTTCATCTTGTCTTGAGCTGCCTTGAATCTCTGTTTCACCAATTTAATCTTGTCGACTGTAGCTTGTACCAATTCAGGCCCTAAAAGTTTCCTTTTACCTTCCTCATCCTAACAAATAGGATTTCTGCACTTCCTACCATACAAAGCTTCATAAGGTGACATTTGAATTCTTGAGTGGTAGGAATTATTATAACCAAAATCAATCAAAGGTAAATGTTCATCTCATGAGCCTTTGAAGTCCATAACACAAGCTCTTAACATTGTCTCTAATGTTCTTATTATCCTCTTTGATTGACCATCCATCTGTGGATGAAAAGCTGTGCTAAAATGCAACTTGGTTACCAAAACCTCTTGCAAACTTTCCCAGAATCTGGATGTGAATCTGGGATCTCTATCTGAGACTATAGAACTTGGAATTTCATGAAGTTTGATTATTTCATCTATGTATTTCTTGACCAAGGCATTCAAAGAATCTGTCTGTCTAATTGGCAAGAAATGTGTTGACTTGGTTAACCTATCAACAATTACCATACTGCGTCATGCTTCCTGCTGGTTCTCGGTAATCCCATTAAGAAATCCATTGTAGCCTTTTCTCTCTTCTATTCAGGAATAGACAAGGGCTTAAGTTTGCCAGCAGGTGCTTGATGTTCTGCTTTAACTTGTTGACATACTAAGCATTTTCCAGCATACTTTGCAACATCTTTCTTCATTCCTCTCTACTAGAAGTGTTCTTTTAAATCTTTATACATTCTTGTACTTCCCGGATGTATTGTATATGGAGCATTATGTGTCTCATCAAGAATTTCATCCTTCAACTCTTGCATTTCCGGAATACATAATCTGTTACCTACCACCATCAATCCATATTCTCATACTTCTATTTTTGAAGGCTTACCATTTTTAATTTCTTCTCTGAGCTAACTCATCTTGTTCAGGCAATTCCTTAATCTTCTCATTTAACACTGGCCTTATTCTAAAATTAGCCAATATACCACCACATTCGACTTGCCTCAATGTCACCTTCAGTTTGGCTAATTCCTTCAATAAAGGAAGATATATTGTCTTCACATACGCCATAGTAGATTTCCTGCTCAGTGCATATACTACAACATTAGCTTTCCCCAGGTGGCAATCTATCATCAAGTCATAATCTTTTAATAATTCGAAACACTTTCTTTGCCTCAAATTTAACTCTTTTTGGCTCATCAAATATTTAAGACTGTTGTGGTCCGTAAATACCTTGGTGGTGACTCCATATAAGTAATCATATTTTCAATGCAAAGACTATAGTAGCCAATTCCAAGTCATGCGTGGGATAATTCATATCATAGGGTTTTAATTGTCTGGAAGCATAGGTAATCACTTTGTCTCCTTACATCAACATGTACCCCAATCCTTTCCTCGAGACATCACTATATACTGTATATCGATCACTACTAGAAGGCAAAGTCAGAATTGGTGCAATTGTAAGCTTCTTGTTCAATTCCTCAAAGCTCCTTTGACATTCTTCTGTCCATACAAACTTCTGACTCTTCCTTGTCAATTTGGTAAGTGGAGCTACAATCATGGAAAAGCCTTCTACGAATCGTTTGTAATAACCGGCTAATCCTAAGAAACTCCTCACTTCTGTTACATTCTTGGGTGCTTCACATCTAACGACAGCTTCTATTTTTCGTGGATCCACATGTACTTCTTTTTCCAAAATGATGTGTCCAAGAAACACCACTTCCTTTTGTCAAAATTCACATTTATCAAATTTAGCATACAACTCTTTCTTTCTCAATGTCTCCAAGGCAATCCTTAAACATTTTCCATGCTCCTTGTCGCTCTTAGAATAAACCAATATATCATTAATAAAAACTATGATAAATTAGTCTAGGAAAGGCTTGAAAACTCTATTGATGAGGTCTATAAAAGCTACAAGGGCATTAGTTAATCCAAAGGGCATAACTAAGAACTCAAAATGCCTATATCGTGTTTTGAAAGCAGTCTTTGACACATCAAACCCCTTTATTCTCAATTGATGATAACCCGATCTTAAGTCTATCTTGGAAAAGGCTTTTGCTCCTTGTAGTTGATCAAACAAATCATCTATGCGTGGGAGAGGATATCTATTCTTGATAGTGACATGGTTGAGCTTCCTGTAATCCACACACATCCTCAAGGATCCATCTTTCTTTTTCACAAAAAGAAATGGAGCTCCCCAAAGTGAAGAGCTAGGCCTAATAAAACCTTTCTCCAACAGCTCTTCTAACTACTCTTTAAGCTCCTTCAATCCTACCAGAGCCATTCTATAAGGTGGAATAGATATTATCGTCGTGTTTGAAAGAAGCTCTATGGTGAACTCGATCTCTCTAGGTGGTGGTAGTCCTGGTGATTCCTCTGGGAAGACATCTGGAAATTCCCTGATCGCAGGAAGGTTTTCTAATTTTTCTTCATCTACCTTCGTGTCTACCACATATGCCAAGAATGTTTCACATCTTTTCATCATCATCTTTTCTGCTGTTAAAGCTGAAATAATTCTAGACGGGCTTACTTTCTAGTTCCCACAAACACCACCTTTTCACCTTTGTCCAGCGCAAACTCTACCGTCTTCTGTTTGCAATTCAAATTGGCACTATATTTTTCTAAGGTGTCCATGCCCAAAATCACATCCAATCCTTTCATCTCCAATGGCATTAAATCCACCACTAATTTTACCTCACCAATACATATTTCACACTCTCGATAAACATGACTAATAATAACATACTGGTCAATCGAGGTACTAACCATCAAAGGACTATCTAATGGGCTCAAATTTCTATCATACATAATCATATTTGACGAAATAAATAAGTGGATAGACCCCAGATCAATTAAAACAATAATATCATCATTAAAAAATTTAACCATACCAATCATAACTTCTGGGGCTGCTTCTGCTTCCTCCCTCGTCATTACAAATACTCTAGCTAGTACTTGCCCTTTCAGTCGTCCTGGAGGATTTATCTTCTTGGCTCCACTAGAACTGTCCACTTCAGTTGCAAACTTAACTTCCATAGTCTCAGCCCTCTTTGAAGCTTGCATATGAGTTCCCTCCTGTCTAGCATGCTGCAAACACTCTCTAGCTATGTGCCCTTTCTCTCCACAATTAAAGTAAGCTCCAGTCAGTCGGTAACACTCCCCTTTATGGAATTTGCCATAATGGTCACATTTTAGAAAGGATGGCTTATTCCCCTCTCCGTTTCTGCTACCTCCTACAGTCAAGACTTGAAAAGAAATAGATCTCGTCAGTTTGGGCCTGCTTGCACCACTGCTCCTAACATTAGACTGTGTGGGGAAAGTCCTGGTACTCCTTTCTGGCATAGAAGCATTGCTACTACCCCTTCTTCTAAGCTGTCTCTTCCCTTCCTCTTTTTGTTCACTGCACTCTTTATGTTTTCCACATTCTCAACCCTTAAAGCAACCTCTACCAGTTGTTAAACGTCATAAAAATTTTGCGCCACCACTTTCTTTCTTATAACCAAGTGCAATCCCGCTTCAAACCTTCGGCACTTAGCTGCTTCGCTCATCATCAACTTAGCTGCATATCTAGATAATTGTGTAAATTTACGCTCATACTCACTCACTGTCATTTCCCTCTGAGTGAGACTCAAAAACTCCCTCTGATTTTACTGGATATACACCTCAGACAGATATTTCTTCTTAAAGGCAGCTTGGAAGTCTTTCCAGGTTAATACTAGTGGCTTTAACTGGCTCCTTGGTACGCTTTCCACCAATGCAGGGCATCTTCCTGTAGCAAACTCGCAGTATACACAATCTTTTCCTCATCTTCACAATCCATCTGTTCCAATATTCTTTCGTTATTCCTCAACCAAGTTTCAACTTCCTCTGGATTGGTTGTTCTATAGAAATTCACTGTGCCATACTTCCTGAGCTTGTCAAATTGTCACCCTTTCATAGATGAGGCTGGCGTAGAAGTGGATGGCATTTGGCCCATAGCCTGCATAAAAGCCTGAGCAAAGGGTTGGAACATTCTAGGATCGAAAGGATTAGGCATTTGCTCTAGAGGAAGAGGAGACTCATGTGTTTGTGGTTGAAAGGGCTCGCTATCCTACCCTAAACCAAGCTCAAGTTTGTTCTTCCTCTTGCTCTTGATTTCGAAGTTCTTTGTTCCCTTCAAATTCTTTGTTCCCTTCAAACAAACATATTTCCATCCAATCAACATACACGAATAAAACTTTCATATGCTTTAAATACCCAAAAATGAGCTTAGACTTAATCTACTCTTGGTTTATCTCTAGAAGAACTAAGATCTAGTTAAGGTTCATAAAATCTTAAAACATAAATCTCTTGTTCCTCTTCTTTCTCTCTTCATTTTCAGCACATAAACTATTTTCTCTACTTCCTTTTTCTATCAAAACAAGAAGAATAACTAAATGGTTACTTAAAACTCAGCTGAATCTTCTTTTTCCACTTCTTATCTCCTTTTTCTTTCTTTCCTTCTTCTCCTCTCTATGCTTCGGTTCTCCTTCTATTCTTCTAGGTTCTTCTACGACTTTCTCTATTTTCTTACTTAATATACACGACTCTCATCTCTTCTTTTCTTATTAGTTTAAGACCAACTTTTGTCTTTTCAAGCTTACCCTTCCTTATTAGTCTAATGCCTTCTAACTCCTTAACTTAATTCTAACTCTTTGTTTTAATCCATGCAATTACACCAAATTAATAATATATCTAATTAAACTCTAAAATTTGTTAATTCAAGAATTCTAATTTATATTCATGTTTGTTAATTTAATAAACAATTTTGAAAAAAAATCGGGGTTAAACAGAAGAAGCTTCCAAAATTTAATACATCATAAATTGGGTAATCAAATATATATTTTGCAACGATTCGTCAAGTAACAAAGATGTTCACAATCACACCTACAAGAAACAGGGACTACTGCTATTAATTCCACGAAGACAAAGGACATGGCACAGAAGATTGTAAAGATCCCCACTAGGTGACAAAAAACTTAAGCAATTAAGGAGTATTCGGAGATTGTCGATAAAAAAAGAAGACATTTGTGATAAAAAGAAAAAGCATAAATACACCTTATAGATCATAAAATGAGGGAACTGCAAGCAGACAATCAACTACCTTTAGTAAGTGTTATCAACGGAAGGAAGCATAAGGACACCAGTAAATGTTAGGAGAACCACAAAGGCATAATGGAAATAACAAGCACCAAGATGTCAGGCCAGAAAAGAGATACAAAGTAACTGAGGTGACTTTCTGACATAACAAAAGATAGAACCTAATTCACCCATATAAGGAATCAATTATTTTAATGTTATCAATGGCAAACTCATTAGTAAAAAAATATTTTGGTAAATACGAAAAGTGCAATAGAATCTTTTTTTATGATGCTTTTGAAGAAACGAGGTCTCAGCCTACATTGTGCATCACAAGGACGATGATCTCACTCTATTAGCCACTAATGAAATTCCCAATGCCCAATAAAACTGAAAAGGTTAAGGAAGACGAAAGAACGGTGAATCAACATTATTATATCACTTCTTTAAAAGGGAGCAAATGCTGTTAATGAAATGAATGTAGCAGAGCTAGATGTTAGGGACCTAGCCAAAGAGATGAGAGGGGAAATAGAAGAAAGAGTAAAAATTATAATAATATAAATCAACAATATTAAAGATTAGTGTAATAATGGATTCATAACTGAAAAGAAAACTTACGAGATTTCTTAGAAGTAACATAAATGTATTCAAATAGAAATTAATCTACATATCAAGATTTAATAAAAAGATATCCACTTAATAATAAACATGTCAAAAATTACCAGAGAGATAATAAATCATAAACTATATGGAGAACCATTTTCTAAATGTATTAGATAAAAGAAGAGAAATTTTGTAGTTAAAAGACAATAGGCCATCAAATCAGAAGTATCTAAAATTACTAGTAACAAGTTTTACAAGGGAGGTTGAAGATGAAAACTATGGGAATGGTGAAGAAAGTCAACATAAAATGGAGAATGTGTATTAATTTCAGGCTTGAATAAAGCACACCTTAAAAGCAACCACCCATTATTAAAAATATATTAGCTAGTTGACATGAACTCAAGACACCAAATGTTAGGTTCGATGGATGCATACTCGGGTAATAACTAAATCATGATAAACAAGACAGATGAGGGAAGACATCATTCATAACTCGAAAAAAATAAGAGAGTTATGATTCAAAGATTAGTAAAATAAATCTTCTATATATAGTTAGGTTTTATATGAAGAACTATGTGGATGATATCATTATCAAAATAAAAGAGCACGAATGTTAAATAAAGGATATGAAAGAATGTTCGGATACACTAGAAAATAAAAAATGAAGTTAAACCCTAAAAAGTATGCATTTGGAGGGAAAGCAGGAATGCTCCTAGGATTTATGAGGACACAGAGGAATTGAAGTCAACCCCTAAAAAATATAAGCTATAGTGGAAATTCCAACTCCACCAACATTAAAAAAAAGTTCAAAGATTACTATATGCATATGATAAGCTTAATATAATTCTTATTATGGTTACCTGAATGATATCCTTTATTTTTTAACAAAGGAGTGCAATATTTAAACTGAATATTGTCGCAATTCTTATTGGGGTTAACTTCACATTTAGCTTTGTTTAGTCAGGATTTTGGGTTCAAGTTTTCTTCTTTTGAGTTTATAGTTTATTTCATCCATTCCTTTTAGTATCATAATTCATCTTTTTGCGCTGTAAAGGGGCACCAATTGCTACGAGAGTACATCAAAATCAAAATCTAATTATTATAACTTATAAGAATGTGAAGATTAACATCAACTTTATATACTCTGGAGATACGGTCAGATATACATTATTTCAGTTTGAACTTATTAATTGTGCCACAAAACATAAACTTTAGGGCCTAGACAGTGTTGAGATTAACCCGAAACGGGTTGCGCCTTCCGGGTTAATGAACCCGACCCGATATCTAATGAACTTTTGTGATTGCCCCTGCAGGATCCTTTTTATCTCAAGAGACTAGCAGGGTAATGCCGCGCAAATGCGCAGCAATAATGCCCTGTTAACTTAATCAATTATATTATTATATAATTTTAATGTATAAGTTAATATGGAAAATTAAAAAATGTGTAATTTAATTATAATTTTTTTTAAAATTTTGTAATCAAATGTCAATAAATATGGAAAATTTTAAAATTAGTAATTAAATTATAAATAATTTAAATACATAATGAAAATTTAATTAAAAGGTTTTAAATATGTCATATTAAAAATATAGAAAAGATCGAGTGAGTCTATTAACTGTGGTCATTTGGAAGATACTAGGCGAGTGAAGAAGTTACTTGTGAGATTAAGAAAAGCATAAGACATCATTTCCTCCATTTGTTTGATCACTCAGGTAAGAATTTCGATGAAGAAATTCTTTAAGGGGGAGAGTTGTTAGACCCCGAACTTTTCTTGGAAGTTAGAACTATTAAATGAGAAATTGTTAGTGATTAGTTATGAGTAAAGAAAAAGGAGAATTC
>JAOQMS010000008.1:6793112-6826351 GCA_027563885.1 Erythroxylum longipes
ATTGGTGTATTTTTTATTTCAATAAAATATTTTATTTTTATTTATTCTTATAAATTTTTCATCTTATTTATTATATTTCGGTTTTATAGCGATTCACTACCGGTTAAACCTCTAAATCTTAAATCTTGCCTTCGACTGGTTCGATCTCCGGTCCGATTTTTAAAACATTAATTTTGACATCGATCCTTCAAGAAGAGAAACAAGTATAGAGTAGAAAAACGCAAACTAAAAAGAGAGAAGAAAATATAAGCCGTTAGATTAAATGGTCGAACGGGGTGGTCCATCCCGTTCGTCCATAGGATATATAGTTAAAGACAAGCACAAACGGCATCGTCAAAAGCTTCTCGTGCGTTATCACTCTTCTGCTCATAGCGGTTTTCATCGGTTCGTTTCTCTAACCTCGACGCCGTTATCTCCGCAGTCTTCTGGACGTGAACCGCCCCCGACCAGTTCAAGGTTGCGACCTTACACTGCTTCATCACTGTTTAAAGGTAATTTAATTGAAAGTTTAAAAAAGAAACTGATGATCCTTTTAATGAAACTTGTTTGTTAGGTGTACGTATGCCTTTGTCGTTTCGTTGTTATTAATGTTGTCATTATTTTTCTCTAAAGATCAATAAAGACTTCTGGTTAGCTTAAGTTAAAGTTAACTCTTTTATGTATACTTTCACATCGTCTTTTTGAAAAAGCTTTCAGGAGGAAAGCTGCTTTTGGTTTGTAAGTGTCTTAATTGATTCGTTCTCATAAAAAAAAATTGGAGCGTTAATTTGTGCATTCTTCTTCAGACTTGAATGAATAATCATTTCACCGCATATTTATCATGCTTTTGGGTTTTCCTTTTCTTTTGTGTTTTAATCAAATTCTGGGGGAATCAAGTTGTTTTCTTCTCATCTTTCTTGTGTTGTATGGTGATTGAGAATTGACAGATGGGACATGTCACGCAACATTCTCAAGGAGGTGATTTTATGTTTTGCGACTTGTGTGGGACAATGCTATCTTTGATTTCAGCCAATTGTGCTAAATGTCCTTTGTGCAAGTTCCAGAAGAGTGCCAAAGGTAAAACTCATGAGACGCTTACACGCTGGAATAATATATACATCATCATCAGTTTAAGAGTCTCAATACATTCTGGTACATTATCATCAGTTTGTATATATTTCCTACTTAATGTTCCTTGGTGGTTGATTTGGCGAGATAAAGAGAGGGACAGAGAAAAGAAAGAAGACTCGGGGTTCTGCTTGACGTTCTAGGTAGTTGATTTGAGGAGACAAAGAGAGGGATAGAGAGAAGAAAGAAAACTCAGGGTGAGGGTGTGTGGTTCATGGGTGGGAGAGTCTCAATTGTAGTTGGTTAACCTCTGTGAATAAATTGTAGTTGCATAGTAATGATTCGACCCCTTTTAGTGTGCTTAGAATTGTGTTCAGTTTCCTCTCAAGATTTACTATAAATGAGTCTCTGAAAACCTTGCATGGAATATTTTATCTCTTGATGGTATTGGTTGTGTATTCCTTATGAGTAGGAATTACTTTTATTAACTATTTGTGAGATCCTTATCTTTATACTGAATCTATTTCCATTGTCCTCAGAGATATCTGGAAAAGAAATATGCTATAAAGTCTCCGCTGAGGTATGTCTAAAATTGTAAACTGGGGGTGCTGATTTTTCAAATATCTTATACTATATGGTTGCTGTGTCACGCATATGCATAAAAGATTTTTGTCATGAACAATATGTAATTTTTGGTAATTTTTGGAGCATTGACATGTTAAAGGATTATTGTTACCCAACAGTAATGCTTTTTAGGACCATAAACCTAGGTTTTGATATGTTTTGTCAGCTTATGCAAGCTGTGATAACGATACACTGATACAGAATGGACCAGTAATGCATGACCGGGTAACTGGAGACTATTGCCAGTGAAAAGATGCTCCATTGTATCAAGTGTATCTGTCTCCTTAGTTATTAACCATCAAGGATTGTATCCCACAACATTCACAAATTTAAATACCATTGCATTTTTACCTTCTTAGCATTGGCCTACCATGTTTATGGTTTATTTGGTCTATGTTTGGAACTTTGATCTTCAACTTACTATATGCTTTTGAACTTGTATCCTATACCTAAATTACTGGCATAAAATACTTGTGTATGGACTTGTATTCTAGAACAGAAGGATATGGTGTAGACGTGTTCATTTGAGTTTAATCTTGTTATATGCTGAGTTTTCAATTTAAGTGTTGATAGTTTCACTAATATTCAATGTGAGAATCCATTCCCTTTTGATGCAGGATATGAGAAGGGATTTGGGCATTTCACATTTTGAAGGAAAAATTGAGGTGAAGGACATGGAGGTAACTGCTTTTGAAAGAATAACAAAGACCTGACATTTTCTTGGAACATGCTTCTAGTCCTAAAACCAGTTCTATTGTTACAGATAAACAAGAAGTGTGAAAGATGCAGCAATACAAAGCTTAGATTTTATTCCAGACAAGTAAATTTCCCATTCCATAATCCTACAGCTACCATGATCCTCGACTTTCAATTCCATCTCTAAATCTTTTCCTATTTGCCACCTTTCTACAGATGCGATCAGCAGATGAGGGCCAGACTACCTTCTTCCATTGCCCTGTTTGTTCATACAAATTTTCTGAGAATTGAGTCTATAGATAGGGAAGCTTTTGCAATGCACCTACATTGGGCACCAGTCATAGTGGAATTGTTCGTTGATACATACTACCCCCAAGCAGGCATTAAGCTAAATGAATGTTGTCAGTGTAGATTGCCGAGAAAATACTCAAAAATCGATCC
The DNA here is from genome assembly GCA_027563885.1 of Erythroxylum longipes. Lineage (NCBI taxonomy): Eukaryota > Viridiplantae > Streptophyta > Magnoliopsida > Malpighiales > Erythroxylaceae > Erythroxylum > Erythroxylum longipes. The sequence goes on from JAOQMS010000008.1 coordinate 6,795,921, forward strand.
TACTTTTGGAATTTTCAATTTCCTATATCTATACCTCCACCAAATTATTTAAGATTCCACAAGGGATGCCATTTTGTTTGGCCTAAATAACTGATTCCCATTGATACTGGTTTCTATTATTTGATTTTTGAACCTTTTCTCCAAGCATCTAAATAGACTCCTTTATTCCTTGGCATTTTCTAATATTTACTCCTTAATGATTTTGAAATTATATTCTTAGTATGTGAATGTACCAATCACTTGTATCAAGTTTAAGTTACTCAAAGATGTGACATTATCATGCAATATTAGTCTTCCAGAAGCTAAATTTTATTTAACCTTAAACTGAAAGATATTAAAACCAATTTTGGAAAAGATTGGGACAATTGCAGAATGATTTTCTCTTATTTTTCCCTTCGAATTCTTCTTCTCTTCTTAATTGCATGAAGATGTCTTTCAAGATCACATTTATTAATAGAATCAAAATGGTAAGAAAATGATGTTACCAACAAAACAGATGATTAAATAAATGCATTCTTTGAAACATGGCAGTTGATTACAATATTTTCAGGACCAAATTGAAATTTAAACTTGAAAGACAAAAGGTTTAAAGTTTAAAACGTTAAATTGGTATTAAACAGTCATAAAATTAGTTAAAGATTAAACAAAATTGAAAATTTTGAAGAATAATTATTCTTATTTATCTAAAAATTTAAAATTTAACTGAAAAATTATTAAATGAAAATTAATTGATTTATTTCGGTTTATAAAAACAGATTAATTTGAAAAAAATTGATCGATTAATTACTAAACTAATTGATTTTTAAGAACAAAAATCATTAACTAAATCAAACTGAAAAATTAGCTGATCCAAAGTTTTCATTATTAAACCTAGATAACAATCTTTGATTTTTAAAACATTAGCAGGATATTCTATGCCAGGAAAAGGATAAAAGAATAACTTTCTCCTTTTACATGTCCGCTTCTCTTCAAAATATGAAATAAAAATCTAATGAGCAGGATGAAAGGCAAATGAGTGAAAAAAATTCATAAATTTAAGGCTTTAAAGTTTTGAGTTAGAATATAAAATGATTCATAAATTTAATGCCTTCAAGATTTACGAATATATTTTTCCGCTAAGCTTGCGATAAAAATCTCTCAAATAAATGGGATCTTTAATGCCAACAAATACTTCGAACCTCTTAAAATAGGACCAAATCTTTTTAGCCTACCTTGCGTATTTTAGACAAAAATTATCCCAAGGGATCGTGCTATATGAACTCTTAATGACAACTTCATAGTTGGTGCCGGAGAAGTGGAAAAGCGTAAGAGTATAATTGCAAGTACATGTGTAAAATGCAAATCACGCAACTACAACCTCCGACACTCACGATTTCAGTTGTAATCTAAAGTATTTAACATCAGCCACATATTGAAAACACAAGTTGGACTGTAATATGATTGCCTTATGCATATCCGACTCAATGTTCATTATTTTTATTCATAGCCCTTGTACTTGACTATTTACACAGTGCTAGCTAGTTCATGCACTGGATCCTTGTATGAATATAACTGGCAGACTGTATTTTTTAGTTGGGTCTTTTTCAGTAATATCAAATGACTGACAAGTATACGTGTCCGTCATTTTTTGTTTTATTTTAATAATAATTATACCATTTTTTATTGACCTGGAAATGCTGTTTAGTCGAGAAGATCAATTAAGAAGGAAGTGGTAAATGTTATTTCATAAAAGGTTTTAATGATGAAAAGAAAAGGGTTATAAATTGTTAGAAAGTAATAACACAATTTTTTAAAAGATCATTCATAATTATGCATAGTCTAGCTCGTATGATAAAAGTTGGAGCACTCTGTTGTTCCCGTTAAGTATTTTAATATTGTGCTATTTAATTTAGTTTACATATTTATATAAATTTAATATAAATATGTATATGAGATTTAATAAAATAGAATAAACATTTGGGAAAAATAATTGGAAGTAAACAGCAATGTCCATGGAGTCAACAATTTCGTGCTTGTTTTTATCTCTTCTCACACTATGCACTATAGTATAATCTCTCTCTTTAAAAAAAAAAAAAGGGTTTGAGCTTTCTCTCTTGAGGATATGAACGATATGAAAGAGATACGTGTAATACTCCCAATTGAATTTGTCAACATTGAAGTGATTTGACTTCGGTTAAAGGATGTAGGGTCCATAATCGTATTCATATGGACCTTTCACTCTGTACCCACATTCTCATACGTATCATTTTGGGGTGATTATTAGTTAGACAACTGTTCTGTATCTATGACTATATCTAAGTGGACCAAATCAAATTTGTAATGTGGAAAGAAAGATATGCATATCTCAAACTTGAAAACCATTTTAAACTCATTCTCCCAACCCCACTTTTTTTACTCTTAACCCAAAAATTTCCTTAATCTCATTTGGCAACCTTTCTGTAATTGAATTTCTTTTTGTTTGAATATATCCTTGCGGTCTACAGGGGACCAATTGGGCCTATCTATCAATCTGATTATTTTGCTTTGGTCCTCCCTCCCCTTTTACTTTTTAAGAAAAAAAGATGATTGTCTGATTGAGTAGAACATACTCCAACATTCATTGCAGAACCAAGGAGTGAGGCAGCGAATAAACAAAGAAGAGAAACAACATAAAACGACAGAAAGGGACACAATTCTTTCATTTACCTTTGAGCAGGAATCTTTTCACCCACTTCCCAACAAAATAATTACCATATAAAATTACTAGTTGGGAAAATTACAGACACAAAAAGAACACAACATCCACTCATGTCATGTGTCTCCAACTAGCATTTCCTGCTTTTTATGATCCTCAAAAAGTGACAGAGAGACCAGTCACCAACTAACATCAGCTTTTTTATGCCCCACCACCATTTCTAATCATATTTTCTGCAATTTAAAAGAACAAAGAACATTTAATCAATGGTTAATATATCATAATCTAGTACTAGCTGCATCTATCTTCTCCACTCCAGGTACAAACCCAACCCAAGGCTTGTTATCAATATCAACCCACTCACCCACCATTTAGAGGATTATTTATCAATTTTCAGAATCTTAACAGGAAGTTTGTGATTATCCTATGTATATTACAAAGGCAAAACAAATGAAACTTATAGTTTAATGAAGAACTGGCGTGTCAGCCAACCTAACCATATAAAAAAACTTCCTGAAACAACAAGAAAAGGATAGAAAATGCAGAAGCAGACTTGAATCGAGAGACTTTTTGTTCTTCTTCACCCTCTGGCTTCATAAACAATAGAGATGTTAGTTGTGTCACATAAAGACAACAAGAACCAATAATTTCTTTTCTTTTTCCTCAAAGAATGTAATGTCGAATTTTGAGAGAAGATGAAATCTTTTGGTTGTATTACCCTAAATGCTAGGATTATATAGGTGCATCGTGAACCCACTTGCATGGCACAGAAACCATAAGGGTTTAGAGGATGGACTCGAGACAATGCAAACTGCAGTTGGTCCCCGGCAATGTTACACCAAATGAAGAGGAAAGGTCAAAGGAGCTAGCCATTGGCTTTCAAACACTACTTTTCTCTACATATATAAAACCCACAAGCATAGTAATTAAGGTTGTCCGTAACAAGCCATCCAGAAAAAAGATTGAATCCAGTTACACTTTGAGATTTATATTTGTTGATCGTTTGGTAAGCTCGTGATTCGAGCTCTGAAAATAAATGTATTCAAAGGTGGTATTAGCAGAAACACAGCTGAGGGCTGTGTTATTGGAAGCCAACCACTTTCTAGGAAGTGGCAACAACAACATAAGTTTTTGAGATGGTGTAGCATAAAAAGTAGGAATCTTTTTATGCTTCATTGGCCTGTGGTGTTGTGGGTGAAAAATGGTTTATAGACATTTGAAAACGTTGGTGTTTCGATGTCTCCAGCATATCAATCAATTACACCAGACAGGCCAGGAGTTATGTTGGGACTTGGAACTTTGAGGCTCACAGTTCTTGTTTCTTTTTCTTAAGTACAAGAAGAGCTCTTATCGTACTTTGTAATAAAAGATGATTTTACTGTGGTAATATTCACAAGTATTTAAATTCTGAATTGATTCAGACCGTGTGTTTAACCGGCAGTCTCGCTGTCAATGAGAGTAGAGAAAATGATGTGGTTTCGGCTCAGAACTGTTCAAACCTGATTATCAAATTAAGTTCCTATCGTTCAATACAAGACGATTTAAGGAATTTAGAATAAACCAAGCCAAGCAACTTAACATTGCGTATTCAGCTCTTTTTGGTAGACTAAAATGCTCCAGAAATTCAGTTCTTTACATAGTTGACATGATCTTTAATCTTTTTTTCCTGAATTTTCAAAATGAAGTGGTCAATTTTGTTAGACGATGACAGTTGAAACGACAAATCGGAGTCGTTACAAGCTTATAATAAAATTATTTCATCAATTATCAATATACTTGTGTTGGTCCAAGCAGGCTATGGTTGGAAGAGGCACAAGAGGTCCAATTCACTCTCATCATTACCTTTCCTCTCTTGCACCACTAACATTCCTTCAGTCCTCTCGCCCACCGCCACCACAACTTTTCCTGCATACGCGTTAGTTTGTTTTAGTCTTTTCTCCTTTGTAAGAAAAAAAAAATTTACAAAACCCAACTTTGTAAATTTATGGTTTAGGTCGAACCCATTTTGGTAATTTCACATAAAGCCGAGGAACAGACAATCCTACACTAGTCTGACGTTAGCACGACAGCAACCCCCACTTCTCTTGTTTCAATCTCACAGTGGCATACGGTGTGATTTCGTGAAAATTGGCGCCCACTTTTCAAAGTTCAAGTTCGGAGATTCCCACAATCTCTCTCACTTAAAAACACACTCTTAAAGGAGAAACAAAGGTAGAGAGAGTGAAAAAGACGCACACATACAGAGAACACAGAGCCAAAAGCCTAAGACTTCTCTTTTCCCACTCATCTTCGGAGCTCAATCAAACCCTTCGCCAGTTCTGCTAACTACTAAGAATCCCAAAACCGATTTCTGCTAGCTCTTCTTTTCACATATTAAAGCCAGCTTCTTCCTTTCACTTTGGTTAGGTAGTGTCTGAACATGGAGCAACTCATGGCCACCTTCAAGTTAGAAGCTTGTGGAATAATCTAGCCGAACACTACCACGATTGCTACTACTCTTTGCTTGGTCTTCTCTGCTTTGTAGTTAGGTGGGGCGTGGCGGTGATGGGTTGCCGAAGGAGGACGTTGGCGGCTGGAAACTTGGATCCGGAGAGGAAGAGAAGCGGCGGTCTGAGGACGAAACAGGCGGGGAGAGGATCGTGTCGTGGAAGTTAGCATGTGGAAATGTGCAGAGTCTTTCTTGACTTGGAGTAACGCTTCCTTTTTTTGTCAGTACCGTTCTGTATTTAGTTGTTCTTGTTGCTGCTTGATTGAAAGAAGGTGGGGTTCTTGAGAAGTGATCAGAGATGGGCAATTTGTTGAGAGAAGTGTTAAAGACTTTGTGCGGTGTTAACCAGTGGTGTTACGCTGTTTTCTGGAAGCTCGGTTGCCAAAATCCTAAGTAACTTCTCTTCCTCTTCATCAAATAGTCTTTTGTTTATGTCCTTTTTTTTTTTTTGGGTTTGGTTGCTGGGAGTTACATACATCTGGTCCAAAATGGCTGGCTTTGTTTTTGATTGTTTAGTTTGTTGCTTTGGCGCTTCTCCCAAGATGTGGCTGTTCGGTTGACCGGAAAATGGGGCGAATATGAACTAAAGAAAATGAATCTTATTCTATGATGGTGTTTTTTTCCGCTTGCCTTGCTTTTCTCAGGAGCTGGAATCTCCAGCATCATAGCCAAATAAGGTTTTAAATGGATCAAATAGTTTAGACTGATAGGCTATTTCATTTTGATTGTCTGTTTTATTATTAGATGGTGCATCGAAGAAAAAAGTTTCCGTTTTTTACTTTGGTGTTACGGTGTTTATTTTTCGTGGAAGCGGAAAACAAAGTTCTTTAAATATTACTTTTCTCATTATTTTCTCGGTGGCCAAAAAAGAGGAGCAGAGAGAAGGAAATAGAGTCTTACGTTAATTGTTTGTCTTGATGTCATGTGTTACCAAGTAGACCTTTTATTCCTGTTTTTGGAACCTTGTATTATGGTTCCTTTTGCTTTGTCCTTAAGAATCCTAGTGAAAAGTTGATGTATTTGTTTGATTCAACCATTTCTGTTTTGGACTTACTTTGTTTCTCAAAGCTACTGATTTGGAGTTTGTCTTTTTTCTGTTTGAATCTATTCTATCTTTTTTTTTATAAATTTCTTAGGAAAAAGGGATAAGTTATAAGTTCCTTTTTATCTCTATTTGGCTTCTGTGATTGGTGTTACGGAACTGAAAGGAAAAAGAATCAATTTAGAAGACGGTCATCAATCTTTTTACTCTTCTCTTAATTCTCTTTTACCTGTCTAGCTGCACACGTAAAAAGATGTTGGGCTTTTGTGTTTAACATGTACTCTTTTTATCTGCACTGTATAAGATAGTCCCTCCAATATGAACTTTAAACTTGCAGGTTGTTGATTTGGGAAGAATGCTACTGCGAACTAACCCCAAGTTCAGTTCCTGAACCCAACTGTGGTCCTGAGAACTCTGATCTACTTTTTGGGGAGCATAAAGGATACTGTGGCCCTGATACTCACTTCCTGAATCCCGAGATTCAAGCAAGAGATAAAGTTCAGATGCTTGTTAACAAAATGATGCTGAATAACCAAGTTTATGTAGTTGGCGAGGGGTAACTTTTCCTATCATTGCATTTTTTGTTGCTTTATTTGGTGGTCATTGAGTTCTTGAAGTCTGCATTTCTTGTTTCCAGAATAGTTGGGCGAGCTGCATTTACAGGGAAGCACGATTGGATACTAACAAACATGTACACTGGAGATCTCTGTCCACCAGAGGTATCCTACTTGATTCTGTTTCTCCAGTGGCGAGTAGCCCAATAAGCGGAGCTGAATTGATGGAGGCCATCGAGTCTATTGAAAATGAAATCCTTTTCGTTTATTGCTATTACTTGTATTATGGAAAATATTTGTCACTTTTGTGTGAACGACCTAATCCTCAAAAACCCTGATACATGCTTGTCTTCACTTAATGGTACTATTTTATCATCTTTTGAGTATGGCATTTTCACTGCGGATAAAACTTCATAGTCTTGTCTATAATGCCATTTGTCTATCTTGGTTAATAGTAAACATTCGTATCTTTGTGGCTAGACTTTGTATAACTTAAATATTTGTTGTTGCTTTTAGGTACTGAATGAGTTACATCACCAATTTTCAGCAGGCGTGCAGGTTTGATAGCTTTCCTTTCATCTTTCAAATATACTTAACTTGCTTTCTGATTATAGTATCTTAACTTGGTTGCAGACGGTTGCAGTTATTCCTGCTTTTCCTTATGGTGTTGTTCAAGTTGGTTCTTTGTTGTCTGTAAGTGCATTTTTCTATGATTTTGAATACGTGGAAAAGTTAACTGCATTCTGTTCTCCTCGTGAATATTGGTTTTGGGAGTATCAAACATATGATGGATTTTGTTATTGGTAATGTAAATGATCTTGGATTCAAGTTGAGTTATGGGGTGGCCTGTTCCACATTTGAACATTTGGATTCTGTTTCATATGTTGGTCTTTCCAACAAAGTTATTATGTTCTGCTTTAGCTGGCCTGTTCAGTTGTATCCACTTGGCAAATTTCTGGATGTGTATTCAGTGAGTAGGGAGTGTCTTGTTCTGCCTTCTCTATCTCATTGTTATTCACGAAGGCTTCACTACAATTCAATAAAGATATAATGTCTTTTAGAATCTAGAGCTTATCGAAGCAGTAATTTTTATTCTACTTTACAATAGTTGATGTGACGTTTCACATTGCAAAGCATGGGTGTACTCTAATGTAACGAAGCCGCATGCAATATCATCAATTTTAATAATTGCTTTTGAACCTACTTTACGTTTGGAGGTTCTCAGGTTGCCTGCATGTGCAATATGTCTTTTCTGGCACCAATTGCGAAACAGCCTTTGTTTGATGGCCTAAATTTTTCTTAGACTCTTCAAATAAAGTAGGTTTTTTGTTGCTTTCTAATCCATTTATTTATTTATTTTTCCTAGATTACAGAGAACATGGGCTTCGTGAATAATGTAAAGAGTTTGATCCTACAACTAGGATGTAACCCTGGAGCTCTTCTGTCTGGTTACCATTCAACAAAGGAATCAATTGAAAGAATTGGCGTGCCGATTTCTGATGGAACTCCTATTTCCACACACCTGATGAACTCCACTACACTGTGTGCCGAAGGATCTAGTCAGCAAATCATATCAGCTCAGGCTTCTAATTTTTTTGGTCAAACTTCTCATTCTCGACCTGGACAGAGTTCAACAGTTATGGCCTATAGTATGCCACATGTGGACAATCTTGTGGCTAAATCTTGTGAAGGCCACTCTGAAGTGAAAAGTAGCTCATTGATGAAGTCAGGGTCTATTTTCAGAAGCCCCCTAGAAAATGTTCTTGAAACGGAATTGCTTCCCTCAAATTTTGATGCATGGCTGAGCCAGCATGCCACTTCAAACAATTCGCTGGCTGGATTTAAATATCAACCTGTTACCGGCCAATCCATCACTGGTAATAGCTTCCCAAAATCATTGATGTTGTCAGATGCCATTCATGATTGCATCAGTAACAATAGAGATGCATCACAAAGCTTACCCTTGCCACAAACAAATAAAGGGTCGCTTAGTGATTCTCATGGAGGTTCACTTACATCTAGTATAGATTTACCAAACAAATTGGATGGTCATATGAAGCTATCTTCTATTCCAAGCTCTAATATAAATCCAAAAAATTTGGTAGCTTCATATCTGGAAGACATTGGGCCTCAAAGTGTTGTTACGTCAATGGCAGAGGAATTTCTTTCATCCACACTGGTTCCCCAATTTAGCAGTAGTGAGATGCTTTCTGACGGCAACAGTATGTCCTCAGGCATAAAGCCTATCAAAGGAGAATTAGTTGATGTTAAAGAAGAACTAGATAATGATTTGTTTCAAGCATTTAACGTTTCATCAACTCAACTAGAAGAGTCTTTGTCATTGGTTGAGCACATTTCTGGTACTGGTCTTGATTGCCTGAAGCATGCTGGTGGAAATCAGCATCCTCCATCAGGGGATGACTTGTATGATATTTTGGGTGTGGATCTTAAAAGCAATTTAATCTATGGCGCCTGGAATAATTCATTCTCAGATGGGCCGCATTCGAATACACAAAATCTGAGCAAGGATGCTTTAACCGTTATGAATATGCAGGATGCAAGTTGCGATATTTACTCAATCAAGGAACGGACAGCAGGCAATAGCATTTTCTCAGCAATGGGTAATGATCATCTTTTAGATGCCGTGGTGTCTAGGGCCCAGTCTGCTGCAAATCAGAGCTCAGATGACAATGTTTCATGCAGAACAACATTGACAAAGATGAGCACTTCTTCGGTTCCCAGTGATTCTTGCAATCGTGGTCGTCTCGACGTGCCTAATCAACCGAACAGGGAGTCATTTGATCTTCAAAAGTCTCTGGACAAAGCTGGGACCACAGCATCTAGCTCTATCAGATCTGACTATGCGAAGGGTGACAAGGGAGCTTCATCCCAATCCACTTCAATTTGTGGGTCTCAGCTGAGTTCGTGGGTTGAACAGGCTCATAACATGAGGCCTGATTGCAGTATTTCAACTGCATTTTCCAAGAAAAGTGAAGAATTGAGTAAACCCAATCGCAAAAGGTTAAAACCAGGAGAGAATCCTCGACCCAGGCCGAAAGATCGTCAGATGATCCAAGATCGTGTGAAAGAGTTGCGAGAAATTGTACCGAATGGCGCGAAAGTAATGAAACCCTCAACTCTTTTGTTTTTAGTTATGATGGTCCCAGATATTAGTTAATTTATGAACTCATTCATCCATTTTTGTGGGTCAACAGTGTAGCATAGATGCTCTGCTTGAGCGTACAATCAAGCATATGCTTTTCTTGCAAAGTGTGACTAAGCATGCAGACAAGCTAAAACAAACAGGGGAGTCAAAGGTATGGACACAATTTACTGTCTTCAGGTCATTATAGATATCTATATGCCTTCTCAAATTATTTGGCTGGACATTGTCCGATAGAGTAGTATCAGGAATAGGTAAAATGATGCTAACTTCTTCACTTTTCTTGAACATCTTTTTTTGACGACATTCTTATTCGGCATATGAATTTTCTTTGGATGTATAGTTGATTCTTGTATGAATGTGCAGATTATTAGCAAGGAAGGTGGACTACTTTTAAAAGATAATTTTGATGGAGGAGCAACCTGGGCTTTTGAAGTTGGTTCACAATCTATGGTCTGTCCTATAATAGTTGAGGATTTGAATCCACCTCGTCAGATGCTTGTGGAGGTAACGAAAAACCATTTTTTTTAGAAATCCAGATGCTGGACCTTTCAAACCATTTTTCTTTATGGATTTCTCATATTTGTTGTCTTATGGCAGATGCTTTGTGAAGAATGTGGTATCTTTCTCGAAATAGCTGACCTAATTACAGGATTGGGACTGACAATCTTGAAGGGGGTTATGGAAGCTCGAAATGACAAGATCTGGGCACGCTTTGCTGTTGAGGTGAGTTTTAGAAAATGAACAATTGCATCATTTTTGTCCTACTTGACCCTCAGAGATGCATAAGATCCATTTTTTTATATAAAAAAGATACTTCAAATCTCCTTACTTCCTGAAGCCGAACTTTGCTTAAATTCTTTTATATCCTTGACATGACATTCTTAGTTGGGTGCAATGAGTTCTTTGATGAAAAGTGCTGCCTTCATGCAAAAATTTCTTTGAATTGCCTAGGCAGTGAATTGAGCGGCTAACTTTTCTAAGACTAAAATCTAGTTCACTGGAGCTTTGGCTCAGCTTGTTTAGATTTTTCTCTGATTCGACCTCAAACCAAGGGGTCTGACTTGTCATGCTCTTGTGCAAACAAGTGCTTAAGAAATCATTATGTTTTTGTGTGTGGAACTAGTATTTAAACTATTATTTTCTATTGCGCAACTCCACTGACAAGTCTGTACAAAGACAATTGTTCAGTAACATAAATATCTCCTAAACATTGACTGATGTTGTCAATGTATTGTACACGATTGTGAGTATCATCCTTAAATAGATAAGCAATGTGATTACTCGAGTGATGACTATTATGCTCAACTTATATCATCTCTATAAATGATAGATAAAATATTTATATCCAGGCAAACAGAGATGTAACAAGGATGGAAATATTTGTGTCCCTTGTACGTAATTTGGAGCAAACTATGAAGGGAAGCACATCATCAGCCAATATTTTGGAGAACAACAATATGATGGTTCATCAAGCTTTTTCTCAAGCTCCATCAATCGCTGCAACTGGTAGGCCTCGTAGCTTACAGTGAGCCGCCTGCTAGTTCCCTACTCTGGATATGTTAAGAGCATGCCTTCTTCGGCTTGCCATGACTGACATGGATTCCAGTGTCAGGTAGTTCTAATTTTCGTTAACCTCCCAAAGATAGATGATGTTTAGCCTCACGGAATCAATTAGATAGAAGTGACAAACTTGAACTCCCAAGGTTCTGTTCCTTCAGAGGTAGACTGTTTCATGATTGTAGTACATACTGTTGGGAAGCATAATGACTCGAGTGTGGCAGAAGCACAAGGGGTTGCATAATAGTGGAGCTTTGTCGTTGCATAACTGTATAGGGATACGGGGTATGGAATGAAGGGGTTTACAGTTTTTTACCAGGAAGCTTTGTTTTTCTTTTGCGCCTTCCTTGTCTTGTATGAGTATCAGTTTTCATTCATCTGACTTGAAGCTAGATGCGTTGTATTCCTCGTATTATATGATAGTAACAGCAGGACATATGTGAGTGGGATGGTTTTGGAAGGTAATGAGTTCAAACAGGTCCATGAGTAATTCTTTTGATCTTGACGAAAATGTCATTATGAAAATAAAATTTGAAACAAACAAAAAAACCAAGAAAATGATGCAATGTCATACAGCAATGGAAATTAGTCCAAGACCAGAAATGTTCTTGCGTCTCAGTAAATTATGTTTGCATATTTCATGCTTGAATCAGACCAAATGTTCGAGGTTGAACTGGAAAGGTTACTGGATTGCTTCCATATTTACAAACAAGTAACAATATTATTAGCATCGTGCATAAAAGAAGATTTAATATGCAGAGAAGAAATCATTAATCATCATCTCGAGCACGAACATTGAACCATTAACCATCATCTCGAGAACGTATCATATTATATAAAGAACTTGATCTTTGGCAACTCAGTACTCTCTATCAATCTTCTAAAGAACTATATAAATTTAAAAACACAATAACACGACACACGAGGTTCAAAAAGGTTCAGTAAAATACAATCTTAGCATTAACTAATAAAAAGGCTATTTTCGAAAAGAAAAACAGAGTTGTAGCACCAGATATTTACGTAAAAGGCACTGGTAAGAAAGACGAAAGTGATAACTTCGGATTCAATACATGAGGCTGATTTTAGTCCTATAGGTATCAAATTTGTAAGTACATTGAAAAGCTTCCCAAGCATCTCAGCATATACTGAAGCACCTTACTGGCCTACGATACCACAACTTCTACCACCAATTGCCTTTTCATCTGCAGAAGAGTTCGTGATGATCTCTCCAGATATTAGATATCCATCTTTCCTAATCCTTAACATCTGCAACACGTTCCTCTTCAGCATTATACTCGAACTCAGTACTCCTGCTGCATTGAGACTAAAACCACAATTACAAATCAAACATTATGGGCAGAGATGGCCATACACTGGGGAAAGAGATGCATATGATGTAGCATATCAACAATAGAACCTAACAAAAATGGTATGGACATGTCAAGATTTTAAGAAGTGGTGGTTAAACCAAAGTCTAAAGTTTTCAAAGAAAGAGTGTTAACATTGCAATGTGGTGCTATTCCATTTAGCATACGCTAGGCAGAAGTAGAGGATTGCAGCAATTTGAATATCTGGGTCTCTAATCAACAGCAAGCTTAAATTTTGCAACTACCGTTAGCCTGATCAGTACCTCTGGTGAGTTAGTGGTACATAGTGAATATCTGAAACTCATGGAAGCACAAGCCAATGCAGACGCCAAATTTGTTCAGGCATTAAAGTTTGAGAAAGGATGTACTAGAGTTCTAATCAAGGCTGAGATCAAATGGTGTTTTTGTCTGACAGAAATCCAATATCTAACAATGTTCGTAACACGGGAACATGATCAGTGCCCAGACATGTAATCATGCAGAATTTACATGTTGCCACGCAGAAGATGCAGCAACTTGAAGAAGAGAGATAGTGACTAAGTTAACGCAATCCAGTTAATTATCATCTTATCCAAGGAGGTCTATTTCTCAACATTGAGGAATCATCCAATAAGGATAGGGCCCAATTTTTTTTAAGACAACAACATCTCAATTGAAAGTTTCACTAAGACGCAGGGTTTAAAAAGATTCATAAATACGCAGTCTTATCCATAACTAATAGAGAGTTTGTTTTCAAATCTAAAAATAAGAGCAACATAAAAAAAGATAAAATAGGGAAAACTCAGATTGAATCCTAAAGCTCAAATTTGGCTGAAAATATTATGATGCAAGTAAACTTTGTAGGCTAGTACATTTTATCATCCTGGGGTTTGAAATTAATAGAGGCCTTCTCGTACATCACGACTTCCATCAGTCTTTGCTTGAGCAGTTAAGTTTTTCCCAATTTTAAACTAACTGGCAACAACATTTCAAGTCATCAACAATGTTTTTCTTTCAAACTCTCCGGACAAGAATGTTGATTCCATTTAAATGTGATCTATCATAAACCCCTTTAAAAGAGCTTGTCATTGAAATAGAATTTCTTTGGAGAAGTGTCAAGCTGTAGAAGTCAACTGCCTAAACTTCTCAAATCTTGAAGCCAGTCCATGAAAATCAATCTGCAACCGGACTGCATCAAATTAAGTTGCTAAAAGTGCTCCACTTTTCTTTTCATTAACAATAAGAAACAAGTAAACTTTGTAAGGCCCTATATTATACCCTAGTTGAAATGTTACATATGAAAGTATATGTGATAGGAATTAAAATTGTGATATGATTGTAAATTGCATATGTTTTGAATTTTGGTTTAATAGATCATACTTAGTGAGTTGGAAGTAATTAATACCATTACAGAATTGAGGAGTTAAAATGGACATTTAGATTAGGAAAAAATGTCTAGTGGTAAGATAAGTTAGAACATGAAAATTAGTATGACTAAGCCCATACTTTGAGTGACTTTGGCCATAGTTAAATGTGTGACAAATGGACCAATTATTATGTGACAAATAGACCAACCTTGAAGTGACACCTGGACTAATTGTTTAAATGACAAATGGCAACTAAATGTGTGGATTAGTGGCAGAATCATAATTAGGTAAATGGCATTACATGCCTTAAGACATATGGCTTTATAATTTGATGACACCTAGCTTGTTGATGGGGCAATTCCAGTAGCCAAATTTCTGCTTCCTTCATTCTCTTCTCCACCGAATTTGCTTTTCTTTTCTCTCTGCATTGTAGTCTTAATCCTAGCCAACTTGTTGCATGAAAATCATACTTTAACCCCATACAAAACAACCAAAAAACCCATTCAAAATGGTCTCCATATTGTTGTCCGAAAATCACTTTGTTTTCATCTTCAGGTTGTGTTGATTAGCTGGTACTTTGGACTTTAATTTGAAGTTAATTAGGTAAGGGAATTCTAAACTTGATAGCATGTATTAATACAAATTTTATGATAATTAAATTGGCATGAAATATGTGTTATGATGTTGATAATTGAGTGCTAAAAAAATAATTCTTGTTTGGTTTTGATGTATGTAAGATAATGAGTTGTCAGTTGTCTAATGAATGATTTTTGAATTGGGTGTGGACATGAGTTTGACAAGGGATTGAAGCATGGATAATGTAGACTTGAAATAAAATTGATGGTCTTTGGTGAAGGTGTATTGGATGGAGTATGAAGGAGTAAAATTTGGAAGCAAAATGAAGGTTGTGGGTGAGTGAACCCCATGATCGTGGGATAAATTTGGAAGCAAAATGAAGGCCGTGGGTGAGTGAACCTTCAGTTCACTTTATATGGTTCATTCCCACAGTCGTGGGCAATACTTAGGAAGGAGAAAATGTTGTTTTTAGAAAATTGTCGAACTATATAAGGTTAAGGTACTTAATAATGATTTAATTGAACTTAATTGGGGTTGAAAATGAACCTAGATGATGTTAGATTAATTGAGTAAAAGTTAATTTAGTTATGGATTGTTAATTGAGGTAATAACTTAAAGAATGTGTGATTATTTAATAATGTGTCTAATGTTAACATGTATGGTATGTTCAAGATGAATGTGTTCTTAAGAATACAAATGTATTCCAAGGGTTTGATGTGCTGTGAATTGGATATGGATGTTTGTGAGTTGAGAATTTCTATGATGTTATGTTATATGAATGACTTAATGTTTCATTGATATATTGATGCAAATGTTTAAGTTTGTAAGGCATATTAAGTTTGATCAAAAGATAGTGAATATGTTCAATTTGAGAAAAATGTAATAAAGACATGTTCTATACTACATTACTTGCTTGTGATTCTGAAATCTGAAATAGATTATTTTAAAACTGTTAAGTCCTAGTCGTGGGTAAATAAGCATGCCTAGAAGGGTCTGTAGCTGCTCCTGTGACACTTCGGTGTCGACATTTCGATGTCTGAGACATAAGTCTCTCCTGTTCTATGATACCAATCAAAGGTATTTTCTGTTCTGGTCCCATTACCCACTTCTGTAAAAAGAATTAGCAGGCTAACTTGGTTTGTATTTTGATACATGTTCGATTACGTTATAAACAAGTTTTGATCCGAAATAAGATGCATTTTGATATGATTCAAGATGAATTCTAATTTGATATAAGTTCTGATCAGTTATAACACAATTATGTTCTGTTTTGAGAATTATACATTCTGTTCCGAAGCAATGACATTCTGTTCTGATATTTATATGTTTTGTTCTGTATTGATGAATCATAAACTATTCTAAGACACGTAATGTTTAGGTTGCTCTTGAATATGAATAACTAAAGACTGATTATGATATGATTTGATTCTGAGCATGAGAATGTTAGACGACTTTTAGAAACAGTCGCCATTTATATCTTGTCTAGTGATTCCCCACTAAGCTATATGCTTAGCATGGTAGATTTGCCTCCGTAAAGGTTTTGATAAGAAGACTTAAGGTTGGGACAACCGCAGTGGCAAATGAAGGACTTGATATGCTTGGAAGCTGTTTTATTTGAGTTGTTTTGATTTGTATCTTATAATATGAGACATTTTGTATTTTGTATAAATGGTTTGTAATAACTATAATACAAATTGGCTTTTGAATTTATGGCATGTATGTGATAAGGACAATGTGTATATTATGTTCTGTACATAACACAATTTATGTAAGAGGAAGTATGTTGCCTTATTTTCTTTCAAATGTTGGAATATTTTGGTATGTTTTGTGTGACATCTGTATAATGTGGGTGTTACAAACTTGGAGCAGAAAAACCCACCTTCCAATTTAACGAATTTGTACCAGCTATTTATTAATATCTGAGCTTATCTTCCAGCAAAGACACTGATCACACAAGTTACAAACAAAAACAGTTATCCATCCATTTATCTACATCTACCTATGCACACATGTTCGAATAACATAATAATGACTGCTATTCTGAAATGTGAGGATGAAAATGACACAGCGCAACATACACTTGAAAAATGGTTTGGAAATAGAACTTTATATAAAATTCAAATTACTTAAGCTAATATGTGGCATAATGATAAAGGTTCAATAAGAAACAAATCATTTAGTCAATATGAAGTTCAGAAATGTTACCTCCGTATCAAGCATCCTTTAGAAAAGGAACATTTTCTCTATGGTACTTTTTGATGGATTCAACAACTTTCACTGCTAAAGCCTTGTCCTCTGGATAAGACACAACATCCTCAAGTAATAGAGGCTCTGGAAGGCTCAGCACACCTTCAAGTACTGCATGAAGACATAAGGCTGAGTATGTAATCTGATATCCACCTTCTTGGACAATAAGAAGACGTCCAATACTGTGTACATCTGCCAGGCCACGAGCAATGTGCCCAATATTTCGATAACCATCCCTTGTCAAACAGAGCCTTCCATTTGGGTCAAGCTAAAACAGAAAGAATGTTAATTCTAGTTGCAAAGAAATCCACATGCGTAAACACAGGTGTTGCTTGATAATTGCTTTTCTTTTATTACTTACTTTATCTATTTGCGTTGGGCGATTAAGGCTGCTAATTCTCAACACATTATAGTCAAGGAAATTAGGATTAGCAAATTCAGTTTCATTCTCAAATTGCATGCATTATAAAAACCTATGAGAAAGAAAGAATATAAAGGACAAAGTATATCTTCTAAATTAAGGAATCAAATACACCCATTCTGCAAAATTTTCATCTAAAAAGTAATACTAGAATACTTGAAATATTAATCACTAAACATTGAAGTTTGAGACTTAATGCATTAGTTTAGGGACTTTAGAAAGCAATCAAATTTTAGCAACTGAATTGGAGAATATAATTTTAAAGAATGCATGCTGTGTCTTGTGTATTTGCATGTTGAACCTTTAGTTTTTAGTTGCTAGCCATCAACTGCAAGGTCGATTATGCAATTTAGCTGCTTTCTACACCCTGTAAAGCTATTCAACCTTACAATTGCTATTATTTTGTACTAGAATTTCTTTTCGGAAATTATCCATTAGTTTGCCCTTCTGATAGGAAAACTATGTAGAAATGCTTATTTAAACATCTAATTGTAGAAAGTCAAATAAATATTCACATGATAATGGATCCCTTTGCCTCACAAAATAGTCTGTAATTAGAAAGATCTCTAATCAAGGTCAAAGAACTTACTGAACTAGAATCCAGGCCAACCACCAACACTATCATGTCAGGAAGAAACTTGTTGACAGCAGGAACAACTAGTTCATTCATGGCACACTCATATCCATCGTCACCTGTCCCATTAGGAAGCGGAATGTTTAAATTATAGCCAAAACCATCTCCTTCACCTAGCTCATCAACAGATCCATTCTGCGGATGAGATGGACCCCAAGAACCATGATTCATATGAAGAGAAATTGTCAGGACTTTATCAGTTCGATAGAACCCCTCTGCTGTTCCGTTTCCATAATGAACATCAATGTCAATAACCACCACCTTTCTACAGCCTGAATCCAAGGCAAGTTGAACAGCAAGACCAGCATTGTTGAGGAAGCAATAACCATCTGCTTGTGTAGGTTGAGCATGGTGACCGGGAGGCCTAACCAAAGCATAACCTAGTTTGCCATGTCCATCAAGAATGTGCTTCATTGCGGATAACGTAGTACCAGCAGCTAGAAGTGCAGCATCCCATGAACCAGGATTCAAGAAAGTTCCATCACAAATTTTCTTCCCACCTACTCTATCAGCTTCAGCCAGTTCATTTATGTACTCTGCAAGTAAGATATGAAAGGTTCGAATCCAGTATTCTCAAATGAAATTGTTACGTTCAAAATTATGTTCTTGGAAAAGAAAACCCAACTACAGTTGCTAGAATCTCAGCATGATACCAACTTTCCACAGATTCTTATCAATTCAAAGTTCTAGAAAAATAAAAAAAGAAAGAAACTGGGTCACACTTATCAAACAAAATTTCCAGGAAAGTCAAAAACTGACTCCAGCAAAAGAATGGTCTTTTGAAGTTTTAATTATAAACCAAAAGAATTTTTTTTCATATACCCTTTATATTCCAGTGCTTATTGCTAAATGTGCGATACCCCTCTTCGGTAACTCCATAACCAGTAACGAACGATTTGTGTTGAACACAGAGAAGGGTGACAAAGAAAGGACGAGAAGATTAAAATGATATACCTTGGGTGTGGAAAGATAGCAACTCAGGGACTTGGGCAGGTCTACCAAGATGCCAAGAGATGCAGGGAGAAATGGGTCCTCTTTTCAGAATAGAGACCATGTTCTTAACTCTCTCCGCGTTCTCTGGGTGCTGTTCTAACACCTCTAAGAAACCTGGGTCTACTCCTGTGTCGAAAACTCCTTTACCAGCGTCATGATTAAGCATACCCTCGTGCCAAAACACGTGTATCCTATCGGTTATGTCGGCAGTAGCAGAAGGAGCCATGGCAGCAAAGCAAACCAAAGATTTCGGGATTCAGAAAGTGTGGGAACTTAACCAAAACATGTACAAGCAACCAACGCAGAGGGAGTTAACCGCCAAACCGAAGGCAAAAACCGTATTGTAATAAAGAAACAAAAATGACATCATGTTCAATCTTAGTTAGAATTTTTAATCCTCGTTAAGATTCCGTTAACTTCAATTGACGTGGACGGTTGAATATGTATCACAGGATCTGTTCAGTTTCAGGCCTAAACTCTACCTCAATCAGACCAGATTTTTAATTAGACTAGATTTTCTGTTTGGGTTATATTATTTTTATTACATTCTATTAAATTTTATTAGTATATTTATATAAATTTTACGAAAATATATAGATAAAATTTTAATAGAAGATTTAGAGGGAATTTAATAGTAGATCACTCAAATTAATTTAATTCTTAATTTAAATTTTAAAAATAAGATCGATATTAATATATTAGAGTTTAGTTCGGGTCGGACCGAACAACCTAAACTCAAGGCTCAAGCTCAGTTTGAAATTCGAAAAAAAAAAAGAATCTAATCTAATTTCCTAATTTTGCTTCTTATTCTCATTCCTAATTTGAAAAAAATTGGAGGATTAAAATTAAAAAAAAAACTAATTTAAGGAGGAAGCATCTGGCTGCCGACTCTCTTACGCACACACACAGCCAAACTCAAACCATACCTAATTACCTCTCCCTTTGTGTCCCGGCTCTCTCATCTCCTGTCGTCGTCTGCTTTTGCTCCACCGTCCATCCTACTGCTTCTCTATTGTTGTTGCTTCTCTGTTGGCGCTGGGTATCTTCTCCGTTGTCGTCATTGCTCTGTGCCGTCATCATTGCGTCTTCGTCCATCGTTGCTTCTGTCACTGACTCTTTGTCCGATCACCTGCTTCATCGTCTTCGTACAAAATAGATTATAATTGTAATTTTATGGTTGAATTAAACAAATGAGTTATAAATGAGTTATAATTGTTAGTCTATAATGTGTGAATTTATGGTTGTGAATTTATGATTTATAATTAAATTATGTAATCACATAAAATAAGTTATAATTATAAAAGTGCAATAATCATTTATATAAGTTAACCTAGGTCACTTATATTTCTACATGGAATGATTGTTGAAAAGTTGTTCTTATATTTCTTTTTGTTATCATATACACTTATTCCACATTATTCATGTCACCAATAGTTGGTAGTTATGATTCTTATACTACTACAGGAAGTATGTAAATTTTTAAAGTTCAAGTTTTGTCAATGTTTATATAATCTAAGATGTTACCCCTTGCATGTGCTAATTGAACCAAGAGCTTATGCTATGAGAATTATTTTTCTTAGTGATATTAATGTGTTTATTTTTTTATGGAAGATGTGCTTTTGTGTGTCTTTTTAAGTCGAGCAATACACATTTTTTTATAATAGTTGATAACGAAGTTATTAATATCTTCATTTATTTTTACAGATAAATAGAGAAAAGTTCAACTATTTTGATAATTTAATCACTTCAGAAAAATTCGATAATTCAACTTGGACTCGTGCTAAATTAGTTTATAGAATAAAAAATTATATCATTTGTTTATATTATAATAAGTATTTGAAAGATTAGGGAACTTCAATAGAAGTCTTTGATTTGAAATTCTCACCTAAAAAAGCCTGATTCATTATAATCATTAGAACATTTTTATAATATCACACATAAATGTCATATGATTATATGATATCAACATTAAATATAGTTGAAGTTTGTGCCAATGGATACGTACGTTATGTTACTATGCATACACTATTATTATTCCTAAGCAATGTTAACACCATGACTTACTAAGATAGTCTATATTTGTATGTAGGTTTGAGTTGATGCATGAACAAAGACAAATTTAGGACACTTCAAAACCTACTAAAACAAAGGAACATCAATCTAATCACAGTAAAGTTATTTCTAGATCTCAATTTAAAGTTACATGGGTGTGAAAAATAACATTAAATATCATAAAAGTCTACTTTGCTATAACAATTGTCGTATGATGCTTTTAGGAGCTACATATGGATATAATGTTTTATATCTTTATAGTTTAAAACATGAAGTCTTGATGCTATGCAATGAAATTCTAACACCATTAATAGTCATTTACTGTATAAAGAATATAATATTTTAGTTATTTATCATTTATTATATAAAGACAATAGGTATTATGTAAATGGGTAAGCAAATAACACATAAATTTGAAGTATTTCTCGTACCTCTCGTTCGTTTCGACAATTCTACCAAAATTTAAGTGCCTTAAAAATCTCACCAGAAGTCTTTATGCCTTGTTACGAGTCCAAAATCAGTCCCTCCATTAAGTTTTGTCGTTAACGTCAATTGACTTGGCGTTTTGAGGATTCGTGATACTCTATGTGGACAGCCAAGTCAAATGTGGTAATTAAAGAATTAGCAAACTATATGAGTATTATATGTCAAACAAAATAAATTTTTATTTATCATATTTACGTATCATTATTTATGGAAACAACCTCTCTACTTAGGTAGGGTAAAGTTACGTATTATCATACCACTTCAAACTCCACGTTGGTACAGAATTCAACTGAGTGTTGATGACGACGGAGATATATCATTACTTATATCTTTAAATAATAATACTTTATATTAATTCATTTTATTAAAACTTTTAAACTTATTAATTTTAGTAATATGTTTATTAGCTCAATATGACACTAAATTAAGTGCTTTATTAGAATTTTATTATTATGTAATAATACTAATAAATAAAATAAATTTTTATTTATAATTCATATTTTTGTAAATATTACTAATTAAATTAAATTAATTTTACTTTTAATAAATAAAATTATTAAATTTCTAAGTATTAATATTGATTTATCATATTTACATACTACAAACTATATCAAAAAATATAAATAAATATGTTAAACGTAATATAACTTTATTTTTGTTAATAATAGTAATAATTATTAACACATTAGCCATTTTAAAATGATAATAATTAATTCTTTTATTAATTTTATTATATAATATTATTCGTATAAGATTACTAATATATTATACAAATCTGTAATTATGTAATGATGTTCATTCCATTTATTATTTATACTTTTTTATTTTTAAATTATTTTATATATTTTTAAAATATGACTTCATAAATAATATCCAACATTAGCCTTAAGTCCAACAAACCAATGAGACAATAAAAATTCCTTAGTAGTTGAATTGAATCTAGGAAGCTGAAATGAGAAAAAAATTTAATCAGCACTATTACTAAGCCTAGTAGGTCGATAAGATATAAATAGTTAATCAACAGTAGCATTAAGTCTGACAAACTAATACATAAGAAAAATTAATCACTATTAAAATGAGTACATTAGCTAATACGATAAAATTATAAATAGTTATTGAATAATAAAAAATAAATATAGTCTTTATATTTAAGAATACAAAATATAAGAAATTGATAATCCTATTTATTAGTATTTGATATACCCTTAACGAGCATGCATGTCATACCTAAGTTGATTCATCATTAAAGATGACATTTGAGCTCAGGCTTGGACTCAGCTCGAGGTCAATAAGTCAGGTCTAAATTAACCGAGTCTCAAATTAGGTGAACTACTTAAATTTAGTCTCATGACTTAACAAGTATAAGCAAAATAATATTATTTTGCTAAACATCCTTTTTATATTTTTAATTAAAAAAATAGCTCAAGTTTAAATGAGTCAGGCTCGAGCAATTCGAGTCAAACTGTCTTGAATTTAGGCTTTAGTAACAAACCCATCCTAACTTAACTCATTCTCATCCTTGATCCAAAACCTTCCACACTATATGCTCGCATAAGATACCCAATCCTTTAAAAGAAGTAAGTTTAATTAAGACATGATTCATTCGTATAAGGAAATAGGTTCCTTATAAAAGACTAACTTATCTATCTAATAGAGGTTGAATTCAACTTTATTAAAAGATAATTAGAGTTCCCGCTTGCTTCAAGAAGATTACTCATAAAAGAAATGTATCTCACCGTAACTTCTCATAATCGTTATCATTATGCTTCTTTCGATATTTCTGTGCATATTTAGCATCCCTGGCTTTCATTAACTTGAGTCTTGAGTGTTAAAAGTGTCTTTGCGGGGAGCACCTACGACTTTTGGGTAGTTATTTTTTATAGGCTTTTTAGACTTGAGATTATGGATGGCAAGAGTTGGGTTTAAAGTTAAAACCTAAAGATTGAGTTGATCGAGCTCGGGCTTAAGGTGGTCAACTTTGGATAATTTATTGACTGTAAATCTAATAGACCAAAATAACATCCTAATCTCTTACGAGACGTTTGGTTCATCTGTAAAAATAAATAATAATAAAATAATAATTTTTTAATAATAGAATAAACGAAAAAATATTAAATTATGTACTATTAATTTAGTTTATTTTTAAAAATTTTCGACGACGATGTAATGTCAATGTTTAATTAGAAAATATAAATTTAAAATTACAAAAAAATAATTAACAAAAAAATTAAAATATCCATTAGTCTTTTTATTATTATTATTATTAATTTGAATTATTTAACAAAAAAAATGGGTCGAGCCTAAGCTACGAGGAACTTAGGGGCCTGTTTGAATGTTATACCTATTTGAGGTCAACCCAACAGGCTTACTGCAAATCCAATCCACATCTGTATTATTAGATACTAAATAAAATACAACGAAATATGTAATTAGTATTATGTAAAACTAATAAATATATTATTATATATTGATAAAATATAATAAATAATATTCATTAATTATTAAAATAAATTAACATTAATTACATATTAACAATCTAATTTAAGTAATGATGTATACATATGGTAAATTAATAAAATTATAATATTTTTATAAAATCAATAAAAATCTTATTAATTACTTATAAAATATATTAGACATAAAATGAGAAATTGATAATCTTAATTATTAATATTATTACATAATAAAATAAAAGACTATACTTGTTATCATATTAAACTTATCAATATATTTTTCATTATCAATAAAATACGATAAGTTAATATATTATTAATTATTTATAAAATATATAAGTTAATATATATTATTAATTATTAATAATATTCCATATTACAATTTTTATATTTTCATATAAGTAATGAGATTTAAATATGATATATTAATAATTTTTATAATTTTATAAATTAATAACAAAAATAATTCATAATCATCTATTATTTATTAAAATATAAAATGTAAATAATTATAATAAGTTAATCATTATAATATCAGTACATAATAAAAGACTTAATTTATTATCATATTAAACTAATAAATATATTGTTAACAATTAATAAATGAAATAATTTTAAATTTTAATAAAATAAATTAAAATTGTTATGTTATAATGTATAAATAATGATGTTTTAATATAATAAATCGATAAATCAATTAAGTTAATAACTAATTTGTTTGAAGCATAGCACCTCTATGGTTTGTTAATTCTCAATCATCATTCACGTAGAGTGTTATATGTTCCAAGTTACCCAGTTGTGGAGTCGCATGAAAGAACACGCGCACTGGTCCAGTACAACATGTCAAAAATGTAGTTTTCAACCGACAACCAACCAAGGACTACTCAATCTAATACCATCACTCCTTGCCTATGGCCCAAAACCATTAAAAGAAATCGGCTTATCTTAAACTTCTAATGATATTCTGGTGCTCAATATCATTTGGTGTCTTTGTCGATGCAATATATATCAAACAGTAAAGTTGGAAGCAGAGTAGTTACTGAACTTTTTGATGTTCTTCCTACTATGCGTCTTTTCCAGGAATCTGAAGAATGTTTTGAGGATCCACCTCCAAAGCCGACTGGGGCCTACTACTTGATTCCGAGATTTATATGGTCTTAATGTGGGGTGATGGCTGATGACACCATCTTAAACAAAAGTTGGATGTTTCAGAGAGCACAACCGTCGAATGTTATTCTAAAAGAATGAGATCATGAAAGCGGAAGTGGATTGATCATGTGGCACTACAAGGTGATATTCAACAGTGACAGATACACGTAATTAGTGACAACAAAGGTGGACGGATTAATACATGCACTTAAATTAGGAGTCAATGATGCTGAGTTTGGAATTGGTTTCTGATTCAAGCATGACAAATGATATAGATATGGACTGCTTTTACAGTAAGGTAGTCTTCACGTTATGCTATACACACTAATGAAAGTTAGATTTTAATATTAAACTTAAAGGAAAAAAAATTAGAAGTTACCTTTAATCATTATTTTAATAAAAGAAAAACTTAATTTAATATTTAAAGTTTTGTTAAAAGTTTTTTAGCGTCTTAATTTTGTTGAATGAATGTCAAACTTATAATATATTTTTGATAAATTTGTTTATTCTCAAATTATAATATGACTAATGGACCGGTGTAAAGAATAAAAATTACTTTAATTAGAATTTAAATTCTAATCTTAATTATACTTTAATTATAATTACAAATAATTCAAATTAAATATCAAAATAGGATACAATATCTTATATCTTATATTTAATAATAAAATTTCTCACAATTTTATAATCAAGTGTAACTCGATTAAAATATTTTTTTCTCTTCAACTCGTGTGTAAATCATTATGTTCTCAAATACGTTAGAAATTGATATAAATTATGGCATTAAATTATATTTAAGATTAGATAAATTAAACAACCTTAACTAAATCTTTAATTAAATAATTCATATACATAGTTCAAGATTAGCGGCTAATAATATATCACGATTACCCAAATATTTAAGAATGTTGAAGTAGTTTTGACTAAACTTTTTGTACATATTTTTCTATGTAATTTAATCATTTCATCATACAATATTTTAATTAGACATAGAATATATAATTAATGTCCATTATATTTGAGTACAATTATGTTAATTCTTTACCATTACTAACTAACTCAATTAATGAAATTTGTAAACTATTTTAAAAAATGTCATTCCACTTTAGTTAAAAATTAATATTATCTCAAGTCAAATGATCACTTATACAATCGTCACAATGAAAATTTCCATATACATACAAGTAAAGTTTCAAATGCAATTCTCACATGAGATTAGTTAAGTGAAATTGTTCTTTAACAAACGCTTATATATTTGTTAAAATATCTTTATATTTTAGTCTACGAGATCGACTACTTTTTTTATTAAAAAAATATAACATATGCTAGTCTTTTTTTGTTATAGTAATATCTAATCTTGATAAAATAACGACTAGGAACAATTTAGGTATAATATATAAATGTAATATGAATCTCATAATTATGGTCTCGTCATAATTTCATTCGCGTATATTTATTTCATAAACTTTATCATATATATATATATGAATATAGATAAGTTAAAAAATGTCTTCAAATTATTTTGTCATTAAATTACAATTAAAACTATAGGACATATACTTCAAAGATAAATTAAGTTGATAATAATTATAATGGAAATGGCGTTCCTAAACAGATCCGCACTCAACTAGACGTGGGTGTCCTATCAACTTTTGGCGCTCTAAATCATATAATGGATGTCATGATGTTTTGCCTTGGAAAGAAACGGAAGCAACCAAATATACGTGTGAAGTAGGCTACTTGAATGAAAAAAATTTCTTGATTAGAACACTGAGTCAAAAGGATACAAAAGTTAGATATATAAGCAAAACTGCTATGATAAGTCAGTCGGTGTATTCAAGTATCAGCTTATATAAAGGTTCCTATAAGTCGAAGAAAAGTTGCTCCAAATTTCTGAGTTCCTACGGATTGCGCTAGTTAACATCAGGAACAGACCTGGTTTATAGTGGGGGATAACTCAAATCCCTCCACGAGGCATGGTGATGCGCTTACTTCTTCAGGTAATCTTATCCCTGCAATTAGATCAACGATTTTTACGGTATAGTCTTGTTTACTTCTTCAGGTAACTAATTTCATGAAACTCCAACAAAGAAAAGATCCATTTAAGTAGTATAGAAGTTACATCGTCAAAAGTGTAAGGTCGCATAACATAGAATATTATTTAAAATATTCAAAAGTACTGCCGGTTACTTTGTTAGGTAAGGTAAGTTATTTATTCCCACTATTTGTTGGTACATTTTGGCCCCTATTCCCAGTATTCCCACTATTTGCTCATTTTGTAATCTGAATCTAGATAATGTACTTTCTTGGCTAGTTCCAAAATTTCCGGTTTCACTGTAGGATCTACTTTCTCAAAACCTGCTTTAGAGGCGAGTTCATGTATGGATTCAGCAATTGTTTCAGTGCTGATGACCACGTCAAGAAGTAGGGAAGCTACTGTGATCACCGGTATCACTTGCTGGAGTTCAAAACCCTCCCAGTGGCTTGATTTGAGTAATGATTTCAGGTTTTTAGCAGCAGATTTGGCTTTTTGGATATGGGAATCTGCGGATAATGGTAGAACCATTCTTTTGACTGATACTAACAATTCCTTTAGTGCTTTGCCACATTCAACGCTCACACTTGTGCATGCCTCCCGAATTTTGCTTTTAACTTCTGGTGACGCCTGCATATAAACAACAATTCTTGTTTTTGTTCTCATCATAATCATCAGAGCAATCCCTAATAGTTTGTGTACTATCAACTATGTGAGAGATTTGTAAATATTTATTTATGCTTTTCTTCCTTGTCCCTGTATATACTTAAAAGTGAGCCATTTGATAAAATTAGTATTTCATACGTGCTAATTTTAAGTTAATTAATTATTATTGTGCATACATGAATATTTATTTATATTTTGGAACATTAGGAAAGAATATAAGTTGAAATATTTGTAAGATACTACGTGATATTAATTTTAATAAATTCATTTTAATAAATTATTTCAAATCAAAAGTAATTACATTTCAATTTCGTAATTATTTTAAAATTTTACTTGATCTAAATTAAAGCATACCTTCTGTATGATTAATTAAAATAGAATAATTAAATGTGGTCACATTGATATACCCGTTTATCAGCAATTAAGCAGCCGTTAAGCATTTCAATTCGATAGGCACATTGACGAATAAAAGCTCCAATCTTTTAAGTATTGTTCCCAGGGACGGCGAAACTGGAAATGACTATGCCCTGGTTCCCATCTCGCAAAATTAGCCTAACAATCCATGAACCGACTGTCCGAGAGTTTCATACTAATAAGTGCAAAAGGATGACAAAGATTCAGATAATACCCACCAAGGATTCTTCACGGCTTTTCGAATTGAGAACACTTTTGTACCCTTGCAAAAATAATTTGTCGTCGTCGGATTTTCCATTCTCTTTTTGCCTTGAAATACTCGTCTCCAAATCCTGTTCATATTGGTTTAATTTTTGTATTAGTTCTTGAGTAACATACTAATGATCGAAAACTAAAGCAAGAAACAAAGATTCAGATGTATTACCCTCTAAATATATAGTTGCATAGACATTCCAAGTTCAAAGCAATTAGATTATGAAGATCTTCCCTTGCCCATACGGGACAAATTAGAATTGAAGATCTTCCCCTGCCCATACGGGACAAATTCGAATGGAAATTGTCAGAGAGGCAATGCCACCTAACGTTATGGTTGACAGTCTCTTATGTGCCATTTCCAATATTTCATCTATGCTCAAACCCGATACGGATATCATTGAGAACGTCAAGATAAAAATAAGTAAACCGTAATCATATCTTGCTTTGATATTTGGAAAAAAAACGTAAGAATGTTGATATCGCAGCTGCAAACCAAAATGAAGATTTCCATAAACTATTTCCATGGTAAACTAAAAGACTAACTTGTAATAACACCTGTTTACCACTACATATATCAAGCTAAACAGTAGTGAATCCTATGCATACTTACCTTGTAAGAAGATAAAGAAACCGATTATTATGGGCTCGCCAATATGTCCAGAGAAGTTTGCAAGGTAATGAGCTCCAATGCCAAGAGCACCACCCAAAAATGTTGCCATTGCCCTATTCAATCCTTTTCCCAGTGTAGCACCTACGAAATGTTTTGATAGTATATGTGATACAAACTAAAATTTATAACCACGTTTACGATGAGGAGTAATTGAATATACGTGGCTAAGTAATTAATTAAGAAAAGGTGACGAACAAACCTACAGAAAATTCAAAGACAACAATAACAGTGATTACAGCCCATATTGCGGAGTCTCCAAAGTTCTTGTAAAGTGGCTGTTAATAGTAGAAAGTCGATACCAATGTCACTGCGAATCCACTTTTAGTGAAAGAATAATTCTTTTAGGGTCATCTTTCACAACCTTTCTTGTGTTACCAGCAATATCAATCACCTTGCTTTTGAAATTTTCAGTCAAGGCCTTGAACCACCACCATCCTCGAACAAATAATCATGCATTCTCATTTCTTGAATCTCCTGCTTTTATGGCTAATAATTTGTGAAGGCAACCCCTACGAGATAAATTAGAGCCACAGAAAGAAGTGGGAGCTCAGGAAGAGCTGCTTCTGGCTAGTTGCTAGATGGAGATGCTTTGTGTAACGGGCTTGGACTTTCACCAACGCTCATTTGGCACTTGGGCACACTCTCGTTCCCAAGTCAGCCTTCTACACAAAACAATTTTCTAAAGAGAAGAAGAAATAAAGGAGAATGTAAGTACACTTCTATTAAAGAACTCTCAAGAAAGCTACAATGCTTACAATGTACTCTATGATCGTCTATCTTCTCAATGAGACAACCCCCAAGGAGTATTTATACTTGCTTCTTCTTATAATGGATGATTAATATCTACTTGATCTAATGGTCTATATTAACCTTCTAGAATTCTTTACACTACTCTACATACTTCATGTACATTATATATATATATCTACAACATTATACAAGCTTCTATAGTCTTCTACCATATTCGAGAAGCTTTCAGGGCCTTCCATAAGCTTCTACCATACTCTAGAAGACTCTTTTGGGCCTCAAACCTCATCTTGTGAGTTTTAAAACATGCGGAACGTGACATTCTCCCCTACCTGATTTAGAGACGTCCTCGTCGAGTTACGGTGGAACTCTCGAATCTTGTCTTTGTATTGCTAAAGAGAAAGCTCATGCTCCTAACTAGCTTGACTTTGCGGCTATC
>JAOQMS010000008.1:6852020-6864576 GCA_027563885.1 Erythroxylum longipes
TCATGATAGTAATGTCCGAGACTTGGTAATGTGCATCTGTTCCCAGATTTGGTTATCAGAGATTTATGAGGTAAGAATAATAAAATTCTGCCCCACCAGATAATATTGTGGAGAGATGATTGATTGATGGAGTCATGTTACGACGCATTTCTGTATTAGGTTTCGACGAGATTCGAATATTGTGATCATAGCATATGAAAGACCTTCAGAATTGTTTTAGAGGGAAAATGGTATGATCTCTGTACTGTATAAAAAGACATGTATGCGTTTGTTTGTGTGCACATATAACAAATTTTACAAAATAGTATCTTCCATCGCTTGTTTTATTATCGAAGTAGTGATTTTACTAGCAAACTTCATTTAGAAAATAAGCATCATTTCATGCAGTAATTTATGCCCAATACAGTGGTTAAGTATTAACGAGCTCGGTCAGTATACCGTTCAACAAACCATCTCTTAGTGCAATGTTATGGCTCAAGTTGGGCTTGAGTCGAAACCAATATAGACTAGACGAAGCCTTTGACTCTAGTGCACGTTTTTCTCTAGTGCATTTTTGGGTAGGCTCCTTTTAGGTAATACAATGATACGACCTCTATATTGACGACAACCTAAACTCTAAACCCAAATTAACGAGAAACTAATAAGAAACTTAAAACAATTATGAGTGACCACGTGCAATTCCAAGTGCTTGGCGTTGTGAAGTAGCAACAATTACAAAGGACGACCGCGTTAATGACATCCGATGATACCAAAACTGAAACTCTTGCCTGGATTCTTGAACATTTGCTTGTCACCATGACCATGTGCGACCTTACCATCCTTTCCATTATTCTCTACAAGCATTACCGTTTGCCTTTTTCCACTGCCAATAGGCCGCGACTATGGACGAAAAGGAATAGAATTCGGCCCTCTCTAATAGTCACGTTAAACAGTATTTTCCTTCAATAGATAGTAAATGCAATTAATCAGATGTTTCGCCACTTAAATTGACACATCACAACCTAACCCAAAGCTTAACTGCACCATCAATAGACAGTAGATGCAACTGAGCATTAGACATAAAGTAATTACATAACAACTACCGAAAGGCAGATAACACCTTTTTCCTTTCCTTTAACAACTTCAACCTACTTCTCCTTAATCACCTTTCTTTCACTTAAACAACGGTTAACTTATTTTAATTCAAACATGCTTTCCAAATCTTTGGCTTGCCATCTTACGGGATTTCTTAAATACATACCTTATCTTTTATTAATAAATTTTTGCAAGTTGATTAATCTTTAATATTATGCGGATGGTATACTTTAACATTTAGATAAGAATATTAATCATGTCCAATTAGAATTTTAAGATGGTTCATTCCAACTCCAATGACTTTGCAAAATATTTCAAAATTACAACCATAGACCTTTTAACAAATTTAGAAAATTAATTGTAATTATGTTTAAGAATAATTATAAATTTGATTTTGTGTGATATTTGATTTTTTATTCTTGTTTTCAATTTTAGTGAAAGAAATGTTTAGTTAAGTTCTTGATATATATTTTTTGTCTAACAAAAAGTGCATTTTTAACCTTGTCGTTTTCACAAAAATATATGTCCGACCCAAAATTTTAGTGTTCAAAATAAAGTACGAGATTTATAAAATTTTCAATTTAATTCCTAAATGGATAGAAATATTAACAAAGTTTGGAAAATTAGGGTTGGATCTGATCTCATGTGCAACAAAATAAACACGAAACTTTTTTGTGATTTCTTGAAAGTTAAGATTATAAAAATTCTAAATACGATTAACATATAAAATATAATAAAGAATGATTATAATCCATACCTTATTATGAAACTTAATCATTTTCTTGTTGTTTCCATCGAATCGTTTATAAAATCGACTCATCTCATCTGAAGTAGTGGCACAAGTGTCGACCTTTAACGATATTTACAGAACGTATTGAGAGAATTCTACAACTATTGTAAAGAGGGATAGACAAGGAGTTCTAGCTTTCTTAGAGGTTAAGCCTATTTTTAATAAAATTAGGATATTTTAGTAATTTAATAAATTCTAATTTCAATTATATTTTAATTAGAATAATAATTTATTCTAATTAAATACCAATTATGCTCAAATAAGATTCAATATCTCATGTTATCCTTATTTATTAAATATCTCATATTTAACCATAAAGTTTCTTAAACTTTACAATCAAGTATAACTTGATTAAAAACATATTTTCTCTCTTCAACCTATTATTTATATGTGATATATTAGATTCCCAAATATGTTGAAAACTATAAATTATAACCCTAAATCATATTTAGGATTAAATGAATTAAACTCCTTTAGTTTATCTTGAATTCTCTAATTAGATAATTTATATCCATAGATTAAGATTGACATCTAGCAATGCATCATAACTACTCAAATATTTAGGAATGTCAAAATCATCACCATCATCACCCAGTCCGAAATCCCGCAATGAAGCGGAGTCTGAGGAGGTCCGATAGTACGCAGCTTTACCCCTACATAGTAGAGAGGCTGTTTCCGGTGGATCCACATGCAAATGAGACAATATACGAATAATGCAGGTTATAGAAAAAAATCATTAAAAACAGAAAATAACTGAAAATACAAGTAATGGGGAATACCTGAAGGAGGCCAGATCGGTGAGAACCTAATAGGCTGCAACGTCCACTCCCTTCTTGTCTCAAAAAATAAAAACGACTCATAGGGGAAGAGAAGATTCTTTGCCAGGATATCCTTCAAAGGGTAATTCAAGATAAGCAGTTGGTCTTGTGAGAAAGCCAATATTCTACTTCACATTAAACACCAGATAGGAATGTCAAAATGAATTTGATTAATCTTTCCGTGCATAATTTTTTTGTATAATTCAATCATTTCATCATACAATATTCCAATTAGACATAAAATATTAAATTAATATATGCTATATTTTGAATTCAATCATGTTAGTTTTTTACTATTAGTAATTGATTTAATTAATGACATTTGAAAACTATTTTATAAAGTGTCATTTCACTTTAGCTAAAGATTTCTCGAATTACTATTAATTATATTGAGAACAATGAAACATTCTCCCTGATTACTTTAGAGTGTGAATTCTTTATTGATTACTCAACTACCTATATATAGTTTATACTATATCTAACAACTATCGACTGAGTTATCCTTAATTAAAATAGGTTACAAGTAGTATCAAAATATAATAATTTCTATATGAGATAACTTTGAAGATTTCAAGTCAAATGATCACTTATACAATCATCACAATAAGAATTTTCATTAATTTATAAGTAATATTCCAAATAGAATTCTCACACGAGATTAGTTTAGTGAACTTGTTCTCTAACAAGCATACATACATTTGTTAAAGTATCTTCATAATTTAGTCTACAAGATCAACTACTTATTTCATGAGAAAAAACGAAACATATATTAGTCTTTTTATGTTCTATTAATGTTTAATCTTGATAAAATAATGATTAGGAATAATTTAGGGATAATACATAAAAATAATATAAATTTCATAATTATAGTCTCATCATAATTTCATTTGTAATGTATATTTTTCTTAAGAACTTTATTATATATATTTGTATTTTCTATATTTAAGAACTAAGTTTGTTTAATGCCTAGGTATGATAAACCTTAAGTTAGAATATATATTGTGATTTGATCTTTTATTTAATGCAATTTGATTGATTGTACAATTTAATTATGCATTTTTTCTCAAATTAATATGTTCAGGATATTAGTTCAGTGTATGGTTTCATATTATTAAGATTGAGAAATGCTTTTATATAAATATATCTATCTTAATTGGAAGAAATTGCATGCAAAATTAGAGATATATAGACATAAATTCTCTAGATTAGGGTCAAACCTAATTGTAAAATTCACGAATTGAGTAATGAAATCTTAAGAGTTTTAACTAGAAAGAAGTTCTGGTTAATTAATTAAGGATTGGTTGTTAATAGACTTGAAAAAGATATTGACATATGATAGAAATATCCACGATCCAATAATCACTAATTGAATTGCATAATAAAGAGTTAATACTTAATAAATCTTTGGAGGATTTATTACTTAGATACCAGTTATTTGATATTGGTTGATCGTTATACTATCTGTGTTCTGATTTATTATTGTGTTGAATTTTAGTTTAGTTTAATTTTAAATTAAATCGTCATCCTATTCATTAGTCAAAAAATATAAAAAAGATTATTACTAGTATTTATGGTTCTTATAAAATTGACCTGTACTTGTCAATACTGGCTATTTCTACCGGACACTTGTAGTTTAAAACAAATAAAACCATACATCAAATGGCTGTTCAAAAAGACCGTGAAAAGATGAACGAAGAAATTTGGTCAGTAATTGATTTAAAAGATGATAAATGAATGAACAATAAGTTTGCAACACGTGGCCAAGTCAAATTCAAACGTAACCATGAAGTAAATAAAAGGAATAGCATCAGTTTTTTAGTTTATGTCATATCACAAACAAGTCGAATATTAAGAAGATAAGAGCATATTTGACATTGAAGCCAAAATGAAACTCTTTTGGCTAATATTAATTATGCTTATTGGGAAGGCAAGTTAAAGGATAATGACAGTGAAACCAAGTTGTTTTTTATGCTTGAAAGCATAATATCAGTTAAAAGCAGAAAGACAAGTGGAAGCACTGATAAGAAAAAAAAAAAGGAAACCTTCAGGATTTTGTTCTTGAGAGAAAAGAGAGGCATGTGAATGAAGGTGGAAATGATGAAGTTGATTAGGGGAAGAAATCATCAAAATCAACAAAAACCAGTAGGGTTTTTATGCATTTAAGAAGTGGAAGAGAAATAAATCGAAGGATGAAACACCTTCAATGAGATCACCGAGGAGATAAAGCTGACAATAGGTCGCCAACCAAGAATAACAATGGTGAATGAACAATGAGGAGAACCAACATAAAATTTGGGGTTTACTAGGGTTTTATTGATTAAAATTATGTTAATTAAAGTTAAGTTAGATTATTTCCAATATTTTAAAAACTAGACTCAATATCAAACTGGTCGAAGAAAAAGTTTAAGATTTAAATATTCAACCGGTATTAAACCACTACAGAACTGATATATAATAAATAAGAAGTAAAAATTATAAGAATAAGTTAAAATATAGTATAAAATAAAATATTTTATTGAAATCAAAATACATTAATAATGTCTACCAATATATAATAAATCTAATAATTTAAACTAAGATTGAATCTAACATCAAATTTAAAATAATAGTAAAAATAAAATTTGTATTTTTATATTATTATTTGTTTAAAGAATCATAAAAGTTGAAGTGCACTTAAAAGAAGGTTAATGAAAAGGAGTTTTAACTTTATTCTAACTTCTTTTTTAATGTCCTTTAAACAAACTTCTTTTGAGTTTAAATATTAGTTTTTAACACATTCTCAAATTATATTAAGCAAAATTACTTATATATAATAATTTATAATTCAATTTATTAAACAAATTGATGATAAAAAAAATAATTCAAAAATTTTTAGTTAAAGTATAAAGAAATAAATAAAGAACCTCAATTTTGACAAAAATAATTTATTAGTGAGATTAAACAAATTTAGTATTTTTGAATGATAAAAATAATAATTCATTTTTTACACTAATAATTTAAAACAAAATTTTTAATTAAAATATAAGATAAAAAAGTTTATAAATTTTGAAAAATATAATTTAATAGTTAGATTGTGTGAGAGACTAGAAAAGATGAAAAAACAATAAATTTATTAAAAAGTAAAAAATATATAAAAAAGACTTTTAAAGCTAATAAATAATCAAAGAAAGAAGTCTATCTCCTTTTGGGAAAGAGAAAACTTGTAAATTGCCTAATTAATATAAGAGCAAAATCAATAAATAATATTTATTTTCACTTTTTTTGTCTTATTTATTTATTTTATATAATTTTGGTTGTTCCTGTTCAGGAATGCAACCGATTTTTTGCATAAAAATTGATCAATTTTTTCTCATACCGGTTATAAAAACAAATTGGATAAAAAATTAAGCCGATTTATATTTATTTTGATCAAATCGACCAGTTCGATTAAGTTTTTAAATCAATGGTCATTTCTATTAAACTAGTATTATTAATTTTGATTAGGTTTTATTCTATATAATCATAATTCAGGATAATTAATTTAAATTTAATTAAAATGTGTAATCCCAGACCACATGTATGTCACATGACGTAGTAAGGCCAATTTAACTAATAAATTTGTACTATATTAATACTAACGTGTATATAACATGACATGGTAGGACCAATTTAACTAATAAATTCGTATCATACTAATAATAACGTGACAAATAATAAAACAAGACATAATTTCGTCAATATTTCTGCCTATTTGATTTCTTTCATAATTTATGAAAATAAAATAGTTTTTGTTTTATATTTTTTATAATCTCATTTATCATGAACTAAAAATATAATATTTTAATCATTTACTATTAATTACTATTACGAATTATGACTGATAAAATTTAATAATTTTATTTATTTTAATTGTATCATTAATTTAAAATTTATTTTTAAAAATAAAAATAAAAATGTGTAATTATTTAGTTAATATATTTTAAATTTAATATATTTTAATAATAAATAAATTTCAAAGTTTCAAAATAATTATTTATAAAAATATTGAAGTCTAAATAATAACATTACTTTTAATAATTAAAAATATTGAAATTAAATATTAATTTATTATTATTATTACCAACTTTTTATTCATTTAATTATTTATTTTAATAAAATATAATAATTTTATTAATACTTATTAATATGTATAAGAAATCGAAATAAAACTATTTGCTTCAATAATTTCTAACTTTAAATTTATTTAATATTATAAATAGAATTATAAATTTATTAAAATTTGCAATTAAATATATTTTATTTTTATTTAAAAATGACAGAAATTTAAATAAAAATTAAAAATCAAAACTAAATTTAGACAATTGTAGTTCGACATAGAAATTACATTTACGAGGGCGGGATACGGTTGAGCAAAGGGGGGTGGGGGCACTGGGAAGCGCCGTTTCTCCAGATATATGTGTCGTTTTAGCGTAAATGCCACGTTCGTTTGTTAGTAAAGTCCATATGAATAATGCAAAAGCGGCGTAAGAAGGTCAGAGTAAGTAGCTGGCCCGCAAAAGCTTGAGATTACCGGAATAAATCCTCATATAATAAGAACTTACTTTCAAATAAAACGGATAAGAACTTTCATTATTAAGATCAACGAGGAATTTAACCAAAGGTCACATACTTTTGAAAAAGAATAGCTCGACAGACATTTTACTGAAATTTTTGTGAGATGATCCCTTAAAGTATCAAATGAAATTATTTGGATATATGAACGTATCAATTTAGTTGACTTGATTAAATTTTGGAAGTCTCTTTACTAATTAGGGGTAGGATTAAGTGTTATAGGATCTTGTAACATCTTACCTCTTAACGAAATTTTTATTGAGTGTTGTTATTGTTGTTGTCATCAAGAATAAAACGATGGCATTACGTAATAGTCTAAATCTATATTATTATTATTATTGCTATATAATTTTCTATATAATATAAAAATAAATATATAGGAATATATAAGATTCTAATATATGATTGTCTTATACAATTATATAACTAGGATTGTTCTATTTTTCACTAAAAAAATTTGTTGAAATGGTATGGAATGAGGATACTATGGTATACCATTGATCCTTTAATTTAGTGGTACATGAAATACGAAATTCCTTAGTGTTAAAATCAATGTGTAATATAGTTTTTTAAAAGTTGTCGTTCGATTACATAATTTAATTTTAGTTTGAAATCCAATGTAATCATACTATTCAAACCATGAGCTAAAGCATTCTACACAAGCCAATTTCCAAGTTTCATTGCCATTATCGTTGTTTTGTACCTTATTAATCTTAATTAAAATTCTCGTTGCTTTGTTAATGTCGTATAGTTTGTGAAGGAGTTAATTTCAAAGCCCATCGTTGGTCTTTTCACGGATTAGCTAATTCGTTGGTTATGTCAAAAACTTTTTCTTTCACATCCTTGAAATATTTAATTAATAAAAAATAAATAAAAGGAAAAACCAAAAGGCCAAAGTTAAGCTCCAGCGAGTGGTGTCGCCACATTCGAAACCTTCAATATTAAGTTTATTGGTCGAGTAGTTAAACCGAATTAACTTCTAATATTAAACTTATTGGTTTGATAAAAGAGTTACTCTACTCCTAACATAACCACCGTCTTAGAGAAAGAGGACCTAGTCAGGTATCATTTTGGTTAGCTAGAATAGGATCTGGTTAACTAATAACCATAATCACTAGTTAGTTAAGAAAATAAAAAGGCCCTTCTAATCATACCCATTATGCATTATTGAAAATGTTCATTCGCGTAAATCCATAATCACAGTTCATAGTTGTTTAACTAAGCGTTGCCACATTTGTTAGAAAGAAGATAGTGTTCATCTACTACATTGGCACTACTAAGTTCAACATTTCCACACACCACTCTGGTGATTAATGGCGGCTGGCAATTATACAGAGTCTGCCCGAAATGCTGTTAAGAAAGTCAGACTAAGGGAAAGGGAAGAAGACCCCCCCTCCTCCTGCATCCTTGATCCCAAGCAAGCCTTTCAGCTACAGCGCGGTAGTTTCTAATCAGGCAGACTCTGGTTTCGGAGCTGGCGAATTGGACTGGCCTGTAGAGGAAGCAATTGAAATTTTTGAAGGAGATATCTCCATTGTCCAAGGCACCTACGGACTGGGCATTGCCTTATCTCCAACATTCAAAGGGAAACTCGACAAAGCCTGGGCTAACACAGTCATCATCAAATTACTTGGTCGCAAAATTGGTTTCAATCTGCTCAAATCTAGAATCTCTTCCATATGGAAACCTAAAGGCCTCCTGAAATTAGTGGACCTTGAGAATGACTTTTACTTGGTTAAATTAGTGGAAGAGGAGGACTATCTTCGTACACTCACGCAGGGACCGTGGGTCATCGCTGGCCATGCACTCTCAGTGCAACCCTGGTCGCCTGACTTCCGACCATCTTCAGGACAAGTCTCACATGTGGTAACTTGGATCAGATTCCATGAATTATCGGTGGCCAGGTACCATCCGTCCATCCTGGCAGCAATAGATAATTTGATTGGCAAAACAATCAAAATCGATTAAACCACTCAGAATACTCACCGTGGTAAGTTCTTTAGGGTTGTGGTGGAGATTGATCTCCACACTCCGCTCCGATCTGCGGTGGAACTTGACGGAGAACTCATAAAGGTGGCTTATCAGGGTCTCCCTCATATCTGTTTTTCTTGTGGTCTCGTTAGCCATGGAAGCTCTTCTTGTTCGGCGAAGGCTACTGGCACTCCCAACCCCGCACCACCAACTGAGGGACCTCCTCTGTCAACCCACCCCTGCGTCACCCTCTGTGGACACCCCAACCCTCGATCCCCTCACAAGCCTCATCGCGTCTTCCTCCGGCGAACCCAGCCAACCCAAACTCGGGCCGTGGATGTTCAGCGGCGTGCGCGTCGATATGCTCTCGCTCTTTCCACGCTCCGACAGCATACTTCTTCGACTGCCCCTCATGTGGATCTCCAAGGCTCGCGGTTTGCAGCCCTGCCTAGGATCGAGCCGTTGGAGTTTACAACGGCTCTCGCTCCAACTCCCGAGGCGCCTCCCCACCACACACACCAACAGCAGTAGATGAAGCCCTAAATGAAACCGAAGCTACAGCACAACGCATCGTCCAAAGGCAAAAGGGCGTCGTTTAAAGGGCCACAAGGGTTGCCTCACCCAAGACACAAAACGTTGCCGTCCCGCTCCCTCTCCTCTCCCCTAGGCCAGACGCCAGGCCCCTCCTCCAAGGGCCCAGCCCATGTGATCTCCTTTAGCCTCTCCTCCCAAGCCCCAGACCACGTGCTCTCCTCTGGCCTATTACAGCAACAGCGCCTTGGACAATCAGCCCCTCCCCTGACCCAAGCTGGCCCATCCACCCCCAGCCTGCCTCCCACGACCAGTTCTGCCCCACTACACAGTCCCGGCCTGAACCATGTGGCCCTCTCGATCCCCACACATGCTGACATTATTATACAGGATAACTCAATCTCGCTGCCATTACCAGAGGCATTGGGCTGTTGGGACATGGAGACTGACCACACGATTGATGATCGCCCTGCAGCCCCGGGCTCGCCGGATCAAACACTCATTGTACCCCCGTCACAACCTCCGGACCCAGGATCCGTGTCCCCTCTAGCTTGCAACATTATTGAGGCTTCCGATATGCCCATGGGAGATATTTCCCCAGATCATTCGATTACCCCGGAACGAGAGTTGCCCGATAGGGCCAGCACCTCTCCTACTACCTAGCTCCCCTCCTTTAACCATTTTTATGTCCATTTTAATATGGAACTGTCAAGAGGCTGGAGGACGGACCTTCAAGCCTGTCATAAAAAAGTATTGTCGCCTTCTTAAACCAATTCTGGTCGTTTTGGTCAAACCCCGTATCAGTGGAGCCCGTGCGTTGAAAGTTATTCGGAATTTAGGGTTTAGCCACTCGTATCAAGTGGAAGCGGAGGGTTTTCAGGAGGTATTTGGCTTCTGTGGAAAGGCAATATTGTAGTCCGAATCTTGCTTGCTCACCGAATCTTGCTTGTCCATGCTAATATTGAAAGAGATCTCCTCTCTTTTGATTTCACAGCTATTTATACTAGCCCGACTTACTCGCTACAACATTATCTCTGGCATTATCTGAGACATATAGCGAGTTTCACGACGAAACCTTGGCTATTGGGAGGCGATTTCAATGCCAAGCTTGAGCTAGGTGATAAGAGGGGTGGCTCCCGAATTCAACATAGTGTCAATACTCATTTTCGAGATTGTGTGCATAGCTGTAGTCTACATGACCTGCGTTTTTCGGGGCCTCAATTCACTTGGAAGCGAGGACAACTACTTGCTCGCTTAGACCGAGCTTTTTGCTCCAACAATTGGTTTCAGTTCCGTATTACTGTCACCCATTTAACCTTCTTGAAATCCGATCATCAGCCTATTCTTATTACTCTGCACGCGAGCCCTCCTTCTCCTCCGGCGGTCAAGCCCTTTCATTTTCAGTCTGCCTGGCTTACACATGATAACTTCCGTCAATTTGTTGCTGCAAATTAGCCTGTCACCAGTCAGGATTTCACTGCTAATCTCAGTAGTTTCGCGGATTGCTTACAGAATTGGAATGCTACCATGTTTGGCAATATTTTCCACCAGAAGAACCGTCTTTTGGCCAGACTTGAAGGCATCCAAAAGAGTATTGAGTACACTGACTTGACGTCACTTAGAGACCTGGAGGAACACCTCAGAACTGAACCGGAACAGGTCCTGTGCCAAGAAGAACTTTATTGGCTCCAGCGGAATGGGCACCTGAGTACCGCCTTTCGACCGTCCAGAGGCATTCGCCAGGGCGATCCTATCTCCCCTTATCTGTTCGTCCTGTGTATAGAACTCCTAGGGCATATGATCACTCAGGCGGTGACCCACGGCCGCTGGCATTCTATTAGGCTTAGCAAAAACGGGCTGCAACTTTCGCACTTATTTTTTGCTGACGACCTTATTCTTTTTTTGGAAACCTCCTCGCAACAGGTGGTCGCAATTCGCGAGATCTTACAAGACTTCTGTGCCGCGTCGGGGCAATGCGTCATCCTTGACAAATCCCGGTGTTTTTTTTCCCACAATGTCCCTCCTTCGACGGCCCGCAGCTTAAGCCGAGCACTCGGCGTTCGACAGACGTTTAACCTCAGTCGCTACTTAGGTGTTCCTCTTCTTCATGAGCGAGTCAGCAAATGGACTTATCAACACATCCTCGACAGAGTTCAACAACGCTTGTTAGGATGGACGGTTAACCTTCTATCTCTCGCCGACCGCACCAATTTGGTTCATTCAGTCATAACTGCGCTCCCTAGTTATACCATGCAGACGGTTCGTTTACCCCGCAAGCTTTGCTATGAGCTTGAAAAACTTATGCGTCAGTTTATCTAGAGCTCTTACAATGGAGCCAAACGGATTTCCCTTGTCAGCTGGGAGGATGTTTGCCAACCCAAAGCTACGGGCGGACTAGGAATTCGGCGTATCCGTGCCACCAACGATGCCTTGCTAGCGAAATTAGGCTGGACTCTGATTGCCAATCCTACTGTGTTATGGGTCCAAGTCCTCGCAGCGAAATACAAATTTAACGTCTACAATCCCCCCACCTCCTTTGAGGCTAACGGCGGGTCCAAAGGCCACTTGGCACCTCATTATTCAGGGAATGCAGTGGAGCGTCGGGGATGGCGCCTGGACCAAATTCTGGATCGACCCTTGGCTTCTCGGATCAGGACCCCTTACGGCCCATGTCATATCTCCCATTCCTGATTCCATACTCCACTCCCGCGTCTGCGATTTCGTGGAATTCGACGGTACTTGGCGATGAGACGCGTTTCAATCTCGTCTTCCGCCTTCCATT
>JAOQMS010000008.1:6864676-6888827 GCA_027563885.1 Erythroxylum longipes
TGTCACCATTTTTTCGTTCTGTCCACCGCAACCAAACACATTATGTAATGGAGACGGAGACAGAAATTTCTGTTCTGTCTACCACGACCAAACACTTCACTGTCT
Organism: Erythroxylum longipes; assembly: GCA_027563885.1. Lineage (NCBI taxonomy): Eukaryota > Viridiplantae > Streptophyta > Magnoliopsida > Malpighiales > Erythroxylaceae > Erythroxylum > Erythroxylum longipes. Next base: position 6,864,782 of record JAOQMS010000008.1, read on the forward strand.
CCAGCTTTTGTTCCGTTCCATCCTGTTCCGTTCCGTCTCCAGATACTGGAGACAGCAACCAAACGTAGTGTAAAGGTCTTATATTCTTTCAATGTGGAACAAAGTCTAACTTATATTCTTGGACTGTGGACCTACGAGGAGGAGTAGAAAGAGAAAACTGGTTTTGACTTTAATAATATTTCTGCAACGGATCTTTGTGATTACTGCTTGAGCTCGATAGTAAAGTTTAGAGAGAAATGGAGTCGAGAATGGATCATTACGAGCTCATGGAGCAGATCGGCCGAGGAGCTTTTGGCGCCGCCATTCTTGTCCACCACAAGGCTGAGAAGAAGAAGTTTGTATCTCACTAACACGTTCTTGTTCTCAACTTTTCTTTCAAGTATCTGTTTGTTGTGTAATCTTTGAACGGTGTTGGTTCTGATTGCGTTTTGTTAGATACATGTTAAAGGAGATCCGCCTCGCCAGGCAAACGCAGCGTTGCCGGAGATCTGCTCATCAAGAAGTAGCTCTCACATTTTCATTTATATCAAGTAGTTCTCTCTTGAATATGCCTTTTATTTTTACAAGTATATAGATTAAATGTTTGTGGATTTATGCAATGTAGATGGCTCTAATTACACGAATTCAACACCCTTACATCGTTGAATTCAAAGAAGCTTGGGTTGAGAAAGTACGCATACGATTCCATCTATGACTTAGTTTTAATTATTTACTGAATATAATTGGTTTGTGCTCTGGAGACTGGAATAGAGTTAGCCTTTTTTCTTATCTGTATAATTTGCTTTCAATTTTCTTTGTAGGGTTGCTACTTTTGCATTCTCACTGGGTACTGTGAAGGTGGGGACATGTGAGTTTCCTGACAATATTATACTTCAGTTTATTGTTGTGTTGGCTCCGCCGAAAATGATATTCACGTCTTTTTCTTTTACCTTTTGTTGACAGGGCTGAATTGATGAAACAATCAAATGGTGTCCATTTTCCTGAGGCAGTAAGTCTCAGTCATCTCCTACTTTTGGTTTTCAAATTTCGTTGTTCATATTGGAGGTAATTTTTGGGCTTTGAGTTGAAGTAGCCAATGTTGTTCTGTATGTAACTTGTTCAGAAACTTTGCAAATGGTTCGCACAACTACTATTGGCAGTTGAATATCTGCATTCCAATTTTGTTCTGCACCATGATTTAAAGGTGTGGAGACGAGTATCTAAGTACATTGGATCTTATTGTTTTCCGATTTTGAACATTTAATGAACTGACTGTATTAAGCATTGTTTTACAGTGTTCAAGTATCTTTCTTACCAAATATCAGGATGTTCGACTTGGTAGGTAATTCTTGTGTCCACCCTTTTACTAATCATTAGCTTATATTCTTATCCATAAGGTCTTTGTTCTTATATTTATTCTTCATTGTTTTTTAGGGGATTTTGGGCTTGCTAAGACTTTGAAAGCGGAGGACTTTGCTTCCTCGGTATTCCTGACTCTCTTGTGTTTCTCTCCCATGTTGCTCTTCTTGTAAAGATTGTTGTTTTATGAAGAAAATATTTGAACTAGGCCTCCTTTTTGTCCTTTGTTTTCTCCTCTTTTTTATTGTCCAGGTTTTATTGTTCGAAATATTGCTTAGGCAAGCTGAATTTATCTTATTTGTCATGCGAGACTCATTGCATACTGATGAAACCTTACAACAACGTACACAAGTACCTGTTCTGGTAATTTATTAATTGGTATGGGCATGGCATTGATTTTCCAATGCTAACTGCATGATGTCTCAAGGTTGCGAGAATTGTGGTCTCTGAACACGGACTGCAATGGTCAAATGTAATTACTCAAAACTCTACTTTAACCAGGACGTATTCTCATTGATGATTCAACGAATGTTCGTGAAAATTTGGGTTATTAGTTAAGAGATGTTATTACTGAATGACATTTACAATTTGTGGTCATAAATTACTGCATTTTCAAACTAATGAAGTCTTTAGATACAAATACTAGAGCAAAGATTGTTTCAGCATAAAAAATTCTACTAACATTTATAAATACTTCTGCAAATTAGCTGATACTCTGTTGCAAAAAAATCAGAGTAAGCTGATCTGGTAACCATAGTTGTTTTTTTTGCAGCAGCGAGTTCATTGTGTTTGCCCCTGACAATACTGATATTCGTTAACATGGTCCGAGATAAATAAAAATTACAACTATTTGATTTCCACTATGATACTAATAGTTGTTTTTGCCTTTATGGGCAGGTGGTTGGAACTCCTAATTACATTTGTCCTGAGCTACTTGGAGATATACCATATGGTTCTAAATCAGATATTTGGTCCTTGGGTATGTAGAACTAAATATTGCTCAGAGAATATCTTTATTTTTTATTTTCTTAGGTGTTTCAGTGTTGATCAGGTTGCTGCATATATGAGATGGCTGCTCATTGTCCTGCATTCAAAGCGTTTGTAAGATATCCCAGTTCTATCTCTCTCTCCACCACAAATACAGAGAGTTCAGTTTTTCAAGTGTAGAATCAACAGGCTGACCAAGTTAATTCTATTTCCTTCCTTTTATTTATTGGCTTTGGTACAATGAAATAATTTGTCAAATTGGCTGATGACTGTATTGCTAACAAAGATGAGATGGTGTCGTCATTGCATTTTAACTTTGTTTCCCTTAGACTATATCCCATGGCTAATAATTGCTTATTTTGACTAACAATGTCAGTTTCAATATTAAATGTCCTTTTAAAATTGCCATTTTTAACTTGATAGTTCTAGCAGCGCAAGTCATAATGATTCTACAATAGCATCTTTACCAGCTAACTGTGGATTTGCAGGATATGGCAGGGTTGATAAGCAAGATAAATCGTTCCTCTATTGGGGCACTACCCCCCTGCTACTCTCCATTTTTGTAAGTCCTCATGTGTGGCCTTTAAGCTAGTAGTTCTCATGTATTTATCAACTCACAGTTTCACCATGGACCAATATTGGGTCTCTTTACTGGGCATATTTGCCTTTAAGTCTTCATGTGCTACATCAAAATTGTCAACCTTGTAATGATGCGAATGAGATAAAATTTATTTTTCAAGATCATGTTATTTAGTCGCAAAGTAGATCAAGATCTTGTGCCTGAATGCCTCCCAGAGGGACATGACCCATCCCTCATGGTTCATCAGTTGCATTCTATAAGTAAGCATCATAAGAAGGATGTACAAAGTAATTGTCTGCCAACTTTAACCATCAAAAGTAAGAAAATAGTTTGAATTTTATTATATATATTTTTCCTCATCAACTTGCATTGAATCAAGTAAAGTGGGATGGAAGGGGCAAATGTGAGAGAGAGGAAGAAGAAGTTTCTTTTCTGTCATTTGTGTTTTGTTTCCTCCAATTGTCCGTCCAAACAAACAGTGCTTGACAGCCAAAAGAGTTCTTTGAATTCTGAATAAATGTTGGTTGAGCCTAGTTGTTCAAACACCAGAGAAGATGAATTTCTAAGACGTTTTGACTAGATTCTATCTGCTCAGCCGAGATCCAAATCTTGATGTCTGTTTGTAGTTGACTGCATACATTGCTAACTGATGTGTCTCCCCACAGGAAAACACTTATTAAAAGCATGCTGAGAAAGAGCCCTGAGCATCGACCAAGTGTAACCATTAATACAATACTTGTGAAATAATTCTCAGTGCTATAGCTTGTATATAATGATTTTAACATACTTTGGACAGGCATCGGAGATTTTGAAGCATCCTTACCTGCAGCCTTATGTGGACCAGTATCGTTCATCCGTCAGTCCTCATACCACTTCTTTTCCTGAGAAGCCTATTTCTACTGGCCGTGAATCTCGGGAAAATATGGCTGAAAGCCATAACAGTAATAGCTCTAGCAGTGACAGAGATAGTTTTCATTCAAGTGATAGAAACATTCCCCCAGTGGCTTCATCTTGTGAATATAAAGCAACTGATATAGATTTAGCTTCTGTTGGTGATGAATATGGCACTGAACATCCCATGCCAAGTGAAGAGGAAAGTAGTGGGAAATTTTGCAGGGTTAAAATGGATGACCAGAGAACGGCAAAACCATATTGTGATGAGCCTGGAACAAATGTTGAATCAAGGCATCCCAAAACCATTAAGAGTATTATGACGGCCTTAAAAGACGCTAAATCTAGAGAAAATGGCTCACCAGTGCGAAGCAAGGTAGAAGGTGTACCAACTCAAAGGATAGAAGCGCCTCCAAAGTTTTTAAAATCCAATGTTCTTACAACTGGACTGAAATCCAATGTGGATACACCAACCATGTCACCTGCAAAGTTAGCATTTGATTCTGTAAAAGGGGTACAGGGACCATATCCTTTAAAGCATCAGGTATATTACAAGCTAGAATTACTCTGTTTTATATAAAACTTGTAGATCCCGTGTCACAGCGATATTTTTACTGTTGTTTTTATTGTTGTTTGTTTTATATAATATCCAAGACTAGTGATGCAAAACTTTGATTACAGTTACCTGTAATGGAATCCTCACAGAAGTCTAAACCGAGAAATGATGCCCTTCTGCCATCTGGTCTGATGAAACATTTTAATGATGGAGTTCCTAGGAAACAAAGACAAAAAACTCCTCCCAGTCTGATCAGGCGCTCTTCCTTGCCTCTACGTTCGAGGCAAGTTGGAATTGAGATCCCAAATCATGCTGCAAAAATCACGAATTTAAGCCCAATTGAGACAGCTGAGGAGTATAACGAAGCCCTTTATCAAGTGCTTGATGGGCGTGTTATGCAGTGCTCTAAGGAAGCGCCAAAATCTGAAAAATCCCTGACTGGTGTTTCCAATAGAATGCCATCAGATAGCAGTAACTTTGTCTCTTATTCAGTAACTTTCTGATGATGCAAAAACTCCATTTGTTCACACGACAGAACAAAAAGTCCCAAATTGTGAGACAGTCTCATGCACTGACAGGTTGGAATCTCATCCGCCCAGCTGCTCACCTCCCTGTTTGAATACTGAGGCATGTAAGAATATGTGTGTGGAAAAACGTGGACCATATAAAACATTAGACCCCTGCTCCATTGAAACCGCAAAGATTACTATTAATTTTCGGAAGAGTAGCCCTACTGGTAATGTTGAAGTGAGTCCAACTGCAGCTCTGGAAGTTACAGCCGCAAGCTGTGAAGAATTAACTATTGATAAAGATGACACCCCTGTAAACGGTCCCAGATGTTGCCGTGACACAGTACGCCAATTGAATCCCATGTCTGCAGTCTGTGATGATGACAATTTCACTGTAAGAGAATTTCTAGCATCAGTTTCAGAAGCCACTCCTTTCCCTGAGTCTATGTCTACTAGCCAAAAAGGTTCACAGTCGGAGAAGAGAGCATTTATAAAGGCTCCAAAAACTGAAAAGCCCACTGCTGCCCATCTTCCTCCTGTGTTTGACGATGTCATACATGTCGTTCGGCATGGTAGTTTTCATGCAGGGAGTGAGCAGCCTGTAATGGAGAGTGTGGAGATGGGAGTTCCCAATGTTGATGTGAGCAAGTTATTAGATGTTAGACTTAGAGATGAAAACGGAGACAGGAAACCGGGCTACACCTTGACTTTCGAATCATCAAACTATGCAGAAGCTGTGAGCTTGACATCAAATATTTTGGATCATTCTGAGATGGATAAAAGAATCGTGATCTCTCAAGTTTCTGATTCTGATACCTCAGAGCCAATAAAAGCCAAACCCACCATCATAGATGACGAACCTCAGACACAAGAAACTTTGCATGTTAAATCTTTCAGAAATAGGGCAGAGGCACTCGAAGGACTTCTAGAATTGTCTGCTGATTTGCTTCAACAAAATAGATTAGAAGAACTTTCAGTTGTTCTGAAACCTTTTGGAAAAGATAAGGTTTTCCCCAAGGGAAACAGCCATCTGGCTGGCTAGGAGTCTAAAAGGGATGATGTTTGAGGATAGTGGAAGGAGCTCATGAATCATGATTCCAAGTGTAATCAATTTCTACATGTCTTTCTCTAGCAATGTTTTTTATTATTTTCATACTTTTGCAAATATGAGCTCTGCTAAATTTTCGATTAGAACAAACAATCCTCTCCCCTTCTCACTTCATTTTATAATTCTTTCAAGGCATTTCCTGTTGTACAGAGTGATAATAAAAAATTACCAAACTTTGCTACTAGACAAATGTATAGATATGTTGCAAATAATTGGAAATATAAGTTAAGTTTGAGTGTTTATATCTTGTTGCAGTTTTTGTTATCTGATGGTTTACTGTAATTACTAGCTGGATAAATGATACGGAACAAATGCCTAGAAAAGATGGAATTATCTTGTGTTAGTATTCAGGGCATGTTAAATTTTATAGAAACAAAGAGCATGGAGCGCAGGCTGTGGTCTTTTCTTCCAGTACCTGTATTATCCCATTTTTCCCTTGTTGCCATCCATGTTCTATGATTCTCATCTCATACTCTTGTGTTCGATTACTTCACTTATCAGTTGAGCAGCATACTTGACATATATCTATTTACTTTATTGTATGGGTGAGTAAACTGTAGATTCAGGATCTCTCTCTCTCTTTTTTTTTGGGGGTGTCCTAAGATTTCTTGCACAGCATATAGATTAAAACAATTGGGAATGACGTCATTTTCTAAAACCTTTCAATTTTCTACTTTCCTGCTGTTCTGCAGATGGTTCTTCATTCCCTTGCAAATAGTTTCCGGAATTGTCAGGATAAAAGAGGGCCCCTGTCCTATTGGGAGTTATGAGGTGAGATACATAAATGTGGAATCATGTTTGATTATTTTTGGCTGGAGCACTATAATTCTCTGTTTCAACATTTATGGTAGTGATGATCCACATTTTGAAAGCCGTAGTATGGTTATATTGCTAGATAACGATAGTTGCTACTTTTAGCATTAGAAAACTTTGGGAGATTGCACACTTGTGTGTTGTTTTCTAGGGTATAAATATAGCAAAATGAAATAAAATAGATAAGATAAACTAGTAACCGGTATATAAGACGAGGTGTTCTGTTGGGATGGTATCGAAATATTAAAATAAGTTAAATGATTATCCAATGATGGAACAGAGGATGCAATTTAATGTTAGATTACTTTTACTACATTGTTTTAAGCAAGATCAAGAAACTATGAAAATGCATCTCCTTTCTTATTGTCTTATTGCCAGGGAATCAAATGTTGAATAACACGCCCCAATACTTTTCTAATTAAATTAAAGCCAGGCTTCGAGTTACGGAGAAGCTTCCCTGAAGCTGCTTTATACGCGGAAACTGCTTGATCTCGCACTTCTTTCACCACAAGCCAAGCCCTTTTCTATCAGTATAAAGTAGAAGTAGAAGAAGAAGAAGCCAGACAGAAACCTGCCTATGGATTTCAGTAACGAAACTCCATCTTCGGTTCTCCGTCCTCAAGCTTTTGAAGTTTCAGACGCAACCCTCAACAGTACTAGTGCGCCAAATAATAATAACAATAAAGGGTCTCGCTATGTTTCCCAACTGACGATTGCCATTGTCATGTGGTTTCTCATCTTATTGCTTGTTTTCGTCATCGCATGGCTCGTTATTAACCCACATAGCCCCACTCTTCGACTCAACTCTCTTTCCATTTCCAACATCACCCTATCCAACTCGCAGTTCGTTGCCAACTATGAGGCTGTGTTCGTCGTATACAACGTGGACAAGAAGGTCAACTTTTGCGTTGACGAAGTCAAGGTTAGCGTGCTTTATGGGAAGGCTGTGGTTTCAGAGGATGAAGAGTGTTTGAAGCTACAGATGCCTGTTTGCGTGAGGAAGATGAGTGACGAAGAGCTGAAAGCTGAGTTGGGACGCGACTCGGTCCACTCGGTGAAACTCGGGGTGTTTAAGGACATAAGCGACGACTGGAGCAAAAAGATGGTCAACTTCAACGTCAAGATCTCTCTCAGGGTTAGATATGAGTATGGAATTTGGCCGAGCAAGGAAACACAGTTGGAATTTTCCTGTATGAATTTGCCTGTTGAATTTGTGTCCACCAAAGGGACAGGGAAGCTCATGAGTGGAGGAAAATTTTGCTCGGTTTAATTTAAAAATTTTTTAATGAGTCATTTAGGGGATAAAATCTTCTATTTCAGTTATGATTACGGTGTTCTTATCATATTCTATTAAATCTCATTTATATATTTACATAGGCATGAGCCTACTATATAATATTGCCCATATAAATATATAAATGAGATTTAATAAAATATGATTACTTGTTTAAATAAATATCTTGTTATTTTCTTATAATATTTCCGTCAAATCCTTTTATCCATTTTAATAAATTCTAATATGCCAGGACAAGTGGTTCTTGATGACGTATGCAAGTTTTCTGCTATGATTCAAGCTCCATAAATTCAGTTGTATATTAGCATAATATTAACATTATAGTCCTCTAAATTAAATATATCTTTATACTTGACATAAATTATATTACATAAGTACGTAAACTTTAATATAATGTACAACAAAAACATTTTTCCATATTACTCCTTCAATAAAAAGACAAAGTACGTCAATGTATGTCTGCAGCTTAATAGCAGGACACATGTTCGAATAACATAACACCGTGTACTTTTATTCCGCATCAACCAATTAGACAGTGCCACGTGTGTAAATTGTAATTACACATGTTTTACTAGCGTGACACATTTACCAAACGTTTATTAACACATGGCCAAAATACTATTTGAAATTTGTTGCAACCGTTGCTTGCTTATTTTAAATACAACGTTGTATCCATGTGTCCCCATCAGCGTCTGATACGTGTCCTTATTCAATAATTGTTGCGTCTTTTTAAATTGGATGGAGAATCTTCCAACTTAACACGTTTTCGAAAGGGTTGTTCTTTAAAGAACACGTACAATAAGAAGTTGCAAATCTGTGGGACCGAAATTTTTTAAAAGGTGGAAGTTTCAAAGAATGATACGAAGATGAAAACAAGTTCATTGATCAATTAAAGAAATGAGAGGATAAGAATCATAAGATCTTGACTTGGTTCAGTAACACTTCGTAAATGTTATCAAGTTGGATTTTAACCGGTTTGACACTAAGAAAAAAGTTTGAGATTTTTTTGAATTTTGATATATGTAATAATGACTAAGATAGACTGTTTATGTCAATACCTCTAAATTACAAGATTATGTGATCAACTATCTGTTTACGATCCAATGCTGAAGTTGTTAAAGTCTACTCTAATCTTTTCGATTGAAAATGTGTTTGCTTGACATCTACTTTTGAGTTATGACCTTTAGAGATAACTATAAATCTATTTGAAGTTCTTCACTTCATTAGAGCCTCCCGCCTAAACTTAACACTATAATCAAACAATTACTTTGAGGAGACTTACCTAAATGTTATTCCTAGTAAACAAACATCATTTTTTTTCACTAAAGTTGTTCTTACTAAATTGAAAAAAAATGTAGGATTTTTTTCCTGAAATCTTGGGATATCCTACTGTTCAGAATCTGATTCATTTAATGGTTTAACCCATTAATCACGCAAAACTCCCAAATATCATCATTTTTATCTTTTGTGATGGGCAGAGATGATGAAGCGATAAAATATATATTTTTTGGTCCCTATCCTCGGCTTCATATAACAATAACTGGACATCATCGGGTTGTGGAGATCAGAGGCTAGAAGATTAAAAAATTTTCTTGAAACGTTGCTGGATAGAGCCTATGTGCAATAGCTGGAGGTATTTTTCTGTTATGCTTCCACTTGTCGAACATTATAAATAGCATGCATGTAGTTTGTTTATGCGTAAATAATTTTGTGTTTTAAGATTCATGCTTCAGTTTACATTTTGGTATCAGAGCCATCGTGTCTCTGCCTTACGTTTGAGTTGTCTGATAAAATACGCCTCTGTTATGATCTGTTTCTCATTTTCATTTCTGCCGTATGAGCTTAGCATGTGTTGTTGATAAATCTCGACATCTGTGTACATGATGGATGTTGAAATTTTGTTTTGGTACTCCATGTTGCACCCACTGGTGATAGGACGTAAAAGGGAGGAGGGACGAAGATAATAGTGCATAGTGGCCTTCGGATGTTGCCAACCATGTAACTACTTCTATTTATTTTTTCATATGGATCATTTGAAAACAACCTTTGTACTAATTAAGGATAAGGCTATGTATTATTGGACACCTCTAGACTCTGCGTTTTAGTGAGATTTTTATTGAGTTTTTGTTGTTGTTAACATTGAACATAAGAGTTATCAATGATGGGATCCTCTTTTTAAACATCTTCAAAGTAAGCCTATTGTATAAAGTGAAATCAAGAGAGAGTTGATTCTTATTACATTTAATTTCGAAAAGATAATTAGAACACTTGCTTATTTGTGTAGTTTGTGAGAATTTATATTAGAATTACTTATTTTTAGTTATGTTTTGATTTGGATTGGTGAGGCGTGATGATCTAGATTATGAAGGGATGAGTTAAGAAGCAGAAGAGAAGGATAAAGAGAGATGTTGATGAGTTTGAACTATTGTATACTTGAGGATAAACATCGTATAAGTGTGGAAAATTTTGATGGCAAGTATAAAATACACATATTCCATATTAATTCCTTATTTTGATTGATAAATTCCTTATAATTATGGATTATAATTATATATTTTGCATTTCAAATAGTAGATTGGAGATTTGGATTGAAATGTACTTAAAAGTGAAAAATTAGCAACGAAGGAACAAAGATACAAATTTTGAAAAAGAATAAAAACCTGTAGAAGAAAAGTTATAAAAGAGGTCTAAATATAAGACATGCCCACGACTTAGTCGATATGACTGTTAGAAAAGTACTTTAAAGGCAATCACCTTTAGCGGTTATTGTACAAATCATTTTATAATTAATAAAGGCATTTTTTATTATTTCGATATTCATACATTTAGGTATTTTTCATTATTTCGATGTTCATACATTTATGGATTTGATGTTGATCTTAAATTGATTTAATGAAGGCTTTGATACAAAACATAGCATGGAGGAAATCATGATAATGAGATTCCTATCATGTGTAATTATGTCAATATCTAAACTTTCCTTAGTCACAGGATTAATGAGATGGGGTATCATTAATCTGGATAGACTAGCACATGTTATACTCCTTGATTGGATCAAGCAGTGGATTTTATAAGTTGTAGACATGAGTTATTTAGAGTTAACATATGGATGCTTACTAAGGGTGGTAAGTATATTGGATTGACCTACTATGAGACAATCATATGGATATTTTATTTCAGTGTCCATGTTACTCTCATCATAGCAACGGTGCAAGTATCCTTTGACATGAGGTACTCTAGGATATCTCAGATACTGATTCTGTGCTTTGACTCCATTCATTGGTGCCTTTCAGGGATTACTCATAGGGTGGTGATTGAGTATAACTTGAGGTATTCGAAGGTTATTGAGTAGCCAATAAAGGATTCATGACTCCTGATAGAAGGAGATGATACCCACGGCCTCTTGTCGGGTTCATTACTCGAGAGTCTTTATCCAGAGCAGATATATGTCATGAAGAGAGTCGTCGACGATACATAGAGTAATGAGATCCTCAGGACAAGATCTAAAATCACTTGGACTATTTATGACGTAGTCAGTTTAGTGGGAGTTGACATTTTGACCATACTCTGAACCAAGTTGGGTATAAATGGTGACAGGATGAATTGCATAGCAACATTGCGTATGGAAGGGTTCATAGTCAAACCACTAACTTTCTAGTCAATTTGGGGGTCATGACGTATTGCTAGATACTGCTTTTAACTTACTTGAATTAAGTGTTAATTCAAGTAACTAACATAACTGGGGACCTAATGGGTCACACACATAGGAGATTCGAAGGATGAGTAAAATGGTCTTAAATGGTGATTCAAGATATAAGAGAGTGTTTCGAGACTGTATCGCGATGTGATTGTGGTAGAAAACGTTGCATGGAATGGATTAGAAACAAGTGTTGTTGGCTTCCATTAATGTCTGCTATTCATGGTCATTAACTTCCATAACTTTCATTAATGCATACTATTCATGAGCATTAACTTCCCATAACTTTCCATTAATGATAGGGGTTATGGAAGGCTAAATAGTGCAGAAAATTAAGATGATTTTCGTGCATTTACTGTAAGACACAGTAAAAAGAAAGGTCTTTCTTTCACACACACTCTTTTTCTCTCTAACTCTCACAAGAGTTCTTGTCTTTGCTAGCACAAAGAAAGAATTTTAACAATCTCCTAGTGAGGTTTCATCCTTCTATCTTCGTGTGGACTTTCATTAGAGACGGTCTACATTGATCGTTATAGTTTACTACAACTCAACACGAAGAAGATTAAATAACGAAGGAGATTGTCGGAAAGGTATGCAAACATCTTACTTTTCATGTTTTTATTTTCTAAATCTATATGCATGAGTAGATCTAGTTTTCGAGGTTTCATTTTATTTTCTGCTGTGTATATTTGATATATATTATGTATTCAAAGCGATGATAATATCGATGTCGATATAGTCCATCGTATCAAATTTGGGTGGGTCAAATGGAGAAAGACATCAGGGGTCTTATGTGATTAAAAGATTCTTTTAAAGCTCAAAGGGAAATTTTATAGAATGACGATTCAACCATCCATGTTATATGGGGCAGAATGTTGGCCCGCCAAATGTAGACATACAAGACAGTTGTTGGTAACGGAGATGCGTATGCTTCGGTAGATGTATGACATTACCAGAAGAGATAAGGTCTGGAATCGTATGGTGAGAAACAGACTACAGGTGGCTAGCATTGCCGACAAGTTGAGAGAGACCAGGCTTAGGTGGTTTGGGCATATGAGCAGGAGGTACTTTGATGCTCCGATGTGACATTGTGAGAAAATAACCTTTAGTGACTATAAGAGGAGAAAAGGGAGGCCATACAAGAACTGGAGGGAAGTGATCAAGAAAGATATGACAGAGTTGGCCTTTATTGAGGAAGTGGCCAGAAATAAAAAATTTTGGCGTGATCGGATAAGGGTAAAGGATACCCTTTAAAGTTCACCAAAACAGTCGAGTAAGTTTTTAGGAGCTATTTATTGTAATGTTCACACAATGTATTTACTGCGTAGGAAGTCCAACCCCCAATGTCCAATTTGTCTTTTCTAGTTATAAACCGTGGACAAGTCTTTTTGTCATACTACTTGACTTTTCAGCACAGGCATGTGGAGAAAGGTCCCGCGAGGCCGTCTGAAACCGTAGGAGTGTCATACTCACAGGGTATCTGAGTAAGGACTCCTAGCCTAATTAGAGACAAGAAGAGCCATACTTTGCAGCTTAATAGGTATTAGCAGATCTTGGCACCATATCAGGTATATTCTTTGGTTCTATTTTATTTTATTTATTTATGTATTTATTTTAATTTTATTTATCTAATATTTTAGCATATCGGTTTTACTTATTTCTTCTTTTATCCTGCATCACTTTTTCATTGTCACATTTGCATGTGGATCTACTGGAAACAGCCTCTCTACTCTGTAGAAGTAAAATTACGTACTATTAGACCTCCTTAGACTCCGCTTTGATGTGGGATTTCAGACTGGGAGATGATGATAATGAGATGCATGATCGGAACCTAACAGTGGTATCAGAGTCATCTTATGCCTTGTTAGACGTAGAATACATGACATGTGAAAACTGATTTCATGGTTCTGATAGCCTGGCCCTGTAATGTTTTGTTCGGAATTAAGTATTGAAAACTGGTTTTCTCGATTTTCTTTCATCAATCCATTCATAATATGTAAGTGAATGATTCAGTGTGATTTAAAATATTTTTAAAGTGATTAAAATATTTAATTTCGAATTTACTAGAACATGCATGAAATCTGTTTTTCTGCTGGGCATGTGATGTCTATTGGCTAAACTAATGAGGTTACACATACTTTTCGTGAAATTTGATTCTTAAAAAATTATGTGAACATATTTGGGGTGTTTTTATGCCTCTATAATTTTTGTAGAATTATTAAAAATGTTTTAATAATTTTATCAAACAATTTTCCAGATCTGGACAATTTTTTAGAAATTGTAGGATCTGTTTTGTTTGATGTTTTTGTATATTTATATTTCATTTATAGAACCTTAAAAATATTTTTAAGTGATAAAAATGTGTTAATTTGATGTTTGATGCATGCCTAAATGATTTTGCTCGAAATTTGATTTCCAGAAAATTTTAGAAGTCATATTTGTCGTTTTTAGTATCTTATCGGTGTTTTGGTGATTATAATAATTTTTGGATAATTTCTAAATTATTTTGATCATCATGAAATGAACTAGAGATGCTTGGAATGATGATTTGATGTTTTGGAATTTTGGGAAATTATAGAAATTAATTTTGAATTAATTTTATTAAAGCAATAGATTTTCTAGTAAGACTAGAAAAATTGGCATGTGTAACAAAATTGAAGTTGTTTAATTTTGGACATCAAATAATTATTTTAAGGAAAATTAATTGTGAATTAATTTATGAAATTAGGCATTCATGTTAATTAGATTAATATTAATTCCAAATGAAATAACATACAATAGTAATTTTAGCCAAGTTAGTAATAGGAAGATAGTAAATCTAAGTGTTGGATTAGGCTTAGTTCCAAGTGTTAGATTGGGACTTTCATGTTAGGATCTATAAGATGTCATAACCAAAATAATGTGTTTACATATATGCATTAGAGAATGCATGGTTAGAAGAATGTGTGGGCTCGCATGATAGATGGTCATTGGTGTTTAGGCCTAATTTGATGTAGTAGTCCATATCATGCCATGTAGTTATAGTATATATATATATATACAACTCGTAAGACCATCTAAGTTAGATGAGACCTTATAAAACTCCTCGCTTAGAATATTAAAACTAACGCCTTCCTTTAATATGGCAAGAACTAGAGTCTTTTTAAAGTTAGGATTGTTGGGCAAACCGAAGCCTTCTTTACACGGATATGTTCGAACTATGGAAATAGGATTTTCAGATTAATGGGTCGGTTTTAACTAGAAGCGTTGGTTTATTAGGCAAACCCAAGATCAACGTGGACAGAAGC
Organism: Erythroxylum longipes; assembly: GCA_027563885.1. NCBI lineage: Eukaryota > Viridiplantae > Streptophyta > Magnoliopsida > Malpighiales > Erythroxylaceae > Erythroxylum > Erythroxylum longipes. The sequence goes on from JAOQMS010000008.1 coordinate 6,879,842, forward strand.
GAAGTTGGGTAGTGTACATTAGATGTACATGTGTTACGAGTTGATAGACCAATGAGTGTACACACATCAACAGTTGATAGCACTAGATTCAATAGTAGCATTAAATATGCAATTGGTATGATCGATACCTACCAGTTGAACTAAAGTCGCTTGTTGGGCTAACTTAGGGATATTAGATATCGACCCACAAGGAGAATTTCTTTACAAGTTCTCTCGGATTTATATTGAGGGTTATGAATTCGTGGAAAAAGTGGGAGCTATAATGCGTGTTATTAAAGTCCTTATAGACATGAATTTAAGTATATTCTAATTTTTCTCTCTTTGACGAAAGGTTGCTATACCTGAGTCAACACCATGAGTACTAGTGTGGATCTAATACCATTGATGAAAGCTAACAAGTTGACCGGATCAAAATTCCTTGACTGGCTCAGGAACTTGAGAATATTTCTCAAGTCCTAGAAGCTTGGTTATGTCTTAGAAGAACCACTTTCTGATCCCCCTGCTGTTGAAGCTTCTGATGATGATCGGAGGCCATATAAGAAGCATCTCGATGATAGTGAGATAGCTAGTTGTATTATGCTAGCCACTATGTCACCGGAGTTGCAAAAGCAGCACGAGGCTATGGATGCTTATACCATAGTCTATCATCTTAGGGAGCTCTTTGATGAGCAAGCAAGATCTGAAAGGTTCAAGACTTCACGATTGCTCTTCCACTCCAAGATGGTTGAGGGGACATCTCTAGTGCATTACACACTAAAGATGAATGGCTACATTGGGCGGTTGGCCTCCTTGGGTTTTGTTTTGGATCATGAATTAAATATTGACTTAATTCTGACAGGTTTAACCAACAGTTACTCACAATTTGTGCTTAACTATCGGATGAACAATATATCCAGTACAATTCCTAAGCTGGTCAACATGCTCAATGGCTCAACTATCCGCAAGGACAAGGTTGTGATGTCGGTGGACTCTGCTGGTTCGGAGAAAAAGAGCCAAAAGAAGAAGAAGTCCATAGGGTCAAAGGGAGGCGTCAAGAAAGCAAAGAAGACTGCCTCAAAGGGAGCTTGTTTCCACTGTGGCAAGGATGGCCACTGGAAGAGAAACTGCAAGGCCTATCTGGAGTCCTTGAAGCAGAGAAAGACATCTGATGCCCCATCTACTTTAGGTATTTATGTTGTTGATATTTATAATATTTCTGATAACAACATATGGGTATTAGATACCGGTTGTGGTTCATACATTTGTACTAACATGAAGGGCCTCAGGAACAATAGACAACTCAACAAGGGAGAGTCAAACCTGCGAGTGGGTAATGGAGCAAGAGTTACTGCATTAGCTGTAGGCACATATGTATTGACTCTCCCTAGTGGGCTTGTATTATAATTTGACAATTGTTTTTATGTACCTACTTTGACTAAAAATGTAATGTCTGTTTCTAGTTTTAATAAAGATGGATTCCATTTAAATTTCATTAACAACGGTTGTTCAATTTATTTTAATGGAATGTTATATGCTTTGGTTACATTGTGCAATGGTATATACATATTAGATATGTTTACTCCGGTTCTAAATATCAATAATAACAAAAGAATAAAAAGAGATAATATGAAATCGTCTTACTTATGGCATTGTCGCCTTGGCCATATAAGTGAGAGACGTATGTCTAAACTACACAAGTGTGGTAGTTTAGGATCATTTGATTATGAATCATATGACACATGCGAGTCTGGCTTATTATGCAAGATGACTAAGTTATCCTTTAAGGGAAAGGGTGAACAAACTAGTGGACTTTTAGACCTAATATATGCTGATGTAGGTGGTCCAATCAATACATGTCAAAGGTGGTTTCGTATACTTGGTTACCTTTATGGATGATCATTCTCGATATGGGTATGTGTATCTTATAAGATACAAGTCTGAAGCCTTTAAAAGGTTCAGAGAATTCATAAATAAAGTTGAGAAACAACTGGGGAGAAGTATTAAATCACTTCGATCAGATCGAGATGGTGAATACTTAAGCCAAGAGTTTTTGGATTATCTCAAGGATAATGGAATATTGTCCCAGTGGACTCCACCTTACACACCACAACACATTGGTGTGGCTGAGAGGAGAAACCGAATCTTGTTAAACGTGGTGAGGTCTATGATGAGTTTAGCAAATTTAACAAAATCCTTTCGGGGGTATGCACTCGATACTTTTGTTTATGTATTAAACAGAGTCCCATCCAAGTCAGTTGATGTTGCTCCATATGAGATATGGACTAACAAGAAACCCTATCTTTCTCATATAAAAGTTTAGGGTTGTCCTGCTTATGTGAAGCGAATTCAGTCAGATAAGCTTAAAGCTAAATCTGACAAGTGATTGTTTATAAGATATCCTAAGGAAACTATAGGATATCAGTTCTATCATGTTTCGAAACAAAAGGTGTTTATTTCAAAACATGCTTTCTTTTTAGAGAAAGAGTTTCTTCTAAGAGAAGATAATGGGAGCAAAATTGAACTTATGGAAGTTCAGGATGCTCAAACAGACGTAAATCAACTGCCTGGACCCGAGACTATTGTTTATGAAGATGAAACAATAGTTCAACGTTTTGACACATAAAAAGTTCCTATGTCAGTTAGGATACGTCATGTTCCTTAGAGATATAGATTTCTCATAAGTGAATTTAATGATGTATTGTTCATAAAAGATGATGAGCCTACTACCTATGAAGAGGTTCTGAAGAGTTTAGAATCTGACAAATGACTTCAAGCTATGAAATCCGAAATGGATTCTATGTATGAAAACCAAGTATGGAATTTGGTTGACCCACCCGAAGGGATAAAACCTATAGAGTGCAAATGGGTTTTCAAGAAAAAACCTCACATAGAGGGTATTGTAGTTACCCATAAAGCTAGGCTTGTAGCTAAAAGTTATCGTCAAAGGCAACGTGTTGACTATGATGAAATGTTTATCCCAGTAGCTATGCTTAAATCCATCAAGATACTCTTAGCCATTGCCGCTCATTATGATTACGAGATATGACAAATGGATGTGAAGACAACTTTCCTTAATGGAAACTGAACTGTGGATGTGTATATGACATAACCTAATGGTTTCAAATCTATGAATGGATAAAAGGTATGCAAGCTTCAGAAATCCATTTATGGATTGAAGCAAGCATCCAGAAGTTGGAATATCCAATTTGATGAGACAATCAAAGAATTTGGTTTCTCACAAAATCTAGATAAGCTGCGTGTATATAAGAAAGTTAGTGGGAGTGCAATTGTGTTCCTGGAACTGTATGTAGATGACATGTTGGTAATAGGAAATGATGTCTCAACTTTGCAATCAGTCAAAATTTGGTTAACTAAGAACTTCTCTATGAAAGACCTTGGAGAAGCAACTTATATTTTGGGGATAAGGATCTATAGAGATAGATCTAAGAGGTTGCTTAGTCTTTCTCATCTACATACATAAACAGGATGTTAAAGAAGTTTAGCATGGAGTAGTCTAAGAGAGGTTATCTTCCCATGGTACATGGGATTATACTCTCTAAATCTATATGTCCAAAAGACACAAGATGAGAGGACTCGCATGAATTTGTTTCCTTATGCTTTGGTTATAGGATCAATCATGTACGTTATGTTATTGGGTGACTATCAAGAATATCCTTAAGTACTTGAGAAGAATTAAGGACGTGTGCTTGGTATATGGAGAAGGTGATCTTGTGGTAAGAGGGTATACTGATGCCAGTTTCCAATCCGATAGGGATGACTCTAGATCCCAGTTCAGATATATATTCACACTGAATAGTGGTGTATTCAGTTGGAAAAGTTTCAAACAAGAGACGACTGTAGATTCAACGACAGAGGTAGAGTGCATTGCAGCTTCATAAGCGACAAAGGAAGCAGTTTGGATCAAGAATTTCATCGTGGAACCTGGTGTGGTTCCGAGCATCGCTGACCTAGTGCAGTTATATTGTGACAACAACGGGGCTATAGCGCAAGAGAAGGAACCGAGGTCTCATTAGAAGTCCAAACATGTACTCAAACGCTACCAATTGATTAGAGAAATCATTGGTATAAATGATGTCAAGATAGAGAGAGTTCCCACCAATCAGAATATAGCTGATCCGTTGACTAAGCCTATTTTCCAAAAGAGTTTTATGTCACATGTACACGCTTATGGTATTAGATATCAAGGCGATTGACTTTAGTGCAAGTGGGTTTGTTAGAGAAGTGCTCTAAAGGCAATCACCATTAGCACTTATTGTATAAATCATTTTATGATTAATAAAGACATGTTTCATTATTTTAATGTTCATACATTATGGATTTGATGTTGATCTTAATTGATTTAATGAAGTCCTTGATACAAAACATAGCATGGAAGAAATCATGATGAGATCATGATAATGAGATTCCTATTATATGTAATTATATTAGTATCTAAACTTTCCTTAGTCTTAGGATTAATGAGATAGATATCATTAATCTGGATAGACTAGCACATGTTATAATCATTCATTGGATCAAGCAATAGATCTCATAAGCTGTAGATATGAGTTGTTTAGAGTTAACATATGGATACTTACTAAGGGTAGTAAGTACATTAGAATGACCTACTATGAGACAATCATATAGATATTCTATTCTAGTGTCAATGTTAGTCTCATTATAGTAATGATACAAGTATTCTTTGACTTGAGGTGCTCTAGCATATCTCAGATACTGATCATGTTTTTTGACTCCATTCATCGGTGCCTTTCAGGGGTTACTCATAGGGTGGTGATTGGGTACAGCTTGAGGTATTCGGAGGTTATTGAGTAGCCAATAAATCCTAATAGAAGGAGATGATATCCACGGTCTCTTGTCAAGGTCATTACTTAGGAGTCTCTAGCCAGAGCAGATATGTGTCACAATGAGAGTCTTCAATGATACATAGAATAATAAGATCCTCAAGACAAGATCTAAAATCACTTAGACTAGATAAGACGTAGTCAGTTAGTAAGAGTTGACACTTTGACCATACTCTAAACCAAGTGGGGTATAGATGGTGAAAGGACGAATTGCATGGCAATATTGCGTATAGAAGGGTTCATAGTCAAACCACTATCTTTTTGGTTAATTGGGGGTCATGACGTGTTGCTAGATACCACTCTTGACTAACTTGAATTAAGTGTTAATTCAAGTGACCAACATAACCGGGAACCTAATGGGTCACACACATAAGAGATCTGAAGGATGAGTAAAATGGTCTTGAATAGTGATTCAAGATATGAGAGAGTGTTTTAGGATTGTATAGCGATGTGATTGTGGTAGAAAATGTTACATGGAATGGATTAGAAACAAGTGTTGTTGGCTTCCATTAATGCTGCTATTCATGATCATTAAATTCTCATAACTTCCATTAATGCATGCTATTCATGACTATTAACTTCCCACAAATTTTCATTAGTGATGGGGTATGAAAGGCCAAATGGTGCAGAAAATTAAGATAATTTTCGTGCATTTAGTGTAAGACACAACAAAAAAAGGTTCTTTCTTACACACATACTATTTTTCTCTCTAACTCTCATAAGATTTCTTGTCTTTGCTAACACAAAGAAAGAATTCTAACAATCTCCTAGTAAGATTTCATTCTTCTATCTTCGTGTGGACTTTCATTAGAGACGGTCTACATTGATCGTCATGGTTTACGATAACACAATATGGAGAAGATTAAAGAACGAAGGAGATTGTTGGAAAGGTATGTAAACATCTTACATTTCATGTTTTTGTTTTCTATTTCTATATGCATGAGTAGATATGGTTTTTGAGGTTCCACTTTATTTTCCGTTGCGTATATTTGATATATATTATGTTTGAGATGTATGATCGGAACCTAGCAATGACTAATCTAGAAAATAAACTTGATTAAATGGATGAAGCCCTTCTAAAGTCAACAGGTTCTAGTTAATTATGCAATTATTTTGCTCTAATTAGGAGTTTTCATTATGTAGGACTTGTTTTGATACGATGATTTTAATGAATGAAGGATTATTTAGATTTAGTCTTATCTTAGCTTTTATCCCTTATTTTAGGAAGATAAAATATAATTTTGGGATTATTTATAGGAAAGAGGTATCGGACTTGTCTGTCCCTCTTGTCTTAGTTTATTTAGTTTTTCTATCTTTTATCTTTCTTTTATGTTGTTTTTGAGAACTATGTGTAACAAAACCCATTTTTTCTAGCCAAGGTTAAATGTGGTTTGATTCTTCGAGAATTGTAAGATCTAAACATCCTTTTTACTCTTTTGTTCGTTATTATTTATATACTTTCTAAGATTATTAAAATTATTATTTTTTATTGATACCAAATACCTATTATTCAATCATCAAACTAAAATTGTTTAATTGAAATAATTAAATCCGTAATTATTTGATTGTTCTAACACTTAATAGTGAAATATTAGTGTTTAATATAAGATATTCTACTCTCATTATGTGAATATATAATCTAGTCTAAATAAACCAAAATTATGTGTTTATTGGTTAGAATTAGTGGTCTCTCTAGCTTTTGATACTTTCAATATATTAAATCTTAATAGCTTGTTTAAGGTTGTTTATTGATAAAAGAATTAATCAAAGAACTTATTTTAGTTAAGATGAAGTAAGGAGAGATAGATTGTTAGAGCTTATATTAACTATAACCAATTTATTAAATCGTAGAAAGGTTTATCTTTGTATCAACGCTCAATTTAAAGAATCAATACTGAAACTATACATTGGGTTAAACATTTATTGTCATTCGATTTAAATAAATTACATTCTTGATTTGTTTTTCGGTCTTTACTTTTAATATATTTCAATTTTTATCTTAAATCCTCCCTCCTTTTATTTTGTTTTGTTAACTTGACAAAAGAGATGAACTTTATTGGCCAATCTTTGTAGATTTGACCGTGCTTATTGTCATATACAATTCATTTTTATTAAAATTGACCATGTTTATTGTCATATACAAAACCCACATCTTTCTACGTCACTGCGGTAATGTTCCTCATTTTAACCAATTAGAAAATCATATATCTTAAAAAAATTCAATGAAGTAAGATAATAAGCAAATCTCGAGTGTTATTTCTTCTCCTTTACAAATCGTGTTTAGAAAATGTTCTTTTAAATTTATATTATTTACACATTTGCAATTATTTTTAATTTTTAATTGAATCCAACGGTTTCTTTTACTCAAGTAGTAATTGTGACGAAGGGCATTTAGGGGATGATACGAGGCACATTGATTAGATTCGCAACTCTTAAATTAATTTACATGAGATTTAAGAGATAATATAGATATGGTGATTCTTATTTCAGTGATCCGTTGTCGTCCAGCGGTTAGGATATCTGGCTTTCACCCAGGAGACCCGGGTTCGATTCCCGGCAACGGAAAATTATTTTCATCCTTTACTTTTCTAAAATTATGAACCAACAGACCTATTTAATAAATTCAATAAGGAAAGGGCCTAAAAAGAATAGGGACTACTTATCGGGACATAGCTTATTAATTATTATGTTGCCCTCTCCTAAATATTCTTTCCTTTTAATCCAAGGCATGGGCTCTAAACTCTAAAGCGCCTTGGTCTGATTCCAAGTCTTCAAAGTCCTCAAGTAAGAGGTGGTGGATCATCAGTGCCTTCGTATTCTTCATCATCATAATCGCTGTTGCACTTACTCTTAAGCTCTTAGTTTTCAAAACTACCGGTGATGAAAAATTTAATACCAAAGCCAACCCCAGTTTTCGAGTTGAGTCAGCTAATTTTCAAATAACAGACCTTTCTGGTTCTCAAATATCAGTTATCTTTGGTATAACGTTATCAATCCACAACCCTGGTGTGGGAAATAGCATTTTCTACCAACGCATGGATGGATGTAGAAGTATCATACCATCAACAACCTACAGCAACTACCACCGTCTCAGAGTTCTTCATCGGTGCTGGAGATACATGGAATCATATGGACGTGAAACTGAGTTCGAATGGCGTGTAGTTCAATGGAACGCCGGAGTTGGCTAGTGGGTCAGCAAGCTTCAACGTTCGCTTGTATGCCGGGTATTGGTTCGGCGGAAGCTCGATGAACAGAGTTTGGTCGGCTGTGGCAGAGACATGTTATGATGTGAAGATTGGCTTTTCATCGGACCAGAAGGTTGGAAAACTGTTGAATGGACCAATACAATGCACCGTTACCAAGACTTGGTACTAGGTTTAGACTAGTGTGTGTTCTTTGGTCCTACTGGATTGCATGGATTATTCAAGACTTTTAACTTTTTTTTCTTGATAGTTTTAACCAGTGGATACAAATAATGTTTTTCTGATTGCAATTTATCATAGTAAATTAAAATTTATTTTATATCATGTTTTTATTTTTGAAAAAGTTATATATATATATATATATTCATACTTAATATGGATTATGGATTATAAATCAGTGGATTAATATGTTTAAATTACCCTAAATACATCCTTGAACAAATCAAATTTAATTAGATATAACTCCACTTAATTTTTTTATCAAGTTGAACTTTATTCATTAATTTAATTTTAAACCAAATGTTATTCATAAATTCAAATTTTATTGATAAGGAATGAAAGTAAGTGGTTTTATGAACAAATTGGTTCAATAATTCTAATATTTAACGTACTTAAACTTTCTAACTGAACCTAATCAATGGATAAGTTATTCGATAAAACATTAAAATAAGAAATATAGAAATTAAAAATGGTTGCATGCATCATGGATTCATCTCTTTATAATGATATTGGTCGTATTCATAGGAGTACTTGTTCCTATCGCAACTGGTGTTTTAATATATACATTTTAGCCAGTAACAGTTGTTTTGTGGCTTTCCCTTGTTAATTGAGATAACTTTTGTTCATCAAACTCTTGATAGTATCAGAACTTGGATCCTCTTTTAGATCGTCTTTTACTGTGTTTCAGTGAATTTTGAACTATTATGGAGCAGAATTAATATA
>JAOQMS010000008.1:6888927-6909262 GCA_027563885.1 Erythroxylum longipes
TATATATAGACACACACACATATAACAAATGAAAAAAAGAGGGAAGAGCATTTAATATAGAATCAGTTGAAGTTAATATCAAACATAGTTGATGAATAGAAGGATGTTGGTCATATTTTGTCGAGATATACAGCACATGATCTTTGTCACTAAGTTGGGAGTCTATGAAAATACGCCTAACTTATAAAAAAAATGTCAAAATGATGGAAAATGGAAAGAAAAATTTTCACAACATTTAAGATCTTAAGAAGTAAGGCTTGAGAAAAGGAAAAGACCTCCTAATTAAAAGATAATTATGGACAAGGTGGAAATATTTAGAGACGACTCAGTATTGAAGCCCAGGAAATAGGCACCTGTTAGTTAGTTATGAATGGTAGTCAGACTCTTATCTTACATGATGTAATTTTTAGTACCCATGATTCAATAGAATCTTGTTTCTATTGCTTCTAGTTAGCCTTGGATTCAATATTAATTTTTATAGTGGCGGAAAGAATAATGTCCTTGGAATTATAAACAAAACTAAGCTTGGTTATATCGGATAAAATCAAATAAACTGATTAGTCAAATTGGATCCTTTAGAAGACCCATATAAAGTAGAATTATCTACTTATGAATATTGTTTATTTGCCAAAAAGGCATAAAAATTATTTAGTATGAGATAAAGAGTTAGAAATATGTTTACTGGTTACATTTCCTCCTTATGTTTAAGAATTTATACCAAAAAATCTATATATCTTTACGATTTTCCCAAATCATAGCCTAATCAAGCAAACATGTCCTAAAAAAATATTTCAGGGGCTTCTAAAAAACTATTAGCTACTATTAATTTGTTCTCTACATTTGATTTTGTAGTCTAATGTTATTATTTAGTTACGAATTATTTTTTGTATGCAAAACAATTATAGTGAATGGGCTAAGTTTTCATTTCGTTACCCAAACTATTTAGCTACATTTTCACACAGTAAAATAAGGTCAAATCTGGATATAAAATAACAACCCTTATGCGGACTCCTCTTTTGTAGACTTTATTCGCTCAAACCTCCTTTTTAACAATGCCTCGTGAGCCCAAATACACCAAGCAACTCTCCTCTTTTCCTTTAACAATTGGAAACCCACTTTCCTTTTCAACAGTACCTTGATTAGAGCCTATGCTTCCCTTCATCTTTTCTTTGATTCTCTTTGTAAGATTTGACACGAACCTTGACTTTAGGCCCAAAATCTACCAAGAACTCGTATAAATGAAGATAACACAGAAAAGTACCTGTTTTGCTATTTATAACTCGATTAACAAGCTTCTCAGTTGCACGAATAAGCTCTTGGATCTTTGAATAAGCTTCTCAACATATAAATGAGCTTCAACAACTTTCTTTTGTTCTTATTATCTTTTTGTGCCTTTCTAAATGCATGAACCTCCTAAAAGGTCATACTAAACTTATGTTCATGAACTTTTTATCTTATTAGACTCTTGGATTACAAGCCCAATAAGCAAATATGTCCATACTTATAATTATTTTCCTTAAAATTATTGGTTCTTTTAACCAAATTATTTATTAGGCATATTTATTATCTTTAATTTATTATCTTTAATCTTGATCAAATTTAATTTATAAAACTCACGATTAATAATTGTCGAATAGGAATCTTATTTATAACATCCTCTCTCTCAGATAAATATTAATTATAACAGCTATAATGAAAATCAAAACAATAGACATCGCTAAGAAAATCAACATAATGGTCGATCAAAATAAAACATTTGATCCAAAGATAATAGAAGTCAATCAGTTGGTCCCATAAGACTTTAAATACTGAAAAGTATCAGATGCATGTATTATTGTACAACACAGATATAATATAATCACGCATATTTAATATTTTACTGATATGAATGGAAAAATAAAGTGTGACAAACTACAATAATACTTATATAATCTAAATTGTATCGTTTTTTTATTTATTGGTCTCAATTTCTCTAAACTTTATACTAAACTGCATTAGAGAAATTTGTTTTCTCTGATTTAATGTTAAATTGTATTAGTGAAAACTGTTATGAGATTAAACACTTGTATCTCCCGATGTCTTGGTCAAATCTATGGATTTAGCTATTTATCTATATATGTCCTAATCATATGGGTTCAAGGCCAATCTATAAATACTTGCCCAATAACTTTTAAAATGTTTAAAATCTACACAGTGTTAAGACTTTCACTTGTATTATAACAATGTACCACAAACTGAATGACTGATTATAAAATAATGATCATCAATATACATATAAAATATACAATCATAACAAATGAAAAATAAAACAACTGTATCACGAGCTAAATACAATGATCTCTAAAACAATGTCTAAAGACTTCAACAACCTCATACTGTATACATGTCGTAGTCCTTTAGTTAGTGAATCAACTAACATATGCTCAATCTTTATATGCTCTATTGTGACGTCACCTTTCTATAATAATTCTTTTATGGTCAAATATTTTATCTTCAAATACTTAAACTCTGTGATATTTTTATTATTGTTACTGAATAATACCATAGAGAGATTATCACAGTATAACTAAATGAGTCTAACTACTGAATCAACTACATATAATTCAAAAATCAAGTTCTTGAATTAATCCCTTTGTGGAGCAGCCATATAACATGCTACAAATTTTGCATACATAATTAAGGAAATTACCAATATCTACTTGACACTCTTTCATGCAACATCACCATTTACCAATATAAAAATGTACCATGAAGTAGGTTTTTTGTTATCTGAACACATAGCAAAATCCAAATTCGTATTAACCAATAAGTTCCAATTGTGAGTTTTCTAACAAATCCATCTAAAGCCATTCTAATCCTTCCACTTCTCTAATTTTATGTATATATGGATCTAGGTAACAATTTTCAAGCATATTATATAAGTCTTCACTTTATAGGTGTTGAGTTTTTTATTTCAAATCCAATACGAAGGAGAATAAGAAATAAATCAGGATTTCAAGTACCGATCTTGACAGCAAAACTTCAGCTTCTTGTCTTTAGATAATAGTCTTCTACTCATAAATTGTTGTTGGTAATCCATCTTTTCATAAAAGAGTTCTAATGGTTAGCTCTAAAACTTGATTAGTTTATCGATGTTATGAAATTTAGATAAGTTTAACAAATAGCTAGCTTAATATGTGGCACTCTTTCCATCTTTTTATTCTTAATTAATGGCTTAAACAAAGTCTGATCCTCCGATACTGAGTTTCTGGATCAATCAAAAGTTCGGTGATCAGATTTTAAAATTGAACTATAATCACTTACAATACCACTAAAAATTTCAAAGAGGGAAAGCTTCTTTCTAAACTCCAGCGCACAAGAAATACACAAGCAAATAACTCGGAAAACACCTACTTAACTTTACCCAATATCTTCTGATTCTGTCCGCCGACCAAGAAACTTCCGTGCTTGAAAAACCTCTCCACAAGAAACTTCCCCGTAACTTAAGAACACACAAACGACCATAGGACACAACTCAAAAGCTTCGACTTCGACCTTTTGATTTCTTAATCCACAGAGAATCAATTTTGACGCCATGCAAGATCCATCTCGGCCCAACACCGGCTACCCTCCTCCCAATGGCAACCCTCCGCCGGCAACCGCTCGCACGGCCGGCACCCACCATTTTGAACAACCGTACTCAAATAACAACTCTTACTTTTACTACTACAACAATCAACAACATCAACCACCGTTCTACTCAGAACGCGGCGTTTTTCTCCTTCGCCGCTTGGTGGTGGCCATCATTGCCGTCACCGTCATCTTCTTCACCATCCTCGTCATCATGTGGCTCGTCGTCCGGCCTCGCCTTCCCGATTTCCAGCTCACCTCCCTTTCCGTCTCCAACTTCAATCTCTCTTCCTCTTCTCAAACTGTTACTGGCAACTGGCACGCGCTGTTCCGAGTGTACAACCCTAACAAGAAGATGAAGATCTCGTACGATGTCTTTGATTCCTCGGTTCTTTACAGATCGGAGATTCTCTCGCAGACCCGAGTCGTGCCCTTCAAGCAAGACACGAGGAGTCAGTCGTTGGTTGAGGCGTCGTACTCGGTGGTGAACACGTACGTCGACGGGTGGGTGGTGAGCGACATTAATGGGGAGAGGAGTCGTGGGTCGGTGGGTTTTAACGTGAAGGTGGTAGCTAATGTTGGGTTTAAGGTTGGAGGGTTTGGGGCTCGCCGTCGGTTGCTTCGTGTTTTTTGTGACGACGTGTCGGTTGGTGTCACTCTCAGTAGCAAATCTGGGAATTTAACGGGTGGTACCAAGGACTGTAGGGTTTATGCGTGAGTTGATGGAAATGGGTGTTCTTGTAGAATTTGCTCTCTTTTGAAATGAGTTGGTGAATTTGGTACTGAATAGAGAGGAATTAATACTTTTTAATGATAAGAGGTTTCAGTTGTAGATGGGATTTAGGAGACCCTTATGTGGATGCTTCGAGTTGTACAGCGATTTCTGTTGTTGCTAACTTGATCATTTTGTGTTTCTCTATAATTGATGTTAATTGGCTGTACCTGTGCCCCGTGCAATGCTCGTTGGTTCCCTGGAAATTTAGCATAGGAAGCAAAGAATCTTTTCTCTAGTTCCGTTTGGAATCATGTTCTGTTAATGCTTTTGAATGAGAAATGCTTGCTGTGTTACTTGTTTTGAATTGAAACCATGGTTTACCGTTAGAGAATAACCAGTGTCGATTGGGTTTAGATTCTGCAATTGCAAAGCTTTGAACTGATAGTATATAACATTATGATAAGACCGGATTCTTTGTTCAACTGATAGAACAGCTCTTTGGTTTTATCTTGATAGTAGTTATCTGATGCAGGACAGCTCTTGTAACACAATTGCTTTATCTGTTTATCATCCTTATTCTGCTGGATCCCTAATGAATGATTCTTGGTCATCATGTTTTGTTTCTGAAGCCTACTGTCCTCAAGTTTCATGACTCTTATCTTTTGATTTTTGCATGTTTTCCGCCGACATTAAGAAAGGATTTTAAGTTGAAAGACATTTAACGTCTCGTTTCATCTCTCTTTCTCTAGTTTGCTGTTTAAGTCTTTGTATCATTGAGGAGCAAGTAGTAGACTGGGTGTTAGTATCGATCCTACTCTTTTGCGTTTCTTTTCTTTCTTGGATTTCCTATCATGTGATCTCGTTGGCTTAAAACGTGATTTGTTCAAGCAATTCTTCTTATGTTTAAATTTACAATGAAACAGTATGATTTCAACCCAAAATTTTGATTTTTTCCAACAGAACTTTTGAAGCCAACCAAATCAAGGCTGAATGACTGCCTAGGTTGCTTGTGTTAAAATATTGCAATTTATGTCGGATAAAACTCCGGTGGAAAGATTCGGATGTTAAAACGATTGCAGTCATATCCTATAAAGGTAAGTCCGACAACGAATAAGCTCCAGGATATACCAGGGTATGGACAAATGAACATGTCGTGTGAGCTGTCAACGGTTGCCCCTAAATCGTGAGTAATGCCACAGAGTTCTCAGTTCTTGTTATTCTTTGGGCTTCACCTTCTCAATTCCCTTAGTTGCCCCAATTTTAATACAATCATGAATATCCTTTCTGTTGCTCTCCTCTTTTCCATCCTTTTCCCAGCCTCTTTATTCCTTTCTCACCAATTTTCTTTCCTTGTTTTTCTTGTAATCCAAACAATTACTCTAGCCATGTAGCACAAGGTAATCCGGAAAATAAAGGGGGATTTCCTTGCCCTAAAATTCATACAAAGGTCATGGCCATGTTAAGGTGAAAGATGATCCTTTCAGCAATAGGTATTCAATTAACTGCTAGGAAGCTAACAACTATCTTATGATCTTTAAACCACAAAAAAAAAAAAGAAACGGAAATGTTGAAGGTCCCTCCATTAAGAACATCACCCCGTCGAAATGGAAGAGTCAAGTAGAGTTTTTCCTTATAAATAGGCATCAAGAAGAAAGGCTTAAGCATCTAAGCAGAGCAGTCAAAGTAATGCAAGCTCAGTAAAAATAGAGAAAAATAGTGAGAGATACATTTTCAATTAAGTTTTCAATCGAAGGTTATTCGTGATTTGATTTAGTTGACATTTTATCATCGATATTCTAAGACTTAGGTTTTGAGATTATTGTGGATCACAATTTTGTGATCGATAATTTGACACAGTATTACTCTATTTGTGAGATATTTTTCCACTCTTTTTGTATTTACAATAATTTAGATTTTAGTGTACCCGTTATTCTGTTGAGATATTTTGAATTAGGGTCTTGCAATTTTTACTTTTCATATTGTTTGTGTGGTTTTCTTCGCTTGATAACTTCCTCGCAGAGTCGCAGGTTTACAAAATACGGAAGAGATTTTATTCCGCTGCTTTAGTGACCTCCTGTTAGAAAAGACATTGAAAAGTAGCATCGACGTCCCCAAAATGTTTCTTTCAAAAGGCCAAGACAAAAAAGAAACTCATATGTGGTTGTTCTCCAACAACGGCCAACATCCAACTACCATTCCAAAATCGTATGCTAGAGGTCGATGCCCGACTGGTTTAAACCCTTATGCATAGAGATTCCTAGACAATGACTATTCTTTTATGGTATAATCTTTAAGCAAAAGTTATCCTAGTTCACAAGTTGGTGATGAGAGTAGAAGACACTCGCATACAATTTCGCCTTCCAATGACCATTTCATTTGGTTTTCAAAATATGGTAGTACGTAGGGGGTGACTACATTTATGGTAAGGCTTTCTTGTAATTTGTTGTCCTCCACTAAAAACCTGC
This sequence comes from Erythroxylum longipes, assembly GCA_027563885.1. NCBI lineage: Eukaryota > Viridiplantae > Streptophyta > Magnoliopsida > Malpighiales > Erythroxylaceae > Erythroxylum > Erythroxylum longipes. The sequence goes on from JAOQMS010000008.1 coordinate 6,895,717, forward strand.
ATTTTTACCACCAAACCCTGTGATTCAGTGGGAGGAGCAGGTTTGAACTTATTTGTTATACTTGTAGTATTAATTTTGGAGCATTTATAATTATAAATAGGGTTTAAACAATTATAAAAAGGGGGGTTTTGACCCTCAATTAATGAATAAAAAGGTTTTCTTTAACCAACTTAATCATACTTTAGTATGTATCCTCTTTTTTTACAATGATTGAATGGAATATATAATGTCAAATGTAAAAGATAAAAATTAAAGATAAAAGGGTCTTATTAACTTTTTAACATAAATTATTATATTTAGAAAAAAACTCTTTATACAAATAAATAACTTAAAAACTTTTTTATTTAATAAGTGAGAGTTAATGACCTCTAATATTATTATGTCTATTAAGTTTTAATACATGTCAATAAAAGGTTGCAAATCCTATCAAAATAAGATTTCTTATGCAATGAAATATTGTTATCTATGTAATGTTATTTAAAACTTAAAATGAAAAACATTACTCATGCGGAACCCCAAGACTAAAGAGCCCGAAACTCCTTAAACATATACTTTGGATAGAAAATGAACAAGAAAAAATCTCCACCCTAATGAACACCCAATCAATTATATGAAAAGAAACACATATAATAAAGTTGATTTAAAAACAAGAATAGAAATTCGCTACAAGTGTTTAAGTTTAACTTGATAAGAATTATATTCTTGATGTGTAGATGAAGACAAGAAATCCTCTTTTATAGAATTCATTATTCAACCAATCTAACCCTAACACATTGTTTATTATGATGTATTTATAACCCTTGAAAAGAAAGAAACCTTAACTACACAAAAGACCATTAAATATGGGCCTTTTCACCAAAATAATTAAAGCCCAAACTAATATTTCTAAAATACAACTTATTAAACCTAAAAGTTTTAAACAAGCCCAAGATACAAGTAGTGAGCTGCTGAAAGTTATGCTTTTAACAAAAAAATTAATTAAACAAGAATGAAAGTCTTCTTGCACATTTTGTCCAACTTGATTAGTTATGATGCCATTGACCCTTATTGTCTCTTTGAGATTCCATGCCATCTACAATTTGACCCATGTAAGATTGAAACACTTCTTTGAACTTCTTAGTTCTTAATCTTGTTATTGGTCCCTCTGACATTATTAGCTTATCTTTGGTTCCATATCTCTTACAAAGTACCATGGTCGTGCTCGCATTATCTCCTCCCTCTTTAAAAGGATTCGTTCTCGAATTCGTATCAAAGTCAAAAGGAGCTAAGTCAGAAATATTAAAAGTAGCACTAACATTATACTCACCTGACAAGTCTATGTTGTATGCATTGTCATTGTTGCATTCCAACACTTGGAATGGTCCATTTCCTTTTACATCAAGTTTTGATTTCCTTTGTTGTAGAAACCTTTCTTTTCACATATGCACCCAAACCTAATCACCCTGCAACAAAGTCACAAACACACTAGGCAAATTTGGGTTAAGGTTAGTGTTAGTAAACAAAGTTTCCTTAAACCAAATCAAAATTAAAGTTTTTGTCTAAGTATGCACTCATTAACTCTCTCTCTCTCTCTTGCATACAAACATGGTTGTGTTTTAAATTTTTCACTCCTCTCAATATCTCTTTGCTCACTTTTCATGTTCTTTTCTTGCTTTTCATTCACTAACTTCTTCTCTCCTGCACATCCCACTTTTTTTCCTCACTTGTGCAATCACTCACCATTAGGCCTTTAAGTTTATTCTTTTCTCTCATGGCCTCTTTTCTCTCTTCTTTCTTTTTCTCCTCACTACCTTAATCCCTGCTTGATGATTGTTGAATTTTCAATTGTTTAAGGTATGATTCTTTGGGTGATAAAGGAGCAAGGGTAACTTTCTGCCCATTATACATAAAAGAATACTTATGCATGTATTCATCATGCATAACATACCTATCAAATTGTCATGGCCTATCCAACAATATATGACCAGCTTGTATAGGCATGACATTGCATACAACTTCATCCACATATCTACCAATAGAGAATACAACAACAACTTACTTAGTAACTTTAACTTTACCATTTTCATTCAACCATTGTAGTCTATATGGGTTAGAGTGTTTATCATATTTCAGCCCCAACTTCTCAACCAAAGTAGTACTAGCCACATTAGTACAACTACCGCAATTTATAATCATGTTGCAAGCTTTCCCACCTACTAAGCATCTCGTGTAAAATATGTTCTCCCTTTGATCTAGGCTATCTTCCTTCACATTCAAGTTCAATGCACGTCTAGCAACTAAAGATTCACCTTTCATAGCACACTCAACATTCTCATCAACATCAGAAAAATCTTCCAAAGGTGGTGCACTTAAATCACTACCATTAGACTTATTACTATCATCAGACTTAGAAACAATTTCACCACCCTTAATAAACATAATCTTCTTATTAAGACAATCAGATGCATAATGACCACGCCATTGACATTTAAAACACCTAAAATCCCTATGTTTAGAAGATTTAGAGGATGAATTAGTAGTACCTTTTTGAATTGACGTACTCCTCTCCTTGCCTTTGTTTAACTCGTTGCCTTTCTCTTTGGAATCTGAATAGTGCTCCCTCTTCTTATCTTCATTTTTGTTCCATTTTGGATTCCATTTGCTGCTAGAATTTGAGAAAGACTTGGCTTTCCTCATTTGTTTTTGTTGCCTCTCCTTCTTCATGGCAATGTTCACTAGGTCCTCCATCTCTACATAATGTTGTAACTCAACCACATCAATAATTTCCCTATCAAATCATCCTATTAACCGAGTCATTTTCACCTCTTCCTCTTCTTCTATGCTAGCTTTAATCAATAGTATCTCCATCTCTTTGTGATAATCTTTTACTGATCTAGTTCCTTGTATGAGTTTATATAATTACTGGTGCAACTCTCTATAGTAATAAAATGACACAAACCTCTTCTTCATCACTCTTTTCATCTCTTCCCAAGTGGATATAGGTGATTCCCAATTCCTATTCCTATTCTTTACTAGTTCATCTCAGCAAACTAATGCATAATCAGAGAATTCCACTGCTGCTAATCTCACTTTCCTATCTTCAGAATAGTTGTGATAAGCAAAAATCATGTCCACCTTTCTTTTCCATTCCAAGTATACTTTAGCATCATTCTTACTTTTGAAGGACAGAATTTTTATTTTGATGGCATTAATGTTGCTATCTTTTCTCTCCATTCTTTCTTCCCTACTTACTCTATCCCTCATGGAATGCACTTCATCTTTATAGTCATCATACATTCTTTCCAATTCTTCCTCCCGATTCATATGACTGTCAATTGATCTACTACAGTTGTGGATTCTACTGGTTTTATTAATTCTCTCACCCATCCTATCCATCCTAGTAGATAACTTCTTGAACTCACTCATGAATGCGTTATACATCACTTTCAAATTAGGCATATTGTTGTCCTCCTCCTCATGTAATGTTCCTTTCCATCCCTTCTACTAGCCATTCTTATGAAAAAAGCTACAAGAAAAATGGTTAGTAATAAAAGATAACCTCACAGTCACTCTATTATGTGTTTCTTTTCCCGCTTTTAAGCTTACACATTGCCTTTTTCCACTCAAATTTGATGTTCTCAATTGCACTTCAAAATTTAATTTCCAGTCAAGTTAATGCAAAAATAGCAAATTAAGATTTAGGAATGCAATGAAAATATCTAAGAAAGAAGATGAACACAAATTTAGAAGCAAGTATACCAAAATGAATGAAGGCAAAATGGACACACAAGAGGAAATGATGTATAATGCCTAAAAAAATATATAATTTAAATTAACAAGAATCAATTTGTTAATTATGGCGTAAATGGAAACAAAAAGAAACAATAAGAGATTAAAAAAAAAAGAAACATAGAATGAAAGAAAATGACGAAATTAATGCATAAAAGTAGGAATTGATATATCCCTAGTGGAAAAATCAACTTGAATGCAAAGATGTAAAGACATTAAACAAAATAGGAAGCTAGCAAAAGAAAATCCTATAATCACGCAAACCCCAAAGATATATATTTTTTGCAACTGATTTTTTAATTGGTTCTTTTAGTTTTTTACCGTAGCAACGTTTTTTTTCTTGTCTAGCTATTGATTTTTTTTTGTTTTTTAAGAAAAATACAATAATAAGATGAACCTAATTTCGAGTTCTAACGGAAGATAACAGTAATAACATCATATAAACACAAGATAAATACGAATTTATCCTAATTCAATCTTTGATTCCAAATGATGCAGAACCCCAAGGCTAAAGAACCCGAAACTCTTTAAATACACACTTTGGATAGAACATAAACAAGAAGAAACCCTCAACCCTAATGAGCCCCCAATCAATTATATGAAAGGAAACACATATAATAAGGTTGATTTGAAAATAAGAATATAAATTCGCCACAAGTGTTTACCTTGATAAGATTTATATTCTTGGTGCAATAAAAGAAGACAAGAAATCATCCCTTATAGAATTTGTTATTTAACCAATATAACGTTAAACAATGTTTATTATGATATATTTATAACCCTTGAAAAGAAAGAAACCGTAACTACATAAAAGGCCTTTACACATGGCCTTTTCACCAAAATAATTAAAGCCCAAACTAATATTTTGAAAATACAACCCATTAAACCTAAAAATTTTAAACAAGCCCAAGATACAAGTAGCAGATTTTTGAAAGTTATACTTCTAACGAAAATAATCAATTAAACAAGAATAAAAGTCTTCTTGCACATTTCGCCCAACTTGATTACTTTTCTTAAATAAAGAAATAAAAAAGCATGTAATAATATGTTCAACTAGATCATGAGTAATAAATTAATGGATTTGTTTAAGATATTTTTTGAAAAATTAAAAAATTGGATTGATGGATTAAAGTTGAAGAACAACGTTAAGAGAGAAGTAGCACTCTCCTTAGTCTCCTACAACAAAAACAACAACAACTATACAATACAAACAAACCAATTGGAACAATGGTGCAACAAGAGCAAATAACAAGAATGACACTATTGCTTATTCAAGGCAAGTCGATTGTAAAAAGACCCCTCCCATCTGCACATCGAAGATGCTAGTGTTTCTAAATTAGGGCTATGAGAACAGAGGTAATCCAAAGGCTTCCTAACTCACTTCCATCATCATATTAACAATATGACAAACTAAATCCCTAAGTAAGGCAGTATATCTTCACCAAGATAGTCCATAAAAATAATCAACTAAAGACACCATTTATATTTCATCTTTATGGAAAGATTGGATTGGACCTTGCGTGCCAAGATACATTGTCTTGTTTATGACGGTCGTTTAATCCCCTATTATTGGTATTTGAGATTTTTTTTTCTCTTCCTTACTGATTTTCTTTTTGTAGTTTTTGACTGCGCACAAAAATCTTCTTGAATGTCAGGAATTTGGGCTGTAGTTTTGAAAAATCAAATCCTCTGCTGCCAAATCTAGACTGCTTTCCCGAGGAGAAATTATTTTCTGTTTTGCATTTTGAGAGATGATATTCCTATTCCCCTGACTTATCACATCGTAATCACTGGAGTTTACTACTGTTATCTGTTCTTCATACTCCAGCCTAACCTTAGAATTCCCATTTTACCTAACAGTTGCTAATAGCGTCAACATGTTGACCCAATCTATCTGACAATGCTCCAAATATTGCGAGGTAAAGTGATGCATTTAATTTTCTAAATCATTGCAATCCACTTCAAAAGCACTGCAGACAACATTCTTCAATCCATTTGCTTGAACTACTACCTTACCAATAGCAGAATATAACATATCTTCACCATCAGCAGCATCCCTACTATTTACATCCTCTACACTACGGTTATTTTTAACAGCCTCAATAGGGACTATATTAAATACTACACCAACAACATCAACCATAACATATTCAATTGCATCAAACCAACCATTAACAACATCCACATCACCACTAAGATGAATATCTGCCTTCACTGAGGGTGTTTCAGAGACAGCTCCCCTATTTTCAACTACTACACCAACCTTATCATTAACTACAATTAAGATGTCAATGGGCTGGGTTGAGCCAGGGCCGCTCTTGGCCCCGCTCGACCATACTATGGGCTGGGTGACTAGCGGGTCGACCCGTTACTCGACCCATCCTTACTTTTTTAAAAACAAAATTACAAAACGACGTAGTTTTATCATTTTGGTCGGGCAGAACAATTTTGGCCCATGGCCTGGTCAACCCAGGCCAAAATTTGGACGGGTAGGACCAGGTCAAAATTGACATCCCTAACTATAACAAAAATCGGTAACTCATCATTGGCATGCTGAATATCCACAACATAATCAATATTCACATTAACTGCATTATTCTTCCTTTTAACATCATTAGAAACGTTATCAAGCTGCTCATCTATTTCAGTGACAATAAAATTCTGGTCGTTAGCCTGTTGATTATTCACAACATCAATTATATTCCCATTAAATACATTATACTCCAAAGCCGTGACCTGCACTTCCAATAGCGTATCAAGGGATTGCTCCATAGCAACCGAATTCTCACCAGTTAAATTTAAATTAGTCTCCAAAATCTGCAAAATCTGCTCCTTTGTAACTGATTTTTGCTTCAAATTCCTGCCCCCTGACTGCATCTCCTTGCTAATAGGGTTGTGATGAACCAATAATTCAGGGGATTCAACTACTTTCCCTTTGGATGCCTCTGCTTCACTAGACCCCATAATTTCAGAATAATTTCCTGTTTTAAACTTATTCCCCGTTGATTGCCATGTTTTCTTCCCAATAGTTGGCTTCCAATGATAAGAAATATTAACCTCAAATTTCATCAATTCGCCATTCTTGCCTACCTTCATAATAGGCAATAGGTCAAGGAGTGTCATGTCCCTCCTCGCTTTAATATAGATTTTGGCATAGCACACACGCTCCATGTTGGCTGTTTAAACATCCATGCTAATCGGTTTACCTTGAGATCTTGTTAGGAAACTCAAGTCATCGACACTCTCCAGAATTCTAACAGAACGTTATGAAATTGGACCCATAAAGGGATAGTTTCTATTTTATCTTTGTTAAAATCGAATCTAGGTCTCTATCTTTGGATGAACATTGGCTGCCCACTGACATGCCATAACCCCTGTTCTAGTATTTTTGGAATGTTACTTTCAGAGTTGAACTTGAAAATGATTGTCAAATCTCATAGCCCTTTAATATAAACTGAGTCATCGTCTCGAAGTATGACTTTCTCTAAGCCATTCTTCCCCCACTTAGCCTTTGCCTAATCTTGCACAACTGGAAAAGCTATTTGCTTATTCCAGAATACCCCAACCAATGAAAAAGCCCATAAATTAGCTCATGCTTTAAGGAGTTCCACGAGAGGGATTAAATTGCCATCCATCATGACATTCTGGAAGTGCCACAAGGCACCCCGATTGCACTGAATATGAGGCCTGGATTTCCATGTGCCTACACTACGTTTCACACTCGCTACATCTGTCTTCAAGTTGGAGTCTTGGGTCTTTAGTTTATGTGTGGGTGGAAGAGCTGAGAAATGCTCTAAGGACAAAAGAGAGGAGGTTAAACCTTCCTCAGTATCAAGGTTAAACCTCCCTCAGTGTCCATGAGCCAGGCCCAAAGGCCTTCCGAAGAAGGGGGGTTTAGCGGCTGGGTGAAGAGCAAAGTTTGGAATAGGGTTTGCAATTGGGAATATTTGTTAACTCATATAGGTGAAGAAATAATATTTTATTCTCATATTGGACTTTCAAAAACAAATTAACTCTCTTAAAATTAAGGGTTTTAATTCTATGCTAAAAATTAGTTAATATTAAGATTATTGAATCCGTAATGTAATGTTAAAATATTTATTATTAAATCATTTATTTAAATTATATAATTAACTAAATGTTAAATGATGTTACGAAAAGAGTAATGCAGATATAAGTCCCCCAATTATAAAACAAAATTCCAATCTCATTTTAGGTAAAAAACCAAACTGATGTTTAACTTCCTATGTGATTTGGGACATAACCATGGATGTCAGCTATTTGATTTATCCCAATATATTATTTATTAATCGTTTAATTTAAAATAATTATGAAATTATAGTTCTGTGCAAATATCTCCTTGTCTTATGAATGTGCTCTTGACCTACAGCCAACCAATTGATCTTTGCCTGTCGTGTAAGCTTAGGTAGACTTTAAGAGTCAAGACGCCTACATATTTGGATTTACAATATAATCCTAACTCACATATTATCCTTACATAGGTTTGCATATAAGAAGTTATATCCTATCAAGCACAGCTTCCACAGTCCTACTTTCATCTCTTTTGCCGTTGGTGATTCTCTATAAAGCAAGAAACGCTGTCTTGATCAATCTCTCTTGTATATTCCCTGCTTTAAGCGAATTTGCTCCTTGTCTGATCAAAGCGATTCTTGTTTGCTGACCATGGGGTATGGCCACTACCACGATTACCGCAGAAAGAAACTTTACCGGCGAATACTCATCGGGGTTGGCGCCATCGTTGTCCTGGCACTCTTTGCAATCTTCCTTGTATGGATCATTCTCCGGCCAACGAAGCCAGAATTTGTCCTCCAAGACACAACCCTCAACGCATTAAACCTATCACAAGCAAGTTTCCTTACTACAAGCATGCAAATTACTATTTCCATAAGAAACCCCAATGAGAGAATTGGCATATACTATGAACAGGTTGATATTTACGCATCTTACCGTAACCAACAGATAACCGAAGCTACGGAGCTTCCACTAGGTATTTACATGGGTCACAAGGAAATCACTGTGTGGTCTCCGTTCTTGAATGGTACTGTGCCTATATCACAATACTTAGCCGCTGTTATGAGCGAAGACTTCAATGCAGGTATAGTGTTGGTGAACATTAAGGTCTCTGCTAGGTTGAAATGGAAGGTGGGCACATGGATGTCCGGCAACTACCATCTGATTGTCAACTGTCCAGCGTATTTTACTTCCAGCAAACGCGATGGCTTTCCTCTTTTGGTGGGGATAAAGTATCAGTTTATCAGAAGCTGCTCGGTTGAAGTTTAAGCCAAAGGCTTGCAGGTTGCTTGTATTGTTAATTAATTAGTTCCTACTTCCTATGCTTATTTCTGAATTCAAATAGAATAAACTCAACCTCTTTCAGTGTTATTTGTGCCAGTTTTGTTAGTTTTACCCAATAAATGTATAGAGCAATATAAAGGTCCTAAACTCTCACATTCACGGACCTTTAAGACTTATGTTAATCTCCTATTTTTCTAAGCTATGAGTTCGTCAACGTGAGTAATGGGTTTCTCTTTGCTATGGTTGCGGTTCTTCTTTTTGACAATGACCTTATGTCTGGAGGCCGTGAAATTCATCAAATTCTGGACACACTGGTGTGAAAATTTTGACGGTTTTGACTTCATGGAGACGAAGCACTTCTACTCTGGCACACGTTCTGGATCCTGTTCCATTGCAACATAGCACGAAAAAGCATAATTTACGTTTTTTGGAATTAGATTCAGCAGCATATCTATAAGCTAAACTCTAATGTCCTATAGTCTTAGCGACATATGTATTCTTTATGAGTTAGCATCAGGACCAGTATTTGAAGTGTAAGCTCGTATATATTAATTAGTGTCATAAAACAGTAGTACATCGAAAAGCAATTTAATATCCTTCTTTTCAAAAACTATTTTAGCTTTAACTTTAATTTGGTTCGTCTGACTGGCTGTAAATTGCAAGTGAGACATGGACATTCCAACCTATGAAGAACACTTGAAGATTAAACCATTATTTCTTACCGTAGACTTTGTTCAAGTTAGGTGAAGTGTGACTTAGTTCGTTGGCTACGTGAATTACTCAGATCGGATGGGATTGAAGATGAGGTCATGACACGATACCTGGTAATGCAATTATTAAAGTCGTGCATGTATATATGTATATCTTCATCGTGAAAGCTGAGTGAACTTAATTTCCAAAAATGATGATACTATTCACTCTTCAACAACTTCCGTTTGCGAAAGTGAAAATTAGAGTATGATTTGCAACAACTAATTAGTAATAACTGTAGTTTAAACGTTGCTCCTTTTTTTGATAATAGGAAGAAAAGCGTTACAAATTACATAAGTGTTCGTGGGTACCTAACCCCCGACTCATCCTCTGCGAGGATATGTAAGCACTCTATAGGCGGGTGGTCAAAAGTAGTGATTCCTAAAGAGAATTGCTCTGCATGATTTGCAAGCCAGTCCGCACTCTGATTACCTTTCCGGTAAATATGCCGAATGACTATGACCCAGTTACGGGACAACAATTCATGAATTCCCAACACTAAAGGGTTTAAGGAAGAAGCTCGCCCCGTTGCCGAGGAGAGCATTTCAGTCACTGTGTGTGAGTCCACTTCTAATACTATATGGCGGTACCCTAAGGACCAAGCCAGCTGAAGTCCCAAAAGCACCCCCCACAATTCCGCTGATAGCGAGGAACACTTGCCAATGTTCTGGACGAATCCTCCCAACCAAGCACTGGAACTGTCGCGCAGCAGGCCACCTGCTGTGGCCGAATCGCGGGATCTTTTGTTGGCCCCATCTGTATTTAATTTTACCCAGCCATGAGGAGGTTTACTCCATCCGACAAGTTGTTCCTAATGAGTGCCATTGCTCAACTGAGTCCGTCGATGCCAAACTGTTGCCATGTGAATGTTGTGCACATATGCTAAAACCTGTAGCTCAGGCGAGAGAGACCAGGAGAAGTGATCCTCGAAGAGTGCTCGATTTTGCCAGGACCAGAGAAACCAGCATGCTATGCCAAAGATAATAGACTAGGTGAAGCCCCCTACCTCACGGTGTGTGTGTAGGTTCTGTAGGATCCACGTTTTGTTATCCATGGAAAAGAACTCGGCCGTGATAACCTGAGAAGAAAACCTCTGCCATAGGAAGCGAGCTTTGGGACAATCCCGCACCACTTGAATAGAGGATTCCTCGAGGTGGCAATGGTAACAAGTCTCATCCGTAGTGAGCCTTTTGTGGACCCGCTGATGATTAGTGAGAAGCTTATCAAGCAAAAGAAGCCAAAGAAATGCGCGAATACGTTGGGGACCCTGCCACTGCCAGATAGTCCTCCAGTCGACACTAGACATAGCTTCCTCATGGTACATGAGCAAGGCATAAGCTGACGCCGTGGTGAAATGTCCGTGCTCTGTGCGGCCCCAAATGAGCTTATCCGGTCCTAGGAACGACTTCGGTGGGAGGATACCCGTGATAGCCAGACAAATCGTTAGAGGAAGTAGGTGTTGAAAAGCAGCCTAATTCCAGTTACCAGTGGTGTCTGTGAAATGGTGCACTCGGTGATCAATAATTCTAGGAAGGATCGGGGCCACTGCATGGTGGAGAAGGGGACCCCAGTCATCGACCCATGGGTCAAGCTAGAATCTTGTTCGGGACCCGTCCCCTACCATCCACTTCATTCCTTGCATAAGGAGAGGCCAAGTTGCTTTGATACTCCTCCAGATCATCGATCCTCCTGTAACATCAGAGAAAAGGGGAAATTTGTTAGCATCAAATTTATATTTAGCAGATAGCACTTGAACCCATAGAGCATTAGGTTTAGAAACCATTGCCCATCCGAGTTTGGCAAGTAACGCATCATTGGTTTCCCTGATTTTACGAATGCCTAGACCACCCAACTCTTTGGGCAGGCACACCGTGTCCCAATTGACCAAGCTGATCATCTTCTTATCAGGTGTCGTGCCCCATATGAACTGGCGCATGATTTTCTCCAGGTCATCATATAATTGTCTAGGCAGACGGACCGTCTACATTGTGAAAGTGGGGATCGCTGCAATGTCTGACTGGGTTAGAGTGATTCTACCGGCTAGCGATAAAAGGTTAGCTGACCACCCCGAGAGACGATGTTGAACCTTGTCCAGAATATGCTGATAAGTCCTTTTATTAATCTGCTCGTGTAATAGTGGCACGCCGAGGTAGCGACCTAGGTTAGTAGCCTGTTTGAAACCTAGGGCCTCGCTTGGGGAGTGGGCCAGAGTGGTCGGAATATTCCTAGAGAAAAAGTATCGAGATTTGTCATGACTGACCCTTTGACCGGAAGCTGAGCAGAATGTATTTAATGTATCCCATATTTTGTAGATCTGGTCTAGAGAGGCTTCTGCGAATAGAATGAGATCGTCGGCAAAGAATAAGTGGGATAGGGGAGGTCCGCCTCTACTTAATCGAATCGGCTTCCATCGACCGTTAGAGATAGGGTCGTTAATTAAGTGTCCCATTCTTTCCATATAGAGAACGAAGAGGTAAGGCGATAGAGGGTCGCCCTGCCGAATACTTCTGGTAGGATAGAAAAAATCACTGAGCTCCCCATTCCAGGTCACTTGCATAGACACCGAAGAGAGACACTTCATGATCAAATTACTCAACGAGTCCAAAATACCTATCTTGAAAAGAGTATCGATGATAAAGTCCCAGGAAAGTCGATCATACGCTTTCTTGAGGTATACCTTTATTGCAATAATGCCTTTTTTGCCGGATTTTCGTTTTATAGAGTGGAGCACCTCTTGAGCGATGATGATATTGTCAGTAATTTGACGCCCAGGAACAAAGCTGCATTGGGTCGGCGCCACCAGGTCATGTAAATGGGGTTTGAGGCGGGACACAATGAGTTTGGTTATGGCTTTGTAAAGCACGGAACAAAGCGCTATAGGCCTAGAATGGGTAATCGCTATGGGCGTGGGTATCTTTGGGATAAGCACTAAAATTGTCTGATTGAGTTCAGCATCCCAGACTTCGTGTCAAAAACTTCATTGGATAAACAAAGTCAATGAAGGTCCGACAGTGGCCCATTGTGATTGGTAAAAAGAGGCAGTAAAGCTGTCCAATCCTGGGGCCTTGTTAGGCGCCATGGAGCTGAAAGCATTCTTGATTTCCTCTGGGCTAGGGGTAAGTTGTAAATCTGTAGTAGCCTGGGGTGAGAGTTGGGGAAATGTGCCTAAAAGTTGGGAAGGAGTAGGGGTCTGACGATCGCGAGTGTACAGCTGGGCCAGAAAAAACTGAGCTATCCGTAAAATGCTCATCGTATCTGATCTTATAATTCCCTGCTCATCGGTGAGGGTTGTATGCTTAGATTTCCGCTGACGGATCGAGGTAATGGTTTGATAATACTTCGTGTTTCAGTCTCCCTGACTTAACCATTGACATCTCGAGCGTTGGTGCCAGAAAAGTTCTTCCTAAATGAGAACCTGTTCCAACTCTGATCAAATATACTCCTCTAGATCTCGAAGGGAATCCGAGGCACGAGTTTCCAGAGTTGCTTGAATGCCTTGCAACTGAGCCAGAAGTCGCTTCTTGTAGCACCCCACTCCCGCTGGACCCGAACCCGATATCGATGGTGATATCCGAATCCGTGCCCCGCGATGGTGGTGTGCCACATCACTTAACAATTAAAAGTCGGTATATATATATTTTTTAAAACCATAAACATAAAGAACAGAAATTCGTTAACCAAAATATGTCACTTTAATTAATAAACATTTGAT
>JAOQMS010000008.1:6909362-6926515 GCA_027563885.1 Erythroxylum longipes
CCCGATTTGGTTATGGATTTTTGCATATCATGTTTGTGGTTTAAAACAAAAGAAAATTTTTATACCGATTTCTGAGTCATTGACTGCTCTAGTATGCCACTCTCGTGGGGCACGAGCTTGGACATCACCCATCGATGTCGGGTTTGGGTCTTGCGGGTGTGGGGTGCTATATAGGAACACCAAATTCTTCCATAATTCTATCTTGTCAAATAGGAACAGAAACAATATCCACTCTTTGTTAGTGAGCAATTGATATAGGATTACTAACTTAGAAGAAATTCAGAAACATTTTATGAATTTTTTTCAAGATTCTATTGCTACTAAGAAAGATCTAGCTTCTTCAAGCGAGTATGTGGCAACTTTTTTTCCCCGGCCTATTCCTAAGAACCTAAGAAATAACCTTGTAGTTGAAGTTACTTTGCAGGAGATTAGGGAAGTATTCTTTTCTTTCAACCCAAATAAGGCCCCTGGCCCGGATGGCTTTATTGGCTTTTTCTTTAAACACACTTAGCATATTATTGGGAATGAAATCACTAGGGCAATCCAAGACTTTTTCAAACATGGGAGGCTTCTCAAAGAGCTTAATTCAACTTTTATTTCCTTTGTTCTTAAGAAGAATCAGCCTTCCACTGTGTTGGATTATGGACCTATCTCCTGTTGTAACATGATTTATAAGGTGATCACAAAAATCATTTCTAATAGATTTAGAGAGATTTTACCCCTCCTTATCAACCCAAACCAAAGTGCTTTCATAAAAAATCGTCGTATAGGGGACAACATCCTTTTAGCTCAAGAAATCTTTAAGAACTATCATCTTTCTAATAAGCATAGGAGATGTGCTTTCAAAGTAGATTTGGCAAAAGCTTATGATTCTATTCAATGGGATTTCCTCCTCAAAGTGTTGATAGCTATAAGGCTCCATCCTATGTTTATTAAGTGGATTGAAGAGTGTGTAACCTCGCCTCCTACTCTATCTTGATTAATGGTTCTCCTACTAAATTTTTCTGTGAGAAATCAGGATTAAGACAAGGAGATCCTCTCTCTCCGTACCTGTTTATTATTTATATGGAGGTGCTTTATAGGACTCTGAATGTTACAATAGCAGAAAATCCTACTTTTCAATTCCATTGGAGATGCAAAACTCTTAAACTGTCCCATCTTTTGTTTGCTGATGATCTGTTATTGTTCTATCATGCTGATTACTTCAGTGAATACCTTGCTTAAATGCTTGCAAACTTTCTCAAATTTCTCTGGGTTGGATATAAACCCTAGCAAAAGTCAATTCTTTTTATCTCCTGATGCGGATCATTTGGCCATTCAGTTGGAAACTATTTCGGGTCTTAAAAGGGGTAATCTTCCTATAAGATATATAGGTGTTCCTCTTTTAATAGGTAGATTGCCCGCTGTTGGAAAAAAATTGATTCCAGAGTTAACAAATGGAATCATAAAGCCTTGTCCTACGCTGGTAGACTTCAATTGGTAATTTCTGTCTTGTCTACTTTTTAGGTCTACTGGGCTAGCCATTTCTTGCTTCCTGTCTCTATCATTAAAAAAAATGACTCTAAACTTAGGAACTTTTTGTGGTCTGGAAAGGTTGTGTCTAAAATTCATATAAAAGTCAAGTGGAATGACCTTTGTAGACCTAAAATAGAGGGTGGTCTAGGGATTAAACATTTGTTTACTTGGAACAATGTCTTGTTAGGCAAAAGGATTTGGGTTCTTTTCAATGATAAGAAAGCTTTGTGGGTAAGGTGGGTCCATGCCATTATTCTTAAAATTAAAAACTTCTGGAGTGCTCAACCGACTAATAATAGTTCTTGGAGTTGCAAGAAACTTATTCAGGTTAGAAATATGATTGGGAACCATTTCCGATTTAAGATAGGAAATGGAATTTCTACTTTCTTATGGCAGGACCTTGGGCACTCTAGAGGTATCCTCAAGGATATCTCAACTCTTAGAGCTATCAATGGTCCAGAATTTCCAATGAATGCAAAAGTTGCGAATATTATTAAAGACAATATGTGGTGCTGGCAAGGTGCCACAATTGAGACCATTCGCATGCTCGAGCCTTTAATATACCAACCTAATTGGTCCCAATCTGATAAATTAGGATGGACTATAAGCCCTTCAAAAATTTACACTAATGCTTCAGCATACACTTTGATGAGACCACCTTTGCCGAAAGTACCTTGGTATAAATTAGTGTGGCAAAAAGATTCCAACCCAAAGTATGCCTTTATCTTGTGGTTAGCTTTCCTTAATAAGCTACAGACAAAGGATCAACTCCTTTATACTTATATTCCTAATCATTGCTGCCTGTGTTACTCGGATAATGAGTCTGCCAGCCGCTTCTTCTTTGAGTGCTCCTTCTCAAAATCAATGTGGCTACACTGCCTCAGCCACTTTCAGATAAACATTCCAAACCTGTTAAACCTCCAATCCATTCTACTTTGGTTTAACCAACCTCAAAGCTATAGAAACATTGACCTTAACATTTTTATCATTCTACTTTTTGTTATTGTGTACAACTTATGGTTCGAGAGAAACCTTAAAACCTTCAAAAATGCAACCATGGAAGTGGGGAACATTAATACTAAAGTGATCTTCCAAGTAATGGAACAATTCAGCTCAAACACTGAGAGAAGGTAAATAGAGGGTTCTGGCTTATTTTTTGTTTCTTCTAGTTTTTATTTTACAGGTGTGCTGGTTGGTTTGGGAAAGCAAATTTTATCTTACTCATCGGCAATATATATCAATGTGAGCATAGATGCAAGGCATAGCTTATCACTACTAGTTTAGGAAAATGAAAGGAAACTCACGCTCTTCGTCAGCAAGAGAGGCATAAGATGTAGTAATGGCTGAACCTATAAAATCATTGAAGAATGTGCATGGTGTCCCAAACTACAAGGTGCACTCCTTTGGCAACTTATCAATAGGGAGCCCTTACTACCCAAATGAGAAGGATTAGTAGGAAGTCTTGATTAGTTTTCTGTTGCTTGAGACTTTTATATGGAAATAGTTGTATTACTGGTAAGATGGTCCTAGATATAATTATTTTTGTTGCTAGATGTGGTTTAAGCATGCTATTGTGTTTGCTTGGCCTGGGGGAACATTTTTAAGGTTCCTCATACTTTCTTGTAAGTTCCTTTAGGATGGGTAAGATATTACCATCTTTGGAAAGCTCTCGATGTACATACATTCTTTATTTATTTATAAATTTACCAAATTACCAAAAAAATAACATCAAAGTGAATCGAGCTTGAACCTTAAGTTTGATTTGGATATGTATATGAACTATATGTTGCGATATGGATATGTACTTGAACTTTGTATTATGATTTGGATATGGATATAGATGTTCAATTGTTTTGGATAATTGATCTTCAACAACTGCCTAGAGTCAACTAACATACTAAATATAGTCGTTGTAATACCCAATTTATGGATGTTCAATTGTTTTGGATAATTGATCTTCAACAACTGCTTAGAGTCAACTAACATACTAAATATAGTCATTGTAATACCCAATTATTTTTTTATACTTTTTAGGTTAAATCATAATGGAGAATATAGAATCATCCTCTACTCGTAGTAAGTCTGATCTAGCATGAAATTATTTTTCTTCTTCTCAAGCATCTGATGGGAATATCCAATATAACTGTATATTTTGCGGTAGAATATTTAAAGGGGGAAGAATTTTTAGAATGAAAAAATATTTTGCTGGCGTTAAAGGTAATATTGCTTCTCGCAAAAAAGTACCACTTAATGTGCATGATATGATTGAAAAATATTTGTAGCAATAAGTAAAAAAGAAAAAAGAAAATAAAGAGGCTCATGATATATCTTTTGGAGATAATGAAACACCACAAGGATTAGATAAAGGAAAAAGAAAAGCTACTATTGACATAGATTCTTATTTTTCTCCAAGAACTACTCTTGGTTCTCAACCTAGTCTAAAAAGTTTTATGGTTAATAAGGATATAGTTTTGTGATGTAAAAGAGCATAGGCTAGATAGTTCTATCATTCATGTATTCCTTTAAATGTTTTAAATTCACCATATTTTCAAGAAGAAATTGATGCTACAACAGCAATAGGTCCAAGATTTAAGGTACCATCTTATTATGAGTTGCGTGTGCCTTTGTTTCAATATTCAAAAAAGGAATGTCAGTTAATTTTAGATACATATAAATCTAGTTGAGAATCAACAGGATGTACTATTATGGCATATGGGTGGACTGATCAAAGATAAAGAACCTTGATTAATTTCTTTGTTTATTGTAATATTGGAACAACTTTTATCAAGTCTATTGATGCTTCTGACATGGTAAAAAGTGTTAATGCTTTATCTGAATTATTCTCTGAAATTGTCGAGTGGGTTGGACCAAAGAATGTTATGCATTTTCTTACAGATAATGCAGCTAATTATATATCAACTGGGTACTGATTACAATCAACGTATGTGCATATTTATTGATCTCCATGCGTTACTCATTATATAAACCTTATTTTAAAAGATATTGGTGGTATGGATCATATTTCTAGTCTTGCTTCACACACATCTCGTATCACAATTTTTTTATATAATCATGTCACATTTTTTTCTTGGTTAAGAAAACAAGAAGATTGAGTTGAGATCACGCGTTTGTTCCTACTAGGTTTGCAACTACATTTATTAATTTGAAAAGTGTTCATAAATATAAGCAACTACTTCAAAATTTGGTAACAAGTAAACACTTTTTAAGTCATAAATTATCAAAGAGTGAAAAAGGAAAAGAAATTTTTGTTATTAGTCTAGATAATAAATTTTAGGATGCTTGCTTGATCATTGTGAAGATTGTGGCTCCGCTTATAAGGCTGTTGAGGATTGTTGACTCAGATAAGAAGCCTTCTTTAGCGTATATATATGACAGTATGTATAGAGCTCACAAAACAATTATAAATCTTTTTAAAAGGAAGGGAAAATTATACAAGCCTTATATAGATATTATTGATCGACAATGAGATAAGCATCTCACTCAAAGGATCCACTTAGCAACTTATTTTCTCAATCCTTATTGCTTCTATAGTGGAGAAGCATGTGCAATTAATATTATGGGTGGTTTCTTTGATGTGATTGAATGCAAAGGTATTTTCTCTATTGAAGGAAATTAAATTATATCGTGATGGTTTAGAGAGTTTTGCTATATCATCAGCAAAGAGAGAACTTATGATGAAAAAAATGCAGCCAGGTAAGTTTTATACTTTTAATTCATTATTTACTTATTAATAATATATATTTTATCATAATTATTAATTTAAAATACAAATAAGTGGTGGAGATTTTTTTGGTGACAATGCTCCAATATTGAGAAAACTTGATATTAGGTTACTCAATCAAACAGTTTCTGCATCAGGTTGTGAACGTAATTGCAGTGTTTTTGAATGTATTCATACAAAGAAACGAAATCATTTGGAACATCAAAGACTTAATGACCTTTTTTGCGTTACTTATAATATGAGAATGAAGAACATGTATTTTATAGTTTTGTTTTTATTTTAATATTTTTATTTTTATTTTTGATTTATAATTTCTCTATTATATGTTTAGAGCACTTAGTAAGAAGAAAACATATGATCTAGTTGATATTGATTATATTGAACAAAATGAGTTTTGAATCGAAGAAAAAGAACCATCGCCTGATTTTGATTATAATGAACTTGAAAAGACGATTTATGAAGAAAATGCATTTGTCACAACGAATGAATTAAGAACCTCTACTGATGGTCAGTTCATATCTTATTTTGATCATATTTAAGTTAAAATTATACTGTATTATAAGTTTACAATTGAGAATAATTTTATACATTACTAATTTGTAATTTACTTTAATGTAGTAGAAGAAGATAATGCAAATACTTTGGATGAAAGCGTAGTTTATGAATCTTTAAATAGTGTTAAAGAATTTGGAGCTTTTAACGATAATGAAACGCAATCTCCTTTAGAAATACAATTTTGATTTTTATTTTTATTTTAAGTTTTATATTAGACTCATATTTATTTATTATTAGTTCATTATTAATAATAGATATTGGTCATTTTTTCAATAAAATATTTTAATTTTACTTATTTTTATAAGTTTTACTTCTTATTTATTATTTACCGGTTTTATAACAGTTCATTACCAATTAAACCTCTAAACTTTAAACTTTTTTTAAACCAAATGGATGTCCAGTCCAATTTTTAAAACATTTCATTAAACCAAGTCTTGAAACATCAGTTCCAAACCATTTGGACGTTTCATGTCCTAGATAACAGAAAAAGAATAAGTTGAAGGTTCAAGCTCATTTTTCTATTGACAAGAATGCTAATGTAAATACAATATACAGTGGCGTTAATCTAGTTAATCACGATCCTATACCCAAGCTGTTTTGGTAACAAACTAATGTTAAAGATCTGCCTACTAATAACAGCTGTACAATCTGACCATTACGTGTAGAAAGTAAATGACCATAGGCTATGATTAAGGTCCTGTGATCACTCTTGTGATTGCTGATCTGATATCGCTAATACCCCCCCCCCTCTCGCAAGAGGAAGTAGTCAGATAACTCGAAGCTTACTCTTTAATGCTAAAAAACATTGAGTGGACAACGGTTTGGTGAAAATATCTGCAATTTGATCAGTAGTGGAGATATACTTCACTGTAAGCTTGCCTTGGCTGCATTGTTCCCTAACGAAGTGATAATCACATTTGATATGCTTAGTTCTGACCTTGAAAACAGGATTGAGAGATAAAAAAGCAGCTTCAAGATTATCACACCAGACTACCACTGGTCGCTGAACAGAATGAACAATTTCAGTGAGCAAGGATTGCAACCACATGATTTTAGCAGCAGCATTGGCGATAGAGCGATACTCTGCTTCTATAGAAGATCGGGCCACTGTTTGTTGTTTGTTTTAGCTCCAAGAGATTAAGTTCTGTCCTAGATAGGCTGCAAAACCACTAGTAGATTGCTGGTCTGCCCTATCACCAGCCCAGTCGGCATCCATAAAAACCTGCAAATCTGTTGTAGAACTAGGGACAAGTAGGATGCCTTGGCTAAGTGTGTCCTTCACATATCGCAGAACGCCCTTGCACATCTGCCAATGTATGTCAGTAGGAATAGACATATATTGGCTCAGTTTGTTAACAGCATAAGCCAAGTCTGGGCGGGTCAGACAGGCATATTGTAAAGCTCCAATACATCTCATGTAAATGTATGGATCGAAAAGTGGCTCCTCTTCAGACTAATCAAGTTGATGAGTAACAGGGATAGGAGTTTGTACTGATTTGGCACCATCCATGTTAGTAACCTTCAAAAGGTCAGTGAGATACTTGTTTGACTAAGCAACAAGCCATCACACCTATGTTGAGCCTCAATACCTAGATAGTATGTAAGATCGCCCAAGTCCCTTAGTTCAAATTTGGTAGACAAACGGTTGACCGTTTGTTGAGTGAGAAAGGGATCGCTACCTGTCAAAACAATATCATCTACATAGAGTAATAGATAGAGTATTTGAGATTTTTGCTTCAAGATGAATAAAGATGCATCTGTGTGTGAAGCCTTAAAACCAATACGCAGCAAAAAGGAACTAAGCCTGTTATACCAGGCTCTTGGTGCTTGCTTGAGCCCATAGAGAGACCTTCGTAGCTTGCAAACATAATCTGGACATCGAGAGTCAACAAACCCCTGAGGTTGAGCCATGTAAACCTGCTCCTCTAAATAACCATTGAGGAAGGCATTAGAAATATCCAGATGCTGCATATGCCAACGATTGGAAACTGCCCATGAGATAAGTAATCGGATTGTTGTGGGTTTGATGACTGGTGAGAATGTGGCAGAATAATCCACCCCTTCTTGCTGAGTTTACCCTTTGGAAACTAATCGGGCCTTCAATCTTTCAACACTGCCATCGACATGACATTTAACCTTATAAACCCACTTATTTCCCACAATGTTAACATTAGCAGGTTTGGGCACAAGATACCATGTGCCATGTTTGAGAAGAGCTGTAATCTCATTGGCCATAGCTTTCCTCCATTCACTATGCTTAGATGCCTGGGAATAAGATGTAGGTTCAAAAATAGAAGTGCACGATGAAGGTGAGGTGATTGCTGCTGCATATAGAATTTTCTTCTTAGGATGAGGTCACAGAGTCATTGGATGTTGAGTTTGTCTGGGAGGGGGTGGATCAAGTTCCTATGATTGTGATACCGGAGTAGGTGTGTCACCTGTAACTGCTGGAAGCGATGACATAGAGGCTAGTGCAGCAGGAGATAACGTTAAGTCTAGGACACTGACTGTTGTTACAGGTGTTGATGGAGGAGATATTATCTCCTATATTTGGACTTGAGAAACAGACGAAGGTGATAATTGCATAGAAAGGACAGGAGAGCCCATAGGTAGAGTGAACCATGGTGAAAAGTCATTGTCTACAACCGGTGGTGTTCCCAAGATAGAGTCCTTGGAGAGTGATGCATCTTGATACAAAAACCTTGTCTTATCCAACCTATAATGCTTGCAAATGTAGGATTGGTTAGTCTGAGGATCAAAGCAGATTATGCTTGCGTGATCAGTAGCATTGCCAAGATAAACACAAGGTGTGCTTCTGAAAGAGAACTTGTTGGTATTATAGGATCTGAGAAAGGGATAGGCTGTGCATCCAAAACTCCTGAGAGCAGTGTAATCTGGTGGTTGAGCAAACAACTTTTCATAAGGTGACAGATTTGCAATCACTGGAGATGGGAGACGATTCACAATATGAACTGCAATTGTAAAAGCATAGTTCCATAATTGCAATGGAACCTTGGAATGAGCCAACATGGATAATCCTGTGTCAACAACATGCCTTATCTTTCTTTCTACGGTCCCATTTTGCTCATGAATGTGAGCATAAACAATTCTATGAACAATTCCTGAATTTTTCAGAAATGTATTGACATTTCGAAATTCCCCTCCCCAGTGGGATTGAAAAGCCTTAATTTTGGTGTTGAATTGTCTCTCTATCATTACAACAAACTGTGAAATTATAGAATACACATCACTTTTGAGCTTAAGAGGATAAAGCCAAGTAAATCGGGAGAAGTCATCAACCAAAATCAAGAAGTATTTTTCACCATAAATAGAATTCATAGGGGTAGGACCCTATACATCACCATGAACTAAATCAAATTTGTTGGAAGTAACAGTGCCAGTTGGTGACAAATGAGTTCTGCTCAATTTCCCAAGACAACAGGGCTCACAAGTGTCGGCTGGTCTGTGTTTTATTGAACAAGGTCAATTAAAATTATTGATAATCCTTGAAACAGTGTCGTATTGAGCATGTCCAAGTCTTGCATGCCAGTCCTATAGGCTGAGTTTTTCTGCAACAAAAACTTGAGGTTTCATGTGCAAGTGTTGCACTTGTGCTCCTGAGAATTTGTATACACCATCTTCAGCGGGACCTTTTAGCAGAATTCTCTCTTTGATCTGATCTTTCATAATAAAATGTGAGTCATAGAACTTAAAGTAGCATTGATTATCTGTAGCAATCTTATTTACAGACAGCAGTTGTTTTTGTAGGGAAGGAACATGCAGAATCTTGTTCAACAACATAGGTTTATAGTTTGTGAAAAGAGATGACTGACTAATGTGCTTAATAGGTATACCTGATCCATTTCCAATAATAACATTGTCTGCACCCTTATATTCCTCTGAGATTCCCAGACTTGCTAGATCTGGTGTCATATGGTGACTAGCTGCTGAATCTGGAAACCAGTTATTGCACTTGGCAGGAAAGTTACAGATAGCAACATTTGCTGTAGGAGATTCATAGCTTTTGTCAAATCTTTTTCTACAGGTATTGGCTTGATGATTGTTCATATTGCAAATCTGACAGGGAGTATTAAACCACTTTTTGCCAGATTTGTTTGCATTTCCCTTGCTGTTCTTGTAGTTGTTGTTCCTGTTGTAATTGTTATTGTTGTTGTTTCTGGATTGAGAGGGGTCAAGCGTGCCATGTTTGCAACCACAAGAATTGATTTTCTGGAGCTCTGCAACAAAATCTCATGAGACATCAGCATTCCAGATAGTTCGGAGAAGCTTACCTTTTCCTTTCTTGAGGAAATGCCAGCAAAAATAGGATGATAATCACCAGGTAATAATCTGAAGATATTAGCATTGAATTCAGCAGTCCCAATTGGCATTCTGGCCTTTGCAAGTTGATCTTTAATATTTTTGGCCTCTTTAAGTAACTTGGCCATGGGTTTGTCTTCTGATGTCAAGTTCAGCAGTTCCATGTGGAGCTGGACTTGTCTAGCGCTTGATTGAGCACCAAATGCATCTTTGAGGGCCTCCTATACTTCGAATGCTGACTCTTGATCAATTACATAAGGAAAAACTTCCTCTGTAAGAGAAGATAATATCCAACCAACAAGCAGCTGGTCTTGATAGACCCAATTTTGGAATTCAGGATTGGGGACAACGACTTCTGTTTCTAGATCAAGTATGATTGTTGTAGGTGCAGGTGTTCCATCGATATTAGAGGTTAGATTGTATCCTTTCAAAATTGGATTGAATTGAGTTCTCCAAATCAAGAAGTTGGTAGGCTTTATTTTTATGGCAAACGTAAATTGTGCATGAGGTAAGGTCGAAGGATTTGTTGGAATGAGTGAGGAAGGAGAAAGAGAAGAGGATGGTGTGTTTGAGGTTTGAGTTTTGGAAGACATGATCGATTCTTGCTCTGATACTATAACAGAAAAAGAATAAGTTGAAGGATCAAGCTCATTTTTCTATTGACAAGAATGTTAATATAAATACAATATACAATGGTGTTATAAGAATGTTAATATAAATACAATATACAATGGTGTTAATCTAGTTAATCATGATCCTATACCCAAGCTGTTTTGGTAACAAACTAATGTTAGAGATCTGCCTACTAATAACAGCTGTACAATTTGACCATTAAGTGTAGAAAGTAAATGACCATAGGCTATGATTAAGGTCCTGTGATCACTCCTGTGATCACTGATCTGATATCGCTAATACTAGATCAAAAACAAAAACAAAAACAAAAACAAAAGAAGAGGCAAAGGTATTAAGAACCTGGAAAACAAAGCACCGCAATCATATTTGTACTCCCTAGTCCCGCCGCAAGTCTTTATGGGAGCTTGCCTATCAAATTGTACCGCATTTTTCTTGGAGCTCCCTATTCTCTCGCACTTCCACTTCTTCTCACTGTGTATCAAAACTCACGGGAAGGGAAGAACCACAAACGCAGCGACGCCATTTAAGTGGAACTGATGTGGACTCACTTCTATTTTAAAATATCCATGTCATATATACGTTTGTCAATAAATACTAATAATTTTAAAACCGGATCAGACTGGTCGATTCGACCAAAATAAACGCGAATCAGCTTGATTTCTGGTCCGGTTTGTGTTTATAACCTTTAGGAGAAAAAACTGGATGGTTTAATAATAAACTGGCCAGTTTCTTGGGAAAAACCAGACGGTTTCTAAAAAACCGGCTAACAAAACCTTTAAGCATTTGTCAGAAAGAGTCTTCATAAATATGTGGGACCTGCATAAGCATCAAAATTCTCTTCCTCTCTAAAAAGCTAGCTCTGCACACCAAAACCATTTATGTACTTGTCATTGTTACTGTCAATCTCCAATTTTAAGAGAATACACTTTTTTTAATGCATTATTTTTGTAAGAAAAAGTAGAGATTTTTAACAGGTGAAAAGTAAAAAATCTTTAGAATTTTTAATAATTTTTTCTTGTAATTCTCTTACATAATTTAACTAATAAATTATTTTTATATTTTTATGTCTTTATATTTTAATTAAAATTTTATTTTGAATTATAATTGATAAAAATAAATCATCAATTTTATCCTTAAAAATACTAAATTTATTTATCCTCACTAGCAAATTATATTTGTCAAATTTTAGGTTCTTTATTTATTTCCTTATACTTTAATTGAAATTTTTTAAATTATTATTGTAAAAATCTAATTATCATTTTTATCATAAATTTGCTTAATGAGTTGAATTATTAATATATATACATATATATATATATAAGTAATTTTAAAGATAATTTAAAAAGTCAAAAAGTCAACATATCTTAAGTCATAAAAGAGCAACTTTACTGATTGCTCCAAGACTTACCATCAATTTAATATAATTTAATAATGTGTTAAAAATAATATTTAAACTATAAAGAAATACGTTTAAAGGATATTAAAAAAGAAGTAAGAATAAAAATATAGTCCTTTTGATTCATTTTTTTAAACATACTTCAACTTTTTTGAGCCTTTAAATAAATAATAATATAGAAATATAATTTTTATTTTAAATTTTATGTTAGATTCAATTGTAGTTAAATTATTAATTTTTATTAGTTTATTATATATTTATATGCATTATTAGTACATTTATTTTAATAAAATATTTTATTTTATTTATTTTTGTAATTTTTATTTCTTATTTATTATATACCAATTTTTTAACGGTTTAATACCTGTTAAACCTTTAAATCTTAAATATTTTTTTGACCGGTTTAATATCTAATTCAATTTTTAAAACATTGATAAATACTACGTCGAAATGTTAGGTCAGGAGAAAAAAGACTAAGTCATTATTTAACCGACAAAAGCTTCGTATCATTAATAATTCCATTCAATCAAAATTTGTTTTTGAACGTATACTAAATTTGTTTTTGAACGTACGACATGTTTTTGAATATTTTACAAACATTATTATATTTTAAAGAGAAAAAACTTTTTTATACAAACAAGTGTCTTAAAAACTCTTTTTTTTTTAAAAATATCTTTAAAACTTGTTTATTTAATATGTGAGAGTTAATGACCTCTAATATAATTTTGTCTATTAAGTTTTGAATACATGTCCATAAATAGTTGCGAATCCTATCAAAATTAGATTTCTTCTACAATGAAATATGGTTTTCTATGTAATGCTATTTGAAACTTAAAATGAAAAACAGTACTTTTCTTTAAAAAAACATGAGGAAAGAAAGCACGTAATGGTATGTTGAACCAACACCACTAAATAGATCATGAGAAATAAATTAATGGATTCTTTTAAAATATTTATTTCAAAATACATTTTTTTCAGTGAAAACTTTCATATTATAGTTTTCTTTATTAACTCTACAATAAAATAATATTTTATCCTCATATTAAACTTTAAAAAACAAATTAACTCTCCCAAAATTAACGGTTCTAATCTTAGGAGAGTTAATTTATTGTTTACTGTGGTTAGTTTTCTTGTGGTAACTACTTATTCTTAGCATTCAAACATCATGATTTCTTCATTTCATACAAATATTTTAACAAACGGTTTTTTTTTTAATCATTTGACAACGATTGCGTGAACTAATAAAAACATTTACTGTTGATTCGCCACCGTCAACTTAGAAGTCTTTGTGACTTGAAGGTTTAAGGCATTGGAGCAATATTGCAACAAAAACAATATTTTTCTTGTAAATTTTCAAGTCAAGCATGCAATCAATCTTATCTGAGAAGGTAAATTAGTAAGATCAAGCAATAATCAGTAATTGATACTCTTTCATAAGAAGAAGAGATTTTTAGTTTAAATTCTAATTAGATAGGATTAAATTAATATCAAGGCTACCCTTAAAAGGTACATCAGTAAAGAAATCAATTTATCTAAATATTAAACATTAAACAAAGAATAGCGTAATGATATTTTGGTATGGTACCTATTTTAATTATTTCTATTATATGAATGATGTATCCTGTCAGAAGCTCTTAGTGTACAATTTTGTGCATCGAAACATCATCCAAGTGGAAACCCCTCGTATTCATATCTAGATCTATATGTTATTAAAGTCCAAGTCTCCAAGAATTAGAGCTAAGGTGCGAGAATGATATATTAATTTTGACATCAATATTAGGTAAGCTTGAGTTCAAGTGGACTCTTTTAAGTCAAGACGTCAACACATTTAGATTACGATATAATCCAAACTCACATAATCATCCCTTACATATGTTTGCATGAAGTCACAGTTTCCACAGTCCTACTCTCATCTCTTTTTCACTTGATGATTCTCTATAAAGCAACAAACGCTGTCTTGATCAATCTCTCTTGTATATTCCCTGCTTGCTTTAAGCGAATTTGCTCCTTGTCTGATCAAAGCGATTCTTGTTTGCTGACCATGGGGTATTGCCACGACCACGATCACTGCAGAAAGAAACTCTACCAGCGAATACTCATCGGGGTTGTTGCCATAGTTGTCCTGGTCCTCTTTGCAGTCTTCCTTGTATGGATCACTCTCCGGCCAACAACGCCAGAATTTGTCCTCCAAGACACCACCCTCAACGCGTTAAACCTATCACAAGCATGTTTACTTACTACAAGCATGCAAATTACTATTTCCGTAAGAAACCCTAATGAGAGAATAGGCATATACTATGAACAGGTTGATATTTTCGCATCTTACCGTAACCAACAGATAACCGAAGCTACGGAGCTTCCACCAAGTATTTACATGGGTCACAAGGAAATCACTGTGTGGTCTCCGCTCTTGAATGGTAACTCTGTGCCTATGTCACCATACTTAGCTGCTGTTATGAGCGAAGACTTCAATGCAGATATAGTGTTGGTGAACGTTAAGGTGTCTGCTAGGTTGAAATGGAAGGTGGGCACATGGATGTCCGGTAACTACCATCTGATTGTGAACTGTCCAGCGTATTTTACTTCCAGCAAACACGATGTCTTTCCTCTTTTGGTGGGGAGAAAGTATCAGTTTGTCAGAAGCTGCTCGGTTGAAGTTTAAGCCAAAGGCTTACAGGTTGCTTGTATTGTTAATTAATTAGTGCTTATGCTTATTGTCTGAACTCAAATAGATTAAAGTCTAAGTGCCTTTCTTGTTCAGTTTATTCAGCCTAATCAATTTCTGGGTTATCGTAATATTACTTGTGTTATTCACATTTCTTTTAGTGTTATTTGTGCCAGTTTTGTTATTTTTACCCAATAAATGTATAAAGAAAATCTAAAGGTCCCTAACTCTCAAATTCACCGGCCTTTAAAACTTATGTTAATCTCCTTCTATTTTTCTAAACTATGAGTTATAGACAAATTCATGATACGTCGGCGACGCGAATAATGGGTTCCTCTTTGCTATGGTTGCAATTCTTCGTTTTGACAACGACCTTATGTCCGGAGGCCGTCAAATTCATCAAATTCCGGTCACACTGGTTTGAAAATTTTGATGGTTTCAACTTCATGTGATCACCTTTATGCAGACGAAACATATGATCTACTCTGGCACACGTTTTGGATGCTGTTCCATTGCAACATAGCACGAAAAAGCATAATTTACGTTTTTTAGAATTAGATTCAGCAACATATGTATAAGCTAACTCTAATGTCCTATTGTCTTAGCAACATATGTAATTTTTATCAGTCAGCATCAGGACTACTATTTGAAGTGTAAGCTCATATAAATTACTCAATGTCATACATCGAAAAGCAATTTAATATCCCTTTTTTAAAACTATTTCCGCTTTAACGTTAATGTGATTCGTCTGACTGGCTGTAAATATGGAAGTGAGACGCGGACATTCCAACCAACGAACATCAGTTGAAAATTAAATTATTATTTCTTAACGTTGACTTTGTTCAAGTTAGGCGAAGTGTAACTTAATTCGTTGGCTAGGGTTTGGAGATGAGGCCATGACACGATACTTGATAATGCACATAACTGTGTCTAACTTTTTACAGGCCGAGACAAAATAAAAAGAATGGCCCTAATATGTAAATATGTATTGTTTAAGGAAAACCAAAAAAATTAATTTCCTTAAGTCATTTTTAATTACAATGTTTCTTATTTTATTATCAATATTATTTTAATTTCTAAATTATAAATATTTAACAAAAAAATTGGTTATTCATCTATCCTTAAATTTTCAAAATTGGATGCATTTAATGCATGTTTATACTAACTCAAATTCTTAACATTTTTATTAATATAAATCTCATTATTTAAATTTTTATTAAGTTGTTCAAAGTTATCTTTACATCATTTCTTATAATTTTCACTAAAAAAGTCACTTTTTTAACAAATTTTTTGATAACTCATTTTCAAAATATTG
The DNA here is from genome assembly GCA_027563885.1 of Erythroxylum longipes. Lineage (NCBI taxonomy): Eukaryota > Viridiplantae > Streptophyta > Magnoliopsida > Malpighiales > Erythroxylaceae > Erythroxylum > Erythroxylum longipes. The sequence goes on from JAOQMS010000008.1 coordinate 6,925,504, forward strand.
ACCATTCTATTCATTTGGATCACATCTTTAAAAAAGAACAACTAATCTTCTCAAACTTCTTTCACTCAAGTGAAAAATTCTTATGTTATAAAATAACTTGTAATTTATAGGCACGTAACAAACGAGAGCCCTCCTTGCCCTTGCTCAATACCGGCCCTGATAATGCAACTATTAAAGTCATGCGTGAATATATATGTCTTTAGTTCTATTTCATCGTAAAAGTTGAATAAACTTAATTTCTAAAAATGGTGATTCCACCTTTATTACTCTTCACCTACTTCCGTTTGTCGTGGCATTGGCACTTTATTAAGTATAATAGTTTTCTTGTGTGGTAGAACTAAAATTAGAGGATGCTTTGCAACAAGTAATTAGTAATAACTCCAGTTTAAAGGTTGCTACTTTGGACCATCTACCTTCAATAATGTTCCCCACAATGTTTCTTAATATACAGCATTGTTCGATAAGGAAGCTACTTGGTTCTTGAAGCATTCCACTGGCACTGTTCTTGTAAAGATTGAAATGGCTTTGATTAGACGATTGAGGCAGAGTACACTATTTTTATTGGCCTAATCAATGCCATGCCCTTTACCCTGAAAATGAACTTCAGAGCATTGAGAGTTACAAATTTTGCTCTTAATGCGGATAAGTGGCACCACAGGCTAACGTGAATGAGAGCAACGATCAAGACGTTTTCTTATTTGCAAACACCAAGAAAATTGCTGTAGGTGATACCTTGTTAAGTAGATAGCCTCTGGGTATATGCAGCCTATTTATTAACAATTACAACTGGTTACATAAAACAGAGAAAGCAGAAGAAGAAAGGCTGAGAAACTAATTTGATATGGAAGGTAAAGAAATTCTTCCAAAGCAGGAATCAGAAGTTTCATATTCCAATGTGGCTACTGTTGATTATTGTCTCAAACTTTCAAAGCAGGAATCTCCATGCTTGTGCATCTATTCGATCATTCCTTGATAAGGAGCTGAAATACCCGTATATGAAGGAAACTTCTGC
>JAOQMS010000008.1:6939485-6951107 GCA_027563885.1 Erythroxylum longipes
ATAGTAGAAAGAGATGGGGATGGGGATGAAAAATAAAAAAAATGAAGTTTGGATTGTAACTTGGGTTTCTGTATCAATACCAATAATGTTGTTTAGTTTGTTGCATTAATGGGAATGAAAGATAATATAATATCATTTTTACCCTCAATGAGATGAAACCAGGTTCTATCCAATTCATTTAACATCAAACTAAAACGCGAGATTTCATAAAATATACCTGGAGGTGCAGAATAAAAAATTCCTTCGTTGATGAGACACGATAAGGCAGGATGGGAGATCGTAAAGAATTGAGAGGCGATAAGGAAGTAAAGAGGATGGTAGGGCAAAGGCTGGGGATAAAAGAGTAAAAAATAAACCTGATAAAAACTTAGATTGGAATGAAAACTCGATACCCACCCCCTTAGTGGGTTTAGTAGATTCTCAAATTTAATGGGATAAATCCATTCCCCTGGAATTGAAAACTCCAAAGCAAACACTGTTTTTTACAATTATTCCATTTCTTCATTCCCAAACCCTCAAACCAAACGCCCCTATATATTTTAAAATATTTTAAATTTAATTATATTTATTAATAATTATTAAATTAATTTTAAAAATTAAATTAAGATATTTAAATTTTTAGTAATAAATAATTTTAATTAATTAATATTTAATTGATAGTAAATTAAATAATATATGTTTTTGTTTCATGTTTCAATTTTACTTAGTTTTTTCCTTATCACAAACTCTTGTTATAAATTATAATAATTTGAGAGTTGAGGATATTTATTGTTCTTTTTATTGGATGTTTTGATGTAATTATTATTTATTATATAATCAAAATGAAATTATGATATTTTAAATTCTTTAGATTGTTCTTAAATTTATATTTGTATCATGATTATTATATTTTTCATATAAATTATGGTTATTATTTACATGTGAAATATCTGAAAATTGTTATTATTTCATATTAATTGTGATTATTATTTATTATTATGATTTTTGGAGATAGGGTTAAAAGCATACAATACAACTGTAAAATATTACAATGAACTATTTTGCAATTTTTCAAAAATTCAGGAACTATTTTATAAATTTAAAAAATTACCTGAAACGGTACCTGATATTGATTGGCATCGGTACAGTACTGTTTCAAAACTCAATTCGATACTAAATTTGGTACAATATTCGTAACATTGTCCAAATGCTTGAAAGAAATAATAGCCTTTTGCACTTCTTGACCTTTAATGATATTTTATATTTATAAAAATTAGTGTGCATAGAAAAGCCCTGGGATGAGGGTGGGAATGAGTGTGCATGGGGATGCTTTAATAAGAGTAGGCCCTTATAAAAGACCTGCAAAGAGGAAACCCAAGAGACCCAGGAGTGGTCTCTTCGGCGCGACCCAAGAGACCCAGTAAAGGCGTGACGCAACCCAGGAGTGGTTTCTTCGACGCGACCTAGGAGACCCAAGGGAGGCACGAGGCCTGCGATATGACCCGAATCTACGAGGGACGTGAGGCGTGACCCAAGACCCAGATCTAAATGGAGAAGAATCTAGGAGCGAGAGGTGACTGGGAAAGAACACAGCAATAGGGAGCAAGAGTCTGGGAGCGACGTGACCCAAATTTGGTAACCCTGTTCAACAATAATAGGGCGTGAGACGTGGCGACCCATCTCAGTGCTACCTCCATAACAGCTCCATAGTGTTAGTCTTGACGGAGGGACTTCCTCCGTCGACTATGGAGATTAGGGAAGCCTCCTTTTCCAAAGATAAATTCCCAGTTCTCAGTAGAGAAGTCCTTCGAGAATCCCCAGAGAGGCACACTAACCGGTCCCCAACAGAAGTGGGTAAAAATACGGCAAATGGGTCATAACGTAAATTAAACCCTAAACAACACAACAAAGGGGCTCTACATCACTATCACATTGTTCTGAAAGATGGGGTCTTAACTCCTCCGATTGAACTTGTGAAGGCTAGAGCGAAAGCGTGGTCATCGACACTGGTTGGTTTCTTCTAGTCCAAAAGGCCGGCTTTTCCTGCAGTTAACGCATGAGATGGCTCAATTTTATTCAAATTTGCTGACAATTCCTACTTGTCGGTGATATTTGAACAGGTTTTTGACACTTCAGTGACCAGTTGTTGTTTCTAAGGGAAGTGGAGGCTGGGAATGGACATGGATCGAAGCCAATTCGAGGTCATCCCTATGTGGGTTCATTTCCACAACTTTTCGATGGAGTTCTAGACGGTTGCGGGTCTCAGTTATGTGGCTAGCTCCTTAGGTAAGCCGGTTTCTATGGATTCGTAAACTTCCTCTATAGAGAGGATAGGTTATGCAAGTTATGTATAAAAATTCCTAAGTGTGCAGTTCTACCTAATAGCCTCTCGATTCTTAAACTAGGTGGCAATGGGGAGATGAAAAAAGCAGTGATTCCTATAAGCTATCCCTGAAACCTGAGTAACACTGTAAGGAAATGGGTTCCCACAGGTAAGGTTTTTCACTTGGGATGGCATGAGGGCCTTAGCAAGGAAGTTAAATATGAAAGAGTCGAAGGGAGTCACTGATGTTTCTTATTATGGTCCCTTAGAGAAGGAGGGTAGTCCGCTGATTAATTCTAAGGAAAAGTATGTTATAATTGACAAAGGATAGGAGTCAGCCTATATGGAGATTGTTCTTGGTTCTTCAATGTTGATCGAGGAAGGGTAGATAGTAAATGATAATTTGTTGGACCTATTGCAAAAAGATGGGATATGTAATCCTGTTGATGGCAAAAACTTTAGGTCTTGTGAGGATCCAATTGTGCAATTGGGGGTTGGGAATTTTAAGATGGTTGATTGTTCTGAGATGTCTCCTGTCAAGTCCTCTGTCGGTTCTGGATTGGAAAAATGTAATGTTATGCAGGAACCTTTGAACCATGAGGTGTTTGAAAAACATAGTGATTCTCTAGGTTGTGAGGAATTATGTATACAGTTGCATGTTGGGACATGTAAAGTTGTTACAAATAGCCTTCTTGTAGAGGATGAACCTACCAGTGTTGTCGCGGGTGTGCATATTGGTGCTGGGGATATAGTTACTAGTGATGAAGACAGTGGTAATTAAGGAGTTGGTGTGAAGACTGAACAAGTTGTCATACACATTTCTCAGAGAAAAATGATTCTAGACAATTACAGCGCAGAAAATGGGGAGAATTTAGACAATAGCAAGAATGAGTTTACTTCCAAATATTTAGAGTATTGTTGAATTGAGTGGGCCAACATCCTGACTCTAGCTTCGACTGTTTGGCAAACTGAGAATCGGGAGACAGGAGATATAGAACAAACAGAAGACTATGATATCCCACTAGCTGTAGTCTATGTCCCAGACATTCCTAGCAATTTTTGTGTGCAATTCAAATCTGCAAAAAGGAGATATGGTAGGAAGAGAAAGCAAAATCCCAAATACCTAAAATGATGAATGAGCTTTCCTACAAAGAAGAAACTTCTGTGATGACTATAATTATTTCTTGCTATTGTTTATCATGCAGATAGTCATACTATCTCCCTTAGGGATTTTTTATTCTTAGGTCATATTACAACATGACGGAAGACTTAAAGTTTTGAACTCGTTATAACATAAATCTAGTTTTAACTATAATAATATTCTTTTTAATTTTTCAAAAAAAAAGTAGGCCCTTGTAATGTGGGCATCGAACAATTGTCCTTTTGCCCTTGTCCAAGGCTGGCAAGTGTTTGGCTGTTTGACTCAGGTACACTCAAGAGTCAAACCGCCTACACATTTAGATTACTTATAATCCAAACTCCCGTAATCATCCAAGCATATGTTTGCATGCAAGAAGGTATATCCTATCAACCACATTCCTACTCTCATCTCCTTTTCACTTGATGATTCTCTATAAAGCAACAAACGCTGTATTGATCTATCTCTCTCTTGTATATTCCCTGCTTTAAGAGAATTTGCTCCTTGTCTGATCAAAGCGATTCTTGTTTGCTGACCATGGGGTATTGCCACTACCACGATTGCCGCAGAAAGAAACTTTACCGGCCAGTACTCATCATGGTTGGCGCCATCGTTGTCCTGATACTCTTTGCAATCTTCCTTGTATGGATCATTCTCCGGCCAACAAAGCCAGAATTTGTCCTCCGAGACACAACCCTCAATGCATTAAACCTATCACAAGCAAGTATCCTTACTACAAGCATGCAAATTACAATTTCCATAAGAAACCCCAATGAGAGAATTGGCATATGCTATGAACAGGTTGATATTTACGCATCTTACCGTAACCAACAGATAACCGAAGCTACGGAGCTTCCACCAGGTATTTACATGGGTCGCAATGAAATCACCGTGTGGTCTCCGTTCTTGAATGGTAATGTGCCTATATCACCATACTTGGCTGCTGTTATGAGCGAAGACTTCAATGCAGACATAGTGTTGGTGAACATTAACGTCTCTGCTAGGTTGAAATGGAAGGTAGGCACATGGATGTCAGGCAACTACCATCTGATTGTGAACTGTCCAGCGTATTTTACTTCCAGCAAACACGATGGGTGTCCTCTTTTGGTGGGAGTAAAGTATCAGTTTGACAGAAGCTGCTCAGTTGAAGTTTAAGCCAAAGGCTTGCAGGTTGCTTGTATTGTTAATTAATTAGTGCTTATGCTTATTGTCTGAATTCAAATAGATTAAAGTCTAAGTGCCTTTCTTTTTCAGTTTATTCAGCCTAATCAATTTCTGGGTTATGGTAATATTACTTGTGTTATTCACATTTCTGTGTTATTTGTGTCAGTTTTGTTATTTTTACCAATAAAAGCATAAAGAAAATCTAAAGGTCCTAAACTCACATTCACCGGCCTTTAAAACTTATGTTAATCTCCTCCTATTTTTCTAAACTATGAGTTTAAGACAAGTTACAAATTCATGATACATCGTCAACGTGAGTAGCTTCTCTTTGCTATGGTTGCGGTTCTTCGTTTTGACAATGACCTTATGTCCGGAGACCATGAAATTTATCAAATTCCAGTGTGACTGGTCTGAAAATTACGATGGTTTCAACTTCTAAGTGTAGAGATGATAATGGATAATATCGGACTTGATAGGCCCAACTAGGCCAAGGTGTCTATGCCCTGTTTTTATTTTTTTAAAAAAACCCAAATGATATCGCTTCATGACAAAACGACATTGATTCGGGTTGTCAAGCTCTGGCAGCTGAAGCCTGAGCCAAAGCCAAAGAAAACTAGATCAAAGAGTGGATCAACTCAAGCCTAACCAATTAACTTTGAATTAGGTTGTCCTGTGGGCTATTTTGCCATCCCTACGTTTCAAAGAAGACTAGATCAAAGAGTGGATCAACTCAAGCCTAACCAGTCAACTTTGAATTAGGCTGTCCTACGCTATTTTGCCATCCCTACGTTCCAAAGAAGACTAGATCAAAGAGTGGATCAACTCAAGCCTAACCAGTTAACTTTGAATTAGGCTGTCCTAGGCTTATTTTGCCATCCCTACGTTTGAACACTTTTATGGACACATCTACAGTGACACACGTTTCGGATCTTCCTCCATTGCAGCATAGCATGAAAAGAATAATGATTCCACTAATATTTTTCCGCGGTGATTTTTAAATAAAAATAAAAAATATATTTGACTGTTAATTTCAAAGTAGTTATATTTATATAAATGTTAATAACTACATATTAGATAAAATTTAAGGATAATTATTTCTAATTAAATAAATTTATTTTAATCTCTTATTTAATATTTATCACATAAATTATTAATAAAATTATTTTATTTCATTAAAATAAATAATTTAAAATTTAGCTTTTATTTACAAATCAATATTTATGTTAAATATTTGTAATTATTAAATTAAATTTTATTTGAAATTTATATCTTAAAATTTTAAATTTGATTATATTTATTTATAATTATTAAATTTAATTTATTCATTTTAATTACAAAAATTAAGTAAAATTAAATTATTCATAATTCTAATTAATAATTAATAATTAATTTTAATTAAATAAATATAATATTGTAATAAGTTATTCTTAATTCTCGTTAAAAATTAATATATTAAATAATATTTATTTATTTTATAGTAAATCAATTAGAAAAATTAGAAAAAAAACTCTTTATGATTTTTCATAAATTTTGAAAACTTGAAAAAATTAAAACAAAAAATAGAAATAAAAAACTCAATCAAAAAGATTTTTTAAAATTTGAAAAATAGAAACAAACAACCTTAGATTCTGCAACATATCAGTAAGCTAACTCTAACATATTAGCCTTTATTAGCTAGCATCAAGACCACTATTTGAAGTGTAAGCTCGTATAAATTAATTATTGTCATAAGACAATAGTAAAGGGGAAGTCCTATGTTTTTTAGAATTAGATCCATATCTAACGTCCTATATTCTTAGCGACAAATGTAATCTTTATTAGTTAGCATCACGACCACTATTTGAAGTTTAAGCTCATATAAATTAAGTAGTGTCATAAAACAATAGTACATCGAAAAGCAATTTAATATCCTTCTTTTAAAAAACTATTTTAGCTTTAACTCTAATTTGGTTCGTCTGGTTGGCTGTAAATTAGAAGTGAGCATGGACATTCCAACGGATGCAGAACAGCGAAAGATTAAATCTTCTCGTGGACTTCGTTCAAGTTAGGTGAAGTGTAATTTAATTCGATGGGTACGTGAATTAGTACAAGATCACATGGGTTTGGAGATGAGGACATGACAGGGTACCCGATAATGCAATTATTACAGTCGTGCATGAATATTTATGTAAACTTACTTGTACTTTATCGTAAAAGCTGAGTAAACTTACAGTGTGCTTGGTTACTAGGTATTGTAAAAATGAAGGAGGTAATGGTTTCGCAAATTTTTCAATTTGTTCCTAGCAAATAAATAAAATCAGAAAAATTAAAAGAATTAAAATTAAATTAACACCAAGATTTATTAACGCAGTTCAGTATTCCTTGCATATGTCTGCAGGGCTCTCACTTAGAATAATATTTTTCAACAAAGTATAATAGATTTATCTAAGGTTTTACTGAGCCGACACCACTCAACCCTTGATACTATCCCTCAACCTCACTTCCCGTAAAAGATTTTAACACTCAATAGTACGACCACCTCGTACTAACCTCATCAAAGAATTTATCTAACTACTTTCACTCAAAATAATAATAAATAAAAATAGTTCAAGTATTTAAACAACTAAAAATTGAACAACGAAATACTTGAGACAAAAGAAAGAGTTCTCTATAGTTTTTATCTTCTTGAAATCACCCAAGTGAAACTCTCCACCATAACTAATTCTTTCTTCATAAAACAAATCACGGTGTTTCTTCAATTAAAATCCAAAATCCACTTCACTGAAGATGAACTTTACTATATCATCAAATCCAAACATGTGCAATGCTTTACCCACAAAAATACCTTCACCGTAATTCGTACAAGGGATAAGTTAATCACACCACATATGCGTACCAGCAGCGTTTCCTTAACTTCAACCATACATGGAAAAAACGTGAGATCAATATTCAGCTTCCAAAAAACAATACATCATGAGCAACCAGCCAAGTTTTTCAAAGACATACGTAACCTTCATTGCCTATATGATCCACGCACACACCAAAACTCCAATCACAGCATGTCGATCAATTCTTTAACATCTTACGTACTCCACCTTGTAAGATAAATTTAATTGCTTAACTTTTCTTCACCTACGGCAACAACACACACACTACGCACCCATCAATTTTCGTGGGTTTCTTTTTGTTCACCACTCAACACACAACCATCGTATTTTTCAAAAGCCATTTAATCCTCAAGCAAAATTCCTTATCCTCATCCAAACAAAATCCAGCCATAATCTCAAACTTCACGCAAATATGATATATTACACTCCCTCTTAAAATATACTTCAATCCAAGATGGGATTCCTACACAACTAAAAGATTATCCATATGGTTTTTAAATTCAAGTCAAACAAAGACACATGATTAGCTATCATCATCTAATTAATATCTCATAGGTCCAATTAATAATAAATATACCAAAAGAAAATAAGAAGATATATACCATATATCTAACAATCTCCCCCTTTTTGGCATATTTGTCACAAATACTAACCTCCCCCTAAGTCACATAATTTGGCATATGGAAATTGAATTTAATCCAAGAACTCCCCCTTAATGCAACAACAAGTTCCAAAAAGCATCTATAGTAACAATAATCCAATCATCCAAATTTCTCCCCCTTGGGACAAACAATGCCAAAAAGTAAGATAAATAACCACACATATATCTTGAAATCTTCCCCTGAATGGAACATTCGCCATAAACAATCTGATGTCTCCCCCTTAGGACAAAACAGTATCAAAATGCATAATCATGCCAGCGGAAGAATTATAAGCAAGCCGAGAAGAAAAATTACCACAATTCAAAACACTGAGAGATATGCCCGAAAGATAGAGAGATACCCAAGAGAGATCCATACCGATGAGAGAGCTGAGTAGGCTTCGATGGAGCCAAATAGAAATCACAATGTAAACTACTAAAAATATAGGACGACAATAGCAACATAAAACTAAAGAACAAAAAAATCTTTTCTTTTCTTTTTCTTTTTTTAACAACATAAAAATACTTCAAAAATGTAAAGCACACTGTCCCTGTGCCCCTCGAAGAATCTCAAACCTGGTGTTTTTCTTTGGCTCTAATGAAGATGTATAACACAAGTAGCCTGTAGGTTCTTGATAATCAACCCTTTTTCTTTCTCTTTTTTTCTTCTTTCTCTCACATATCCAATAACATTTTCTGCTGGATGATCTCTTCGGATTTGAGATGAAGAACCTCGGTTCAAATCAGCTTCTATTGTTTTGGTTGGTTCATCATCCGAAGTAAGTGAAAGTTCTTCAGTTCGTGCAGTTACTTCCTCAGTAGTAACTAACTGCAAATCTGAGCATTTTCTTGTTTGAGTCAATTCAGCAGGCTGGTTACTATTTTTCTCTTCAACCACTTGCCCATTCATCAAAGATGCATCATCTACCACAACGTTGATAGATTCTTGCACTTTCTTTGTTCTTTGATTGTACACTCTGTAGGCTTTACTATGAGTTGAGTACCCAATGAAGACTCCTTCATCACTTTTGCTTTCAAATTTTCCAAGTTGCTCATGATCTCGAAGAATGTAGCACTTGCTCCCGAAAATATGAAAATAGCTCACATCTGGTTTCTTTCCTTTCCAAAGTTCATATGACGTCTTGTTCAAAAAGTTTCGAAGATATACTCTATTGCATATGTAGCAAGCTGTGTTAACCGCTTCAGCTCAAAATCGCATAGACATTTTGCTTCCATTTAGCATCGATCTAGCCATTTCTTGAAGCGTTCTATTCTTCCTCTCTGTGACACCGTTTTGTTGTGGCATTTTGGGAGCTGAATATTCTTGTAAGATTCCATACTTATCACAGAATTCATTAAAACTTGCATTCTCAAATTCCCTTCCATGATCCGATCAAATTCTCAATATAATCAAAATTTTCAGATTCATCACCTGCACACATAGGCTTCTAAAAGCCTTAAATGAATCTGATTTTTCTTTCAAAAATGCTACCCAAGTATATCTTGAATAATCATCAACACAGGTTAGAAAATATCTCATTCCACCAATACTTTCATGTTGTGTTGGACCAACTAAATCCAAGTAAACCGATTCAAGAATATGAGATGAGGTAACATACCTGACCTGCTTATGCGGCACTCTCAGCTGTTTTCCCATCTGACATCCACTGCAAATCAATTTCCCTTCCTTGTTCATTTTGACTAAGCCCTTCACAGCCTCCAATCCAGTTAACTTGTTTATAAGATCGAAGTTCACGTGCCCAAGCCTTTGATGCCATAAATTAATGCTATTTTCATGAGTGGCAGAACTACATGTGGTCTTGACTTGCAACATGTAACAATTTTCGGATGATCGTTTGTCGCTCACAATACATTCGCCTTGTTCGGTAAGTACCCTGTATTCATTACTTGTAAATTTAACTAGCAACCCATCATCACATAGTTGGCTTATACTTACCAAATTTGCCTTCAATCCATCGACATGAAGCACATTCTTAAGAGGAGGTAAACCATCCACGCACAATGTTCCTCTACCAATCACGGAAGCTTTCTTTCCATCTCCGAAAGTCACATGACCATCCATACACTTCTGATAGTCTGTTAAGTAGGCTTTTTCCCCTGTCATATGACACGAACATCCACTATCAAAATACCATCCATATTGTAACATTGCCTTCATTGATGTACGAACTACAAGAGCTTGCAGATCACTTCTTTTTACCCAAGCAGATTTAGAAACTTAAAGTTGATGTTGAAATTTCGGTGGAGTGTACCTACTTCTTCGACCTTGCCTTCTTTCAAACAGCATCTGTAGTAACTGATAACATCTTCGCCTTATATGCCCAACAACTCCACAAAAATGACATGTGGGTATAAATCTTCGTCTCTTATTCGGCGCTTTTACCTCTTGGGCTGATCTGAACATACCAGAATTTTCTTCATTAACTTTCGAACACTCACCTTTATAACCTATACTTTCAAAATTCTCTTTAGCCTTACCAAGTTCTATCAACTTTTCCAGTTTTTCTGTGCCTCCATTCAACATTCTCAATCCCTTTTCAGTACTTATCAATTTCATTCTAACTTCGCCAAGCTCATCCAACATCAACATCATCTGATATTCAATCTTGAGCTGAATTGTTTTCGAAATTTTCCGATTTTCTCCCTTTTTCTACTTCAGTTACTTCCTTCTCAGTTACTGTTAAGCAAGTAACTGGACTTTTATTATATAGGGCAACCAACGCTGAGCCATTAACGATTTCTTCTTCACTGCTATATTGTCTAAGGCTAGGTCTGTCCTTCTTCATTCTTTTCAGCCATTTACCAAATTTTTGTGTGAGTCATACCAAGTCTTCATTTTCATCTGATTCATCTTCTGCATTGTTGGCATTTTTCATAGCTATCACCTGTAGTGCCAATCCTTTGCTTCTTTCTTGCTTGCCTCTTAAGACATTCATTTCGAAATTTGAGAGAATTCCGATAACCTTTTCTAATGATAGATTATCAATATCGTGAGCCTCCTTTATTGCTGCAATCTTCGGAATAAATCTTAGTGGTAGTGATCTCAGCGTTTTCTTGACCAATTTCACATTAGAGTACCTCTTTCCCAGTTGATGAGCTTGATTTGCAATATCTCTTAATTTTTTGTGAAATTCACCAATGGTCTCATGCTCATCCATCTTCAGCTCTTCAAATCGCACTGCTAGCATTTGTAATTTCGATGCTATCACAAATTTTGATCCTTCATGAATGGTTTGTAAAGCATCCCACGCTTCTTTTGCCGTTTCACACGCTGAAATCATCGAAAACTGTCCTTCATCAACAGCACAGAATATCGCATGCATTGCTTGTGAATTTCCCAATGCACTTTCCGTTAGTAGTGTGCCCTAGGCCAATGTTCATATGTGACTTTTGTATTGACATTCTAACTTATGAATAATATATTATGAGGTATTCTTTTAAATATGCATGTATATTGTTTATGTAATGTGATTTACATTCCATGAATTGT
>JAOQMS010000008.1:6960759-6987986 GCA_027563885.1 Erythroxylum longipes
TTATGTTTGGACTTGGTCAGGGTGTTGTAATATTTAGTATTACGATCACCCTGCGATATCCACTCACAGTGTGCCTTCTGATGCCAAAAAAATTCCTCTTTGCTTAACACCTGCAGCAGTTCCCCGCTCAACTTATCCTCCAACACTAATAAGTCGTCCCGAGAATCACAAGTCATGGCTCGTTGGATACCCTGTAATCTCGCTAATAGGCTTTGCTTCCGATAGAAGATATTCTCAAAGTCCGAATAATTCCATCGTTGAAGGTGGAGGGCCAAATTAGCAAGATTCTTATTGATTGACTCCTCGGTCGGATTCCAATGAGCCGTTATGACTTCGTCAAAATCGGGGTGAGTGAGCTAAGCATTGTGAAAGCGAAAAGTAGAGGCGCGTAACAGGGGGGCATGCCCCTGAAGAAATTGAATATACAGAGGACGATGGTTCGAACCTAGGAAAGGTAAATGAAGATTGGTTGTGTTCTGGAAGTTGTGTATCCACTCGGTCGACCCAAAAATCCGATCTAGCCTTGCTTGGACTGATCCCCGTTTCCAAGTAAATTTGGAGCCAACATAACCCAGGTCATGCAGACTACAGTCCTGAACCCAGTTTTGAAAGTGATTATTCACAATTCTCGTGGATCTGGATCCGCTCCATTTATCATTGAGCTCCAGTTTGGCATTGAAGTCTCCGCCGATAAGCCAGGGAATTTTGACGGATCTCCCAAGTCCCTCTAACGTAGGCCAGAGGTGCCTTTGGGTAGCAACCTGAGGACTGACGTACACTGCAGTAAAAGCAAAAGAAGTGTGTCCAGTATCGATAGTGGTATGTATAAATTAACGGTGGTCGAAATTTATTAATACATGGTACTCTGCCTGCGATAATATCTATATCCCCCGGAAAAGCCTAAGATATGGGGTTTCATTTGCTAGACTAGCAAAGTTTAAGAAACTAAAAGTGCTCGAGCTAAAGCCAAGATAATTTCCAGAATTTACATACAAACTTTGTTTGGTAAACAACGGATTGCATTAGCTGTTAACTAATAATTAATTATATCAGCCGATTTAATCAGCGGATAACATAAAACTGTTTATTAAAAATGTTTTGTAAAATTAGCTATTTAGTATTAACTGTTAATGTCTAAAATGACTTATGAGATTATGATTTTTTAAAAAATTATAAGGGCATGAATATTATATTTTTTAGTATTTTGTTGAATATTCTTATAAGAATTAGAATTTAGATATTTAATTTTACAAAAAAATAAGTTTATAACTTTAACAATAATAATAATAATAATAATAATAATAATCATGATGATGGTGATGATGATGGTGATGATCGTGACAATGACGACAACGAAGACGACGACAATAATTTAACGTTAAATTCTCTATTAATATAAATGATGTAGTGAGCTACATCATATTAGTATTTTTTCATATAATATGTATAAATTTTATTATTTAATAAATTAAAAATATCTATAATTATGGTATGACACATATGCGGTATATAATAGTTATATACTAATTAAAAATATAAATTTGATGTGGCTTTTTATGTTAAAAAATTTAATATTATGGTATTTTTAAATGTAAACTAATATTATAAAATTAAATAAAGATTAAAAATTTTAATTAACCCCTTTGTTATAGTCTTCCAAACTTTACAATATAATTCTACGATAAAAAAAACTAACTTTGAAAACTTATAGAACAAAATTAGAGAGTAAAGTGGAACGCAATACTGTCATTAGACAAACAACTAACCCTATGGAGCTTTTGAAAATCAGTTTATTGAGGTTAAATAAGCTAACCAATGAGTCATTCACTAAACACATCAATAATCTTTTAAGGTGGTCAAAATGTTAACTTTTAGTTAAAAAGCTAAAAAACAAATAATCAGCTATTTGCCAAACACCTTCATAGTGTACATGTAATAATTTATTGGTTCCACCGTTATAAAAAATAATATCCATCCAAGTCAATATGTAAGTTAACATAACTGCTATTGGGATTTGTTTAATTATTTGAAAACAAATTTATGAAAAAAAATGAACTTTAAAAAGTAAAGAAAAACTTTAAAACAGGCTTTGAGATAACATCTGTTTGGAACAGACGGGCCTGAAGTTGAGGTCTGGTCCAAAGGTATAAGCATGACTCACAAAAGCGTCCAAAGTTTAAAGAAGATAATGGCAATGTCTTGGTAGCATAGTGTGGAACAGAAAGTGGTGGGAAAGTGATGGTTACACTTACACTCAGACTGAGGGGAGTGAGGACAGCTGGATGGTTAGGTTTTTTCTTTTGTTTAGTCTGCTCTTGTTTGGCGCCAAGCCGCCAACTCTTCTTTTTTCGATTTATTTTTATTTTATGTTTTATTTTCTCCGATCTCATTGGCTAGTACCTCCACTTCCATCCCCACCACCACTGTAACTTATTCGCTCGCCCAATCACTTTGAACCACGTTATCACAACGGGTGTTAATATAACGTTTCCTGTAAAGACTTACCTTACAAAGTCAACAACATCAATCTTATGAACATCAGAATC
Organism: Erythroxylum longipes; assembly: GCA_027563885.1. NCBI lineage: Eukaryota > Viridiplantae > Streptophyta > Magnoliopsida > Malpighiales > Erythroxylaceae > Erythroxylum > Erythroxylum longipes. The sequence continues at coordinate 6,963,306 of JAOQMS010000008.1, forward strand.
TTAATCAGCTAATTGGCTGTAACATATAAATGTTTTCTAGTAAAATTTAAAAAAATCCTATTTATCTCATTAATTTTTTAATGGTTTGATTATTATATTATTTTTATAGATAAATAAAAAAGGGAAAAAAAAGTGAAATGGCTTCCCTCCACATCTATATCCGAACCAAATTCCCTCCTTTCTCTTACCTTCCCTCGTTTTCTGCTCTCTCTCACTTTCTCTCTCTCTTTCTCCCGCTGTTTTTTATTTTTGTTTTATTTTTTCAGATCTTCTCGATTTCGGATTTCCTTTTCACTTCACACAATTCGCGCGCGCTTTCTCTCTCTCACTGACAGTTACTCCAAATCCGTCCGTTTTTCTCCTTTCAGTTCACCGGATTTTGACTGCTTTTAGATGTCGAATTCGCAGCCGCCAAATCCGTCCTCTACTCAGTCCTCGCCGTCGCACTTGCAGAATGTTTTCAAGCGCCAATTCCCTTTCTCCTCTATGAAGCCGCCGTTCTTCCCCCCCGGCGACTACCACCGCTTCGCTACCGAACCTGCCCGCCCTCTCGCCGATCACGATGCCGACGCCATCGTTGTTAAGCTTCCTGTTGGTTTCTCCTCTTTCATGACTTTGTTCGGTTTGTTTTGCTTGCTTTTTGTTTCGGTTTTGGTTTTGTGTGTTTGGGTTTGGGGTTTTTCATTTTCTTTTGTGCTGTGTGGAGATCTGCTCGGTTTTGATCACTTTCTTCAGGTATTAGTGATTAACCTTTGGTCTCTGCAGAATTTTGTTTAATTTATCGTGTTTGTGTTTTTGTTACTTCTGGCTTGTAGGGTAGTGGAGGGGTTTGATAAATTCTTTGTACATTGGTCTTACTTGAATTTGTATAAATACTCTTATTTAAGAGGTTTAATCTTTAAATGTTGCTCAAATTGCGATTTTGGGAAGTTATATGTTTACGAGTGAGTTTGTTGTGCTAATTAGGGTCAAATGACTGAATCCCTGGTTTTAAAAGGGAAATTCGTTTCCATAGTTGTGATAGTTAGTGAATTCAATGACTTGATCGAACTATTTTTTATCGCATCTGTAATGTGATTGCTTCCAATGTTCGGATCCGTCAGTTTTAATTTGAAGGGCGTTATTGAAACTGTCTTTGAACTTAAAAAAAGTGATGATCATGTTTTTCTATTCCTTTCGCAATGTTGTTGATGTAAGACTCGCAAGATTTAAATGGATAAATTTTCAAAAGGAAATGAAGGGTATAGTGCCTGCTGTATCTATGTTCAAAACTTTTATGGCATATTGACTTCTGCTGATATCCGTTATCTTTTTGTGGTCCATTTTGTTTGTTGCAGTTTATCTGCTAGTGAAACTATTATTCTTACAAGTATAATAGTTGCAAAAAGCAGAGAAGTAGAATTGATTGGAGTTGGAAAAGGAAGGGACCATGTTTTAAGCATAACTTTGCATTCTGAAATCATTTCTGTTCTCCTGAGTGGATGATAAATTTTCTTTAGTTACATAGTCTAATCTCATATTCATATAGGCAAGAGGCTTCATTTTATTCTTTGAGCAGGATGTATGTTTAAATCAGATAAAAAAAGTTCAGCATACTTGCAGCTTTTGTTTGGATTCTTGATGTTACGTAGATGGAACTCTTATCACTACAAACTAATGCACAAATGCATAACAGTTTACTTTGCAATATACATGAACATTTTGCTAATAGTGACCTGAAAACACTAAATGTATCAGCCATTAAAGCGGAAGAGTGATGCGGCAGATCATGAAGCTGAGTCTAGTGAGTGGAATCCTGGTCCTGGTTACACAGAAGTGGTGAACAGCCCCCTCCAGACACCTGTTACAGGAAAGGGTGGCAAAACACCCAAAACATCTAGGCTTTCAAAAAGCAGTAAATCTGGACCTCATAATGCGACTCCAAATCTTGGTGAATATATATATATATATTTTTTGTAAATTAAGACAATGTGCAATTTATTGTGCCAACTCTATATTTTATGTCACTACTTTCTGTAATATCAATGAGGAAAATATATTTTAAAAAAAAGTCTAAGATAATATATTGTGCTCTTGGATTGGCAGGTTCTCCTGGCAATAATCTTACTCCTACAGGTCCCTGTCGTTATGACAGCTCTCTGGGTAATATTTTCTGCTCCTGTATTGGCCGGTTGCTTTGCTCGAATGAATAATAGCTAATAAGCTTTTGTTCCTGGTTCAGGTCTCTTGACAAAGAAATTCATTAATCTGATCAAACATGCCGAAGATGGCATTCTTGATCTTAATAAAGCTGCTGACACTCTGGAGGTAACTGTTAGTTATTTTAACCTCTTTGTCCTATGTTATCAAAATTAAGTAATTGAATGTTTTCTGCCGTAATAGGTCCAAAAAAGGCGGATATATGACATAACAAATGTTCTAGAAGGAATTGGTCTCATAGAAAAGAAGCTCAAAAATAGAATTCAGTGGAAGTGAGCTTTTTTTATCTTTATCTTTTTCATTTGCTAAAAAATTGATCGTCTCTGTGTCTTGAATTCTTCAATTAGTTGTTCTTATGTGGGGAGTAACTTCAAATTTGATTACTAACAGGGGACTTGATGTCTCAAGGCCAGGTGAAGCAGATGAAAGCGTTGCTAGCTTGCAGGTATCAGTAGTTAATATCTTTCTTCATGTGTATTGACGAGCCTTAAAGCTTTTGTTGTTTTATCTATGTGTAGTTCTAGTTTTCTTAGGTGTTGTTATTTATTGTTCCCAATTTGGAAAGATGATGATGGATTTTAATGAAACAACTTCAATTTAGATATGATGTGCTTCACATTTAATGAGTGAACATTAGCCATATGAGTTTTGTTTAGAAAGATGTCCTCAGTCAAGGATGTTGATTGTAATTACTTCAATTTCTGTTTAATAAATCACTAAAGGATCGCAAGAGTTAGTTGTGTTAATTAGTTTGGACGTTTGGAAACAACTTGTTTAGTTGATTTGGGTTTATGTGAAACATTTCAGACTATCCGAGAAATGACAAGTCATTCTTTCATCCATTAGCAAAATAAGGAATGAAAATAGTCATACAGAGTTTATGACTTTTCCTTGATGCTTTTTTACTCGCAGGCAGAAGTTCAAAACCTTACTGTTGAGGAACACGGGTTAGATGAACAGATAAGGTTATGAATTTTTGTTTTTTTCTTCTAGGCAGCTATTTAAATTGCCTTTCTCAAAATTTTTGCATTATACTGAGGCCAACAGACCAATTTGCAGAGATATGCAAGAAAGATTGAGGGAGCTCAGTGAAGATGAGAACAATCAAAAGTAAAAATTTCTTTGTGCTTACACCAATTGTCAATTGTCATTCTTCATTCTATGGAGCTCATGTTTCATCTTTATCGTCCTAGGTGGTTATTTATCACTGAGGAGGACATTAAGAGCTTACCCTGCTTCCAGGTTGTTGTCTCCGCTGCCGTCCTTTTAAGCTTTTGACTTTTAGTATTTCTTTGTTCCTAATAAGTTTTTCGAGTAACCAAACTTAAGTTTTCTTCTAACAGAATGAAACCTTGATAGCAATCAAAGCACCACATGGCACTACTCTGGAAGTCCCAGATCCTGATGAGGTATTTAGCAGACAATTTAAGAATAGTTTATTCCGTGTTTGTTATCATTGAAGCCTTTTGGTTCTGCAGCAGGCTGTAGACTATCCCCAGAGAAGATATAGGATTGTGCTTAGAAGTACAATGGGTCCAATAGATGTTTATCTAGTCAGGTATGTTGCTTCTTAGTTTTTTATCTATGTGAACCTTGCCTCTACTGAATGATGGATCCGTCGTTCATTAGAGATTTAAGTGACATTTGTGATGCTTGTGTTTCTTCACCCCCACTCACCCCCACTCCCAGTCTTATCTTCTCTCTGTGTATGTCATGCTAGTCAATTTGAAGAGAAATTTGAGGAGATTAATGGTGCTGAGCCACCTCCAAGCTATCCATCAAGTTCAGGATTTAATGAAAATCTCGCAGCTACAATGAGTGGGGGGGAGAGGAGACAAGAGGAGTTTGAAATGCAAGGACAAGATGCTCGTGGCCTCTGCTCAGAACTTAATTCCTCACATGATTTTGTGAGTGGGATCATGAAGATTGTTCCTTCAGATGTTGATGTAAGTTGGATTTCTTTTTAAACATCAGTTGTGAAACAATTTAACTTGATATTAGTGATAACTTTTTACACACGTCCATTACACCTTGCAAGGTGCAAGCATGATAGTGATTTGATACAATGAAGAAATTTAACTTCATAATTGGATAGAAGTTGTAAAACATGTCTGGTGGCACATCCATGTATGGGTTGTAGTTATATATAGACACACATTATCTTTATTCTTTCTGCTTGCAACTACTATGATAACCCATTTGTAACAACAAATAACCGCTTCTTCTTGCAGACTAGCGCTGATTACTGGCTGTTGACAGATGCTGATGTTAGCATGACAGATATGTGGCGTACCGATGGTAACCTTGTCATTTATTACCTCCATTTTTAACCCATCCTTGATCTCTTGACATATAGTGTACTAAGATGTTTGTTTCTTCATTCTAAACTATAGCTGAATGGGATGAGTTTGGTGCACTTCATGATGAGTATGGCATGGCTAGTGTTAGTACACCGCGACCTCAGACCCCACCAGCCAATTCCAATCCAACAGAAGTTCCTCCTGCAAATAATACTTCAGGGTAGGAGGGACATGTAGGTAAAGGGAAATGCCCAGACATAAGGTTCTGATGTCCATGCCATCTCCTAACACTGCCAATTCTCGTGGGGGGTTTTGAAAACTTGCCATCACGATTCAAGAAACAAAAGAATGCATATTGGGGTAGCTAGTTGCTAGCTGGTCCATTGTATAGCTCAAGCAATATGTTTCCAATATGATCCTTGGCAGCCACTATAAATAAGTAAAGTCAACACTGTAGTTTCTATTTCATCCCTGTAAATGTATTCGATTTCTAGCCTTTGTTGTATGCACTAGCAGGAGATACGACTAGGGAGTCCACTATGTAAATTTGTAATTCCATGTCAGTATTTGGGTTGATTAGTAAAAACCAGAACATTTTTTATCTCTAGTGTAATTACACTGTCCTGGTCTTGCACGGTCTAGATGGTTACATGGGAGAATTAATCTGAAAACTATTAAATATTTGGAAAAGCACCAACTTAAATTGAAGATTATCACAAAGAACCAAGAACGGAATACGATTTGGACAGTTTCCATTTTTAAAATCAGGTGTTATGGAAGATTAATGCATCAGTGGTAGAAGAGGATTATGTATGCTGCATATGTTTCAATAAACGGAATAAAAAAAGCGTTTGAAGATACCATTTATCAACTTTCTTTCCAATTCAACCGGTAACAATGGGATTGAGAACAACCGTAGGAGGAACTCTTATGCGCCAACAAAATGGATTGGTCCCAACTTTCTCCCAGGTTTCATCTGCTGAAATTCATTTACTTCTGACGTGCAATTTTTTGCTTCTTAAAACCTTACTGAAGCAACGCTCGGACATCAACACTTGCGCTCATTAGCACATAACATCGTGAAAAGAAAGGAGATCGAGGACACCCTTATTACAACGATGTTCCAAGTCCCATTGAAGCTTTTTTTGTTTTTGTTTTTGTTTCAATGAGGAAGATAAACGTTACAAATTATATAGGAGCTCTCGGGTGACAAACCCCCGACTCATCCTCTAGGAGGATATGTATGCATCCTGTAGGAGGGTGCTCAAAAGTAGTGATCCTTAAGGAGAACTGTTCCGCATGATTTGCAAGCCAGTCTGCACTCTGATTGCTTTTCCGGTAAATATGCCGAATTACTACTACCCAGTTATGGGAAAGCAATTCATGAATTCCCAACACTAAAGGGTTAAGGAAGTAGCTCTTGTCGGCGGAGAAGAGAGCATATCGGTCACTATGTACTAGTCCACTTCTAAGATTATATGTGGTACCCCATGGATTATGTCAGCTTAAGGCCCGAAAGCACCCCCCCCAAAATTTCGCCGTTAACGGGTAGCACCAGCCAATGTTCTGGACGAATCCTCCCAACCAAGTGCCTAGCGATGACAATTTTAGCCTGGCGGGTCACAGGTGGGCCACGGGCTGATCATGGTCGACCCGTGAGGGTCGCTGGCCGGCTAGGCCCGACCATTTTGAACAAAACGGTGCCGTTTTGTATACTTATTTATTTATTTATATATATATATATATAGGTCGAGCTGGGCCGGCCCGCCCATGGCCTAGCTGGCCACGGGCTGACCACGGGCCGGTCGGCCCATCGGTGGGGCGGGCTGCGAGCCTGCTAATCCCGGCCCGCGAGGGCCACTGGTCGACTCGCAGCCCGCCATAATAGTCCTCATTCCGGCCCGGCTTGGCCCATTGCCATGCCTACAAGCGCCTGAACTGTCACGCAGCAGGCCACCTACTGTGGCAGAATTGTTGGTGCTTTTGTTGGCCCCGTCTGTATTTAATTTCACCTAGCCATGGGGAGATTTGCTCCAGTCGACGAGTAGTTCCCAACGAGTACAATTGCTCATCTGAGTCCTTCGTTTCCAAACTGCTGCCATGTGAATGTGGTACACATATTCTAAAACCTGATGCTCTGGGGAAATTGGCCAGGAGAAATGATCCTTGAAGAGGGCACTATTTCTCCAGGACCAGAGAAACCAACACGCTGTGCCAAAGATAATAGTCCAGTCGAATCCCCCTACCTCTCGGTCTGTGTGGAGGTTCTTTAGGAGCCACTCATTGCTGTCCGTGGAAAAGAACTCTGTAGTGATAACCTTAGGGGGAAATCTATTCCATAGGGTGCGGGCTTTGGGGCAGTCCCGCACGACATGAAGAGAGGATTCCTCGAGGTGGCAATGGTAACAAGTCGCACTCGAAGTGAAACTTCTGTGGACCCGCTGTTGATTAGTGAGAAGCTTATTGTGCAATAGGAGCCAAAGAAATGCGCGAATTTGTTGGGGACCCTGCCACTGCCAGATAGTCCTCCAGTAGGCATTAGAAGTAGCGTCCTCGTGGTGCAAGATCATGGAATAAGCTGACGCCGTTGTGAAATGTCCGTTCTCCGTGTGGCCCTAAATAAGCTTATCCGGCCTTAGGAACGGCTTCGGCGGTAGGATACCTGCGATAGCCAAATAGAACGTCAGAGGGAGTAGGTGTTGAAAAGCGGCCCAATGCCACTTACCAGTAATGTCTGTGAAATGGTGCACTCAGTGATCAATAATTCCTGGAGGGATCGGGGCCACTGTATGAGATAGAAGAGGACCCCAGTCATCAACCCATGGATCGAGCCAGAATCTCGCTCGGGAGCCATCCCCTATCATCCACTTCATTCCTTGCATAACGTGATGCCAAGTCGCTTTGATACTCCTCCAGATCATCGATCCACCTGTAACATCAAAGAAATGGGGAAAATTGTTAGCATCAAATTTATACTAAGCAGATAACACTTGAACCCATAGAGCGTTAGGCTTAGAAACCATTGACTAGCCGAGTTTGGCAAGTAATGCATCATTGGTTTCCCTGATTTTGCGAATTCCTAGACCCCCTCCTTGGGCAGGCACACTGTGTCCCAACTGACCAAGCTGATTGTCTTTTTATCAGGTGTCGTGCCCCATAGGAACTGACGCATGATTTTCTCCAGGTCATCACATAATTGTCGCGGCAGGTGGACCGTTTGCATGGGGATCGCTGCAATAACTGACTGAGTCAGAGTGATTCTACTTGTGAGCGATAACAGGTTAGTTGACCACCCCAAGAGACGGTGTTGAACCTTGTCCAGAATATACTGATATGTTCTTGTATTAATCCGCTCGTGTAAAAGGGGCACGCCGAGGTAACGTCCTAAATTATTAGTCGGTTTGAAACCCAGGGCCTCGTTGAGGGAATGAGCCAGTGTGTTCGGAATATTCCTAGAGTAAAAGCATCAAGATTTGTCATGACTGACTTGTTGACTGGAAGCTGTGCAGAATGTGTTTAACGTATCCCGTATTTCTTGTATCTGGTCTAGGGAGGCTTCTGCGAATAGAATGAGATCGTCGTCAAAGAATAAGTGAGATAGGGGAGTTCTGCCTCTACTTAATCGAATCGGCTTCCATCGTCCGTTAGAGATGGAAACATTAATTAAGTGGCCCAGTCTTTCCATGCAAAGAACAAAAAGATAAGGCGATAGAGGGTCACCCTGTCGAATACCCCTGGTGGGATAGAAAGAGTAACTGAGCTCCCCATTCCAATTCACTTGCATAGAAACCGAGGAGAGACACTTCATGATCAAATTAGTCAACGAGTCCAGAATACCAATCTTGAAAAGAGTATCTATGATAAAATCCCAGGAAAGTCTATCATAGGCTTTCTCTAAGTCCACCTTTATCGCAATGATGCCTTTTTTGCCGGATTTTTGTTTCATAGAGTGGAGCACTTCTTGAACGATGATGATATTGTCAGTAATTTGACGCCCGGGAACAAAGCTGCATTGGGTCGGTGCAACTAGGTCATCTAAATGAGGTTTGAGGCGGGTCACAATGAGCTTGGTTATGGCTTTGTAAAGCATGGAACAAAGCGCTATGGGCCTAAAATGGGTTATCGACGTGGACATGGGGATCTTAGGGATAAGCACCATAATGGCCCGATTGAGTTCAGTGTCCTAGACTTCGTGTCGGAAAATTCGGTGGATAAACAAAGTCAGGGACGGCCCGATAGTGGGCCATTGTGATTGATAAAAAAGGGTAGTAAATCCGTCCAATCCGGGTGCCTTGTTTGGAGCCATAGAGAAGAAAGCATTCTTGATTTCCTCTGGGTTGGGTGGATGTTGCAATTCTGTAATAGCCTGGGGTGAGAGTTGGGGGAACGTGCTAGGAAGTTGGGAAGTCCCGGGGGCCTGACGGTCTTGCGTGTAAAGATGTGTCAGAAAAGTCTGAGCTATCCGTAAAATGCTCGCCGTGTCTGATCTCATGATTCCCTGCTCATCTTTGAAGGTGCTAGTCAGAGATTTCTGCTAACGGTTTGAGGTAATGGTTTGATAATACTTCGTATTCTGGTCTCCCTGACTTAACCATTGACATCTTGAGCGTTGGTGTCAGAAAAGTTCTTCCTAGTAAAGAACCTGTTCTAGCTCTGATCTGATAGCTTTGATATAAGATACTCCTCGAGATCTCGAAGGGAATGCAAGTCTTGAGTTTCCAGAGCTGTTTGGATGCCTTGCAGACGAGCCAGAAGCCTCTTCTTCCGATGAAAGATATTCCCGAAGGTGCTAGAATTCCATTCCTGTAAGGAATGTGAGAGATTGGATAAAGTGCCACTGATATCATTGGTACACGGTTGCCACTTCTGTTCTATAATTTGATCAAACTCGTCATGCGTCAACCAAGCTGTTTGAAATCGAAAAGGTTTCATGATGCGATGCTACTTGATATTGTTATGAAGGTTCACCAGAAGTGGTGGATGATCGGATTTAATGAAAGGGAGATGATGAACCAAAGTGTTCTTGAAGGTGGAATGTTAGGAGGTTGAACAGAGAACTCGATCTAGTCTGGCAAGTATTTGTCCTCTTTTCCAGGTGAATTTGGGACCAGAATAACCTAGATTATGAAGCTGACAATGATGAACATAGTCACGGAAGTGATTATTGACTACTGGTAAAAGTCTGGAGACCCCTCTCTTATCGTTACTGTCAAGTTTGGCATTGAAATCGCCTCCCACGATCCAAGGTTTAGAAGTGATTCAAGCAATTTTACGGAGATAATCCCACAAAAAGTGCTGAAGGGAATGATTCGGGCTAGCGTAAATAGCTGTAAAGTCAAAATTGTACGGTCCCCAGTCAATATTAGTATGAACGAATTGTCGGTGAGCTAATAGGATCCGGACCGTGATATTAACTTTCCATAATAACCAAATACCTTCGGAGAACCCTGAAGCTTCTACTCTAAAAGATTGCTCAAAGCCCAAGCTCCAAATAACCCTCCTTGCTCGATCACCACTGATTCTCGGTTCGACAAGCACTGTGAGAATTGGATTGTGAATCCTAAGATAATTTTTTAGGATCGGCTTGAAGGATTTACCTCCAGCTCCTTGGCAGTTCCAAATGAATATAGACATGATGAAAACTTAAAACGAAGCAAACACTATGATTCTTTAGTGTTTACTGGGGGGATGTCCATTGCCCTCAAGGGGTCAGGCGTAGAGTTCATCTGATTATCTGTAGCTTGGGAGTCTGGAATGATAAGAGTCTCGCTTTCTGGACTCATGTCGGCGTCTAATTCTAGTGGACGGCCAGGAGGTAGTAAATCCGGAGAACAGGGTGATGGCATGGATATGGTCCTACCTACGTCCTAATTTGGTTTTCTAGCTACCTGACAGCTCACTTCCTCTTGCATGGCGTCAGTTAAGGTGGGATTGTGAATAATAACCGCTCCATGAGAGGGGATAGATATTGCTATGTGATTGGCGAATGATGACTGAGGTGGATTCAACGTCGTTGCTGTGATAGTTGTGGGAACGTCTTTGGAGGCCTTAGACGACGACATCGCATTAGTAGGGACTTGTTGACTTGGACTGGATGACTACGTTGCGGAATGTGGGTCTAAAGCGTGGGCTGTTGCTTGGTTCAGGTGGTGTTTGGACAGGTCGTGGGCTTCAGAGGCATTTTAGCCTTGGATGTTGACGATTCGGGTCCACGGGCGACCTTTCCTGTAGTTCCTTTAGAAGTAGACAGCAGATGGGTCTTCGGCGCCATTCGATGGTGAGAGGTAGGATGAAGGGACGTTGAAGCGCCGTGTATGTTGTCCCCCGTTGTAGGCAGGTGTTTGTTATCCTTATCCTGCGGCGTCATCTCAGTCAGAATGTTGAACCTCGAGCCCCTCAACGCCTCGTGTTGAGTTAGGGTCCGTCTGTCACTTCCGCGAGCTGTTGCTTGGGTAGGCTAACGACAAGATTGACGTTGCACCTGGACCCACAATCCGTAAACCTCTGTCTAATGGTCGGCCTCCGGCTGGTCGGGTAGCGAGGAAGGTGACTCCTACACGTGGGTGGGAGGGTCCCTTGAAGCACTTTGTTCGGGATGGGTTGTGGGACAGTTGGTGGTTCCATGGCCAATCAGACCACATGTGAGACATATTGGTGGTAAGCCTTCATACGCTACCTTTATTATTTCTCCGTCAACTTCTACGAGGGGTCGAAGGGGAGAGCTAATGTCAATGTTGACGGTGACCCTAGCAAACTTCCCCCGTTGTGAGTTTTGGATATTTTCGTTGATTTTCACTGTTCATCCGATTAAGTTCCCTAATACTATGAGAATGGCAGGATGGTACCACGCTACAAAGAGCTCGGGGAATCGAACCCAAGCGACGACATATGATACTTTATCAATCGAGAGGCGAAAGGCTGGGGTCTAAGTCTGTACCAATAAAATATGGCCAGTGATAATCCAAGGATCTTAGGTAAGCGACTTTATGTAATTGTCGACCTCAACGAAGTTAATTAGGTAAAACTCATTTTCGAGATCCACTATTTTTATGAGGGCCGGGGATTCCACATGGATTTGATGCGGTTGTGAAGTAAATTGAATCTCAGTTGTTTGCCTAAAAGTTTTACCACGACTGCCTTCTCCCATTTCTTGTCGAGGTTCCCTCTGAAACTACTAGATAATGCTAAGCCCATCCCAAATGTGCCTTGTACATGCTTAACGTCCCCTTCTTCAATTGCTATGATTTCTTCTTCCGGCCAATCTAACTCGGTGTTCGGTATTGTGTGCCCAGTGACCACCGCGCTATAACTAGCATGGAGAGTTGGTGGGTTATGCGAGGAGGGAGGAGGGTCTTCCTCTCGTTCTCGAATCCTTACTTTTTTGGCGGCATGACCATCATAAGCATTAGAGGTGAGCGTTTCGTTTGGATTTGAGGGATTGATTTGTTGTTTAGCTGTGAAAACCATCGTTGGTTCTGTGCTTCCTGTCGGAATGTTATTCATGATAGGCGCCGCACAGGACAGAGGAGCGATCAGCTCACCCGGCGTTGAAATGTCCACCAAGTGTTCGAAGAGAATGCTCTAATGTGAAGAAAGTATGTGGGCTTTCACTGCTTTGTGCTGGATCCTACTTTGAGAGTGACACTAACCGAGGCACAACGTCTCTTCCGTCGCTTGTGAAGTAGAAGAAAGGAACAGAAAGTGTTTTTCTTTTTTCTTTTTCCTTTGTTTTTTTTTGAAGAGTTTCTTTTTCGTTTGTTATTCATATGAAGATTGCACAGGTCCTGCCACATCCATCATTAGTTTCTTTTGAACGTTCGCATTAATGCATGAAAGTTTATTTGTTAGTTTCCGTCAATTTCGGGTGACATTCGAACAACTTAACTCTTATTAACTAATATAAATTTCAAGTATTAAAATTACAGTTCTCATTTATATTATGATTACATAATTCAATGGAAACCTAATAGGCTAAGGGTTTACGAAAGGGTAGACCTCAAATCTCATGTTACAACTTCCGGAGAGAATAGATCCACCAACTTTCTTAAGACAGGCAAATCGAAGCTTCCTACTATAATGTTTGAGGCAATCCTTGCACGCAACTCTAGAAAGGTCTCTTGTGCACTGGAAAAGCCCATAAATCCTCTCAGAACGTCCTACGTTTATGTCTCCAGCCGCGTACAAGTCAGGGCTCTTGTGAGCTTCCTCAATCAACCTTCGAAACAGCTTCTGTTTCCTTTCTCTGAACCTTATGGGATGTTTTACAGTATCTGGATTGCACTGAAAGAAGCCGTGCAAGTAGTCTATACTCCCCAAGAAATTCTTTTGGTTCGCGTACTTGAGCATACAATCATCATACCAAATAACTCCTCCTTTGTACTCCAGAATAGAACAGCGACTGCGAATCTCTCTGCCACCAACCTCAAGACAGGTTTGACATTGTTGGCTTTTCACAAGACCTGTACAGAGAGCAATAGCGATGACTTTCTCAGAGTTCTGGCCTAATTCACCTTGAGCAAAACCAGTGGCGGGTGCATCGGAGGATAATGAATTAATCATTTTGTCCAGGTTATATTGGAAACCCTTGTTGATGCTTATCTTATGGTCAAAACAAAAATGTTTGATGGGATCAACTCCAGAAACTGTTTGAAGAAGAAAAGCAAACGAAAGAAGATAAAAAGAGTTGGTAAAGTTGAAGAACCACATATTAGGGACACAATGTATATGACTAGGTTGGCGCTTAAGCCTGCAGTATGAGCAAGATCAACTGCAGCTATATCCTACGTATTGATATATATTTCGGTTGCGAGCTTATTAGTGGCATATCATATGCGTGGAACTACCGTATACGTCATATAGAAGCATATTTATGAACTTCTCTAGGAGTACTAGTTGCGGCCTAGTTAGTCATTTTGATGGTGGTCTCAACGACGTGCAAATTTCAGTAATGACAAATACAACACATTTATACCTCCAAACGCAAGAATATTTTATCAACTCTCATTCTTAATGAGAATTCAAACGTATCAATTTTAGATTAGTAAGCGGATAAAAAATAAATTATACCAATTAAATTATTTTTAGTTAAATGATAGAAAAATTAAAAATTCGAATAGACTTGCAACTTACTGAACCGAACGACGGACCAACAAGCCCGTCCATCGTACGATGTCGTTTTAGTGAGAAGAATAAATATGACGGATCTTTTAAAAATATGATGGAGGAGAATTCGGCTTCCCCTTCTCTCCCGCATCTCACTTCCACTCAACCGCCGGCGCCTGTGCTTAAGCCACCGGCGTTGCTTTCTTTGCTCACGGCCGGTAGCCCAGTGTTTCAATTTCGACATGTCCAAGGGCTGGAGACTGAGAGCTCTGGCGACCGTCGGCGTCGCCAGGAGTTCTGCCACCGTCCAGGAACTGCTATGCGTTGTTGGTAGATAGTGAGCGAGTTGGAATCCGTCCAAAGCAGAAATTGGAAACCCCTATGATAGGGAGATGGGTAAGCTTTTAACACTCAAGTTCTGTGTATTTGATTTGATGATGTTAGAAAATTTGAAAAGATAGGATTTGAAATGCGGTTTGGAGATTTTGTGTGATTATACTTGACTTTAATTGATTATTTGAGTAGTGATTATGCGGTTATGTTAGTAACGAAAACCTACTTCAGAGAAAAAGAAAACTGCTTGGGTTATTGGATTACAAATGGTATTTGAACGTTATTTAAGATGGTGTATCAGTTCCAACAGTAATGATTTGGTCAAGGTTAGTCAGTAACGTGAGTGTTAAATTCTTGGATCTTAGTTTGGAAATGAGGTTGGTAATGATGCCGCTTATCTGGCATCTCATCATCTTCATTTTAGTTCATGATCAAAAACAGCCCCATGTCCCATTTTTTTGAGACCAAATCTCATATTTTTTTGAGTAAGAAATTCACTATTTTAGCCAAAACTTCACTATTTTTATTTGGATGCTGGATTTAGTTATACTTATGAACTAACATTGGACTTGGGCTGGGTTTTATAGGATTCATAAGGTTCAGGTTTGCACTAACAATATAAGCCTAAGACCGTGTGGTGTTCCTAATGAAATCAGGACTGTTCTATTACATTCTTCACGTTCGTTTATACAAATGAAATCGGTTCTGGCTTATAGAAAAAAAAAGATCAAATTTATGCTCATAAAAGCTACTGATATAGCAAAACACTTGTTTTAATGTCCATTTTGAAGAGCCACTTGGGAATATGGAGCTTGAGCATATTGAAATTGGATTTGTAGGTGGGAAATTTTCTCTTGTTTCTCTTACTTAAATATTGGGTAGATTATTGCTGTTAACTTGTGACATTATTTGGGTTCCTTGTTAATGCTGGAATTTTGGATGCCTAGGATTAAAATATTCACTATGTTGCTGTTTTATAGCTTTAACATGGACATGTTTTTTAAATGCTATGGGAGGAATAATACCATCACTGTTACATTACAAAATTGATTATTTTTATTTGATTGTTTCGTAAAATTGTAGTATAATGAGGTGAACATTATATTATGCTTATTTCATTCCTTTAGGCACTTTAGTCTTATCTTATGTAACACATGTTAAACTTATTGTCATTGCATTTCCTAACATACTGCAAAGTGGTAATATAATTTTGTTTGATAACCTTTATACTTAACATTTAAATTTTTATGGGTGTGTGTAGAATTTTTTAAAGCCTATTTTTGATCAACTAAACAAGTGACAAAATTTTCAACAAGAAAATTTAATATAAATCTTGAGGCCCAACTTTTTCTAACCAGTTGATTTTGGTCAAAAATTTTGTATTTAAAAGGATGGTATGTCATTTTAGATGTTTGCTATGGTTTGTTTTGATGATAAAAATCTTCTGTTTACATATATATATATATATATATGCATATATATGCACATATTTATATATATTCACATAATTATGTATATACTTGATGTTGTGGATTCATGTAAGGGCTAAGAATATGTTCAACAAAACATGTGGAGGGTGTTATATGTGCTAAGACACAACATCAAATTCTGTAAGTTAAAAAATTGCACATGAGGAAGGAAATGGCTATTTAATATGTTTCTTTGGCTAGCTAGTATTTACTGACAAATTCCATTTAACTAAAAACATTAATGCTTTAGCAAATCTAGTACTATGTCAAAGCATTCTATAGTTGAAGAAACTTAAAAGTTCACAGAGAGATATTGTAACCTAAAACTGTACCTGTGTGATTGAGGTGTGGTGAGTGAGATATTGTGCTTTAATTAGTCAGTAATATATGGTAAGCTCATTATATTGTAATCTGGTTATTAGTCAGTAATATATGGTAAGCTCATTATATTGTAATCTGGTTATCTTTATTTCTCACTTTAGTCAAAGATAAGGATGGATTAGTAGTCAAAAGTCAAAAGTTTTAGTGAAGATATTGTTTGACCATACTTGAAGTATCCAAAGATAACAAATAAAAGCAACATCCTCCTTTATCTTGTATTAATTAAGCCAATTGATTGTTGGCACAGATTTTTACAGTTAAACATTTATTTGAAACTTAAACAACAAAAGTGCAACCAAAACGTAAAAACTTAAAGAAAACAAATTACATAAACTGATAGAAAAGAAATACTAAATTAGTATGTGAATAAATCATTATAGGAAAGGTACAAAATTGTCTAAAATTTGTGTATGAAAACTTTCTTAGACGTAACAAATGTATCCAAATTTCCCTAATGCCATTGCACTTGTAATGACACGGTGGTGTCGTGAAGAGGTTGAGAAGGCTAAGTGCTTAAATACGTGATATAGCTATGAGATTTAAGCATTGTTCTTTATCTTTCTTCCTCTATCTAAAACTCCTTTTGCTCTATTCTCTCTCGTTAGTTGACGATTTCTTTACGACAGCTTGGTAACTAGTCTTACCTCAACTCTCTCTCTAAGAAATTATCATGCATAGTTTTAATTTGCAAATATGAAAACGAAGGTATAATTCATTTGAAATAGCATAAGATTTTAGAAAATATTTGAAGCATATACTATTATGATATAGTGTATATGCTAGAAACAACCGAGTCTTAACAAGCCCTTAGTTCCCACATAATGTATATATTTTTCCTTCTAGTTTCTCAAATTAAATAATATTACTATTTTCCTTAACTCTAATGAAATCATTTTTCATTATTCATTAGTTGCATCATTTTCTACGATGATATAAAATATTGTTCTTTTTATGCAATAATAACCACGATTTATTTGAAAATAGCCTTTTCTGTAATTTTAAACACCAAAATTTGTTAGATTTTAATTTATTTACATGCATAAAACATGAGCTTTACTTATTAGGAGTAGGGCTGCATACTACTAAACTTCTCTAGACCCTGCTTATCAACGGGATTTTTACTAGGTTGTTGTAGAAAACATGAGCATTTATAAGGCTGCTTACTACTAAACCTTTCCAGACCCCGTGTATCAATGGGATTTTTACTAGGTTGTTGTTGTAGAAAACATGAGCATTTATATCATATGATGGTACGGGTTAATTATACAAAGTCTTCCTGCATTATTTTGTTGTTTTACAAAGGGTCTCTTATAGTTTCTGCTACGTTCGAAAAGGGTCCTATGCTTTTAAAATTAGTCAAATATGTTTGGTTCTTATTATTTTATTATGTAAATTTATAATTTAACATGTACTATGACTACTAGACAATTAAATTTAGTTCCCAATAAAGTATTGAGAAAAAGCCTAATTTTCTAACTCGAATTACATGGACTTTTTTTTGGTGAAATTCAGGCTTAGGGGCTTCTTTGAAAAATAGTGAGACCATAAAGGGTTTGATGTAATTGACTCTAAAGTCATTTCCATCTCATTTTATTCATTAGGCATTGACTTTAATAACCATGATTCTTTTATTGTCTTTTTTTTAATGTGAAACTCTAGACTTTGATCACATATTGGTGCTTACAAAATACATATTACTTTTGGAAGTAGAATATTCTCAGTGTTTGTCTCGTAGAAATTCTCACATTCTTTGATGAGGATAGCTGTTTGAAGTTCTTTAATGTTAGCATGGTATAGCATTGACACATAAAGCTATGCTGCAAGCAGATATTTTGAAGTACTTCTCAACTCTGAAGGATCTTCAATAATGTGTTTAAACTTTTTTCTTACTATGATTTTATTTCTCTTATTTAGACTCCAGTAGTCATGATTGCTCTTTCAAATTACAGCTTTTTTACATTAAGAAAATACAAAAGACTCTTATGTAGTGCCGTTTCCTTTGAAGAAATATTGACTTAAATTTTGATTTATAGTATATAAAGTCTTTTGTGTACAATATATAGACACAGTTATGACTATAACTAATACAACACTTGGCCAATTATGTTGGGAAGGTTGTTGCTCATAAGTACACTTCCATCTAAGATTTAAATTTTTAATAAATGTTTTGATTACTGAGAAGGTAGTAGTACCTCCCCATTTATTAGAATGTGAATCATGATAAGTGCTTAGGACAAGGGATATAAATTTTTGTGTTCTTCAAAAATAGAAAGATTAATTAGAGAATCATCAATAGCACTTTATTTTAATGTTGTTAACGTATCCTTAATCTTTAGCGCAGGTACTAAGTTACTGTGAGTAATAGACTATGGGTGATGTTCCAACAGACTGGTTAGATTACTTGTTAAAAACAACTCCCAAGTAGTGATTATGGCATTTTATCTTCAAAGCTAATTGATCTAAATAGTAGTTTTCCTACTGAGGAGGTTGATGTAAACAAATCACTACCTCCAAAAACCCAAAGTTCTTCGATTGAATGCAATACAGATCCCATAAGGGGTGACAATTCTCAAGTGGAAGTTGTTGTGTCGCTAGTGAATGATAAGCAAGATTTGGGATCATTGCAGCAAAGTAATAGACATAGAAGAAGAAGAAAAAGAAACTATGAGACTCCAGAAGAGAGTGCAAGAATAGACGAAGAGAAAAAGATCAAAAATAGAGTTTCGGCTGCAAGATCTCGAGCCAAGAGGAATGTAAGTAACATATAAAACATTGCTTTATTGATAGAACTCCAATTACATTCTTAAATTTGGCAAAAGAGTCAATGTCACTTTCCAGAAAAAGAGTCAAAATGTTATGTGCTGTACACAAAACAAATTTGGTAAGTGATTTAATGTGTCACGTGCTTGTTGTGGTAAGGAGGCCTATAAATGTGTCCTGGTTTTTGACTTCTATCATACCAAGTTTAAAGAATGGTCATTGAAGCTTTGTTTGAGGATAATTGTTTGTTATTACAGGAGTATATCAATATGCTTGAAGAAAAAACCAAGCAGTTACGAAGAGAGAATGAATTCCTGAAAGGACAGCTCAAGTTCCAGGTACTTCACGATATAACAATCGAGCTAACTAATAAAGAGACTAAATTACCTAGTTTTTTACAGGTATTGACAGTATAGCGTAATACTAGTTTACTTGTATAGAAGATAATAAGTTCTACGCGTCTGTATTTATACCCCTGATTTGTTCATGGTGATTCTTTTGTTTATATTGTAACTGACTCATGATGGTTCTGTTGCTTACTTGTATTAATAGGTCGAGATAATGGGAAAGGAGAAAGGGCTGCGGACTAAAGCTGAGACCAAAACCGAGAAGACTACAAACACAACGAACCGACTAAGGAGGACTTTCAGTTGTCCTTTCTAAATCATCAACTTCTTGGTTGGGATATCATTTGCCTGCCTTCAGTCTTTTCTGAATCTAAATGCTAAAGAATCAAAACAAACAGAAAAGTTTTCCTATTGGGCTAATGATCAAAAACTTTTCAAACTTTGTTTTGATTCATTTGTTTAGATTTTAGATGAGAGTAGAGGCATGAACATGATATCCTTGCATAACTTTTATGTCATTTAGCGAAAGTTACCATTGTTGAGGAATAAGGCCTACAGCTACTGACGCTTATCAACCAGTTTAACGTTTTCGTCCTTGTGTTTTGCAAGAACGGCTGAACTATCTTACTGTTTCATGTTAAATAGAGATGATGATATTTTGTTTGGTGTTTGAAAGGAGTAGAGAGAAAATTATCATTGGCTCTTCTGATAATTTTCATTTTACATTTTCTATTTGAGACATATATTTTTATAGGATATTTCAAAATATATGTCTCAATAATGTAGAACTTCACTAATACCTGTTTTATTGTTTCTTAAAACATATATACAATTGAGTAAAATTATTCATAAATTTGTATCAGTTAAGAACTTGCAATTAGAATTTTTATACTCTACTCCTGAAAGCAGCATTTATTATCAAGTAAAAAGAGTGTTTACATTGTTGGACGATACAATTTAATGGAAGATACCTCAGTGGAAAAGTGAAAATGGTGACCATCGAGGAAAAGAACATAAATTCTGGTGCAGTTTTTAGGATTTTCATATTGAAACTGAAAATCATGAGTTATACAAGTGATATACCTGAGACTAAAAAATTCTCAGAAGAGGAATTATGAATCCACTCCTTAAGCGAGATTTCATGACCCGTTGTAGCTGGTACTTGAACTTGTCCAACTATCTCTTCTTTATTATGCCTTCTTATTCTCCAGAACCATGAAAAATATGTTAACAGTTAAGAAGGAAGCCATACCATGAAAAATATGTTAACAGTTAAGAAGGAAGCCATTCATAATGTAGGAAAAATGGTAGAGGGTATCGTGGGAGTAAACACTGATGTAGTTTAAGATCCCATTAATATGGTGAATAAACACTGAATCTCACCTGAATTGCTTTATTTATCTTTTTTAGGAGAAATTTTGTTTATTTAAAGGAGAGAAATACATCACATTAATGTACTTTAAGAACCCATTAACATATGAAAACCTTTACATTTTAAGCACAAAGACACACTCGTCGGAGACAGGTTTTACTTTCAAGTTAGTAACTCACTGTGTGAGCCTTCGAGGCATTATGCTAAAGGAAAAAATATCTTATTTCTCTTTTTATTTTATTTTATTTTTCATTAAACAAAATAAAATAGTTTGGATTTGACATAATTTAAAGCTAATTTAAAGCCAATAAATAAAATTTATTTTAACCGGATCAAAATTAAATTAATAAAAGTTAGACTTTAAATTGTGTTGAAATAACATTATTTTATTAAACGAGTTAAACAAAACGAAGTAATAATCTTATCGTTGGTTCTTCTAATCTTTTTAATTGTCTTTAAAAAGTCAAACTTAACGTATTTAGTATATAAAATTTTTCGCTTTATAAAAGTTAAAAAAAAGTTATAATGTACACAACTTTTCTTTTAAATTTTTATTAAAAAAGATGCTTTTATGAATTAAACTTATGACCTATAATTATATAGTCCCTACCTACGAAGAAGCACCTCGTAGCTATTATTGTTATTCTCGCTATCATTGCCACTGCCATTGTTGTTTGTCTCCCCATTCTCTCTATCTTTGTTCTCTAGGTAGTCCAAGCATCTTCTACTTTTTTTTTTAAAAAACACTTTATTAGGTGTGTTCTTAAATGTGCATTGGCTGTTTAGTAAGTAAAAGATTTTGGTCTCATCTGATTTAACCATAGATGAATGTTAAGAAATATGAAATAGTGTTTAGTTTTTTCAAATAGGAGTAAATGTCCCAAACTCTTTTTTATATATATAGTTTGGAGAGTATAAGCATTTCAAGATGTTCAGTTTCGAAAGTGTTAAGAATGAAGATCAAAAGGTATGACTGCATTTGGATCGAAGAATGGAATGAACTTATTTCAACATTGATAACGTACATACTAGAATGTAGAGTGAATGACACTATAAAAGGTCACCATCGGTATACTCTCTCAAAATGCACTTTGGCAATGTAGAGGTCAATAGTTCGCGATCACAGAAAGTTATGCAGTAAAAGCTTTTGCACACTTTGAGAAATGTATCATTCGGAATAGGAGTTGTAAAAATCGACCAGAGTAGAGTAGGTTTGTAGGTAAATAGGACTAAAAAATAGTAATGAGCGCATAAATTTTACGTGAAAAACTCTTAAATCAGGATAAAAACTACGAACAAGGACAAAAGAATTTTACTACTAAAAAATTGGAGAATTATAAGAAAAATTAGACCTATAAAAATATACAGAATATTTTTGTCTCACTCACCTCACGTCTCTCTTGTTATTCTTGGGATAATTTGCTCTTTCATCTCCTCCCTATTTATAGGTAGGAGAAGTGTGAGATTGTTTTGTTTATTATTTCAACTTTGGTAGGCACCGAAAACGGTGCCTACCATTTTTGACAATTTTTTCACTTGAAGATTTG
The DNA here is from genome assembly GCA_027563885.1 of Erythroxylum longipes. Taxonomy (NCBI): domain Eukaryota; kingdom Viridiplantae; phylum Streptophyta; class Magnoliopsida; order Malpighiales; family Erythroxylaceae; genus Erythroxylum; species Erythroxylum longipes. Next base: position 6,985,116 of record JAOQMS010000008.1, read on the forward strand.
ATTGAGAGTCAATCAGATCTTCACACTATTTTTTTTACCTTGACGCTACATGTTACTTACGTTTCTGTTAGGTCACACGAGGATCGACACCACATAAACTTATCAGTATTGATTGTTTTTGTCATAAAATCTGTCAAGTTATCCATTGTATGAATTTTCTGCATGTCCATTGTTCCTTCTTCTACTTTCTCACGAACGAAGTGGTATTGAACTCGAATCTGTTTTGTCTTTGAATGAAATGTTGGATTCCTTACAAGATGCAAAGTACTTTGGTTATCACAAAACAGAGTAATATTCTCTTGTTTATACCCAAGTTCTTCCAATAACATCGTCAACCACACTGCTTCTTTACTGGCTTGTGTAGCTGCTACATATTCTGCTTCTGTTGTTAACGTAACCACAACTGGCTACAGTTTTGAAACCCAGCTCACAGCTCCTCTAGCTAGTGTAAACAAATATCCTGTAGTGGATTTATTTTTATCAAGATCACTTGCATAATCAGCATCAACATATCCTTCGACAGTAAAATCTGATCCTCCATAAGATAATGCAATATCTGAGGTTCCCTTGATATATCTGAGAATCCTCTTAACTGTATTCCAATGCTCTCGACCAGGATTCGTCATGTATCGACTAACCACTTCCATTGCATGTGCAATGTCTAGTCTTGTACAAATCTTAGCGAGCATTAAACTTCCCACTGCTGATGCATATGGTACTTGAGACATCTCTATCTTCTCTTCTTCATTACTAGGACTCATACTTGAGGATAACTTGAAATTAATAGAAAGAGAGGTATAGATTGACTTACAATCTTGCATGTTGAATCGCCGCAAGATCTTCTTCAAATAATTCTTCTGAGAAAGCCAAATCTTCCTATTATTTCTGTCTCGGTAAATTTGCATCCCTAAAATCTTGTTTGCTGGTCCCAAGTCCTTAATTTCAAATTCCCTAACTAACTGTGCCTTCAATTCTTTGATATGATCATTAGTGGGGCCTGCTACTAACATGTCGTCTACATACAACAACAACACTATAAAATCATCTTTCTCAAATCTCTTGAAATATGCACAAGAGTTTGCATTCATTCTGTTGTATCCAAGGCTCATGATGAAGGAATCAAATATCTTATATCAACACCTTGGAGCCTGTTTTAAACCATACAGAGATTTGTTTAACTTGCAAACCAAGTTCTCTTTCCCTTTTTCTTCAAAACCTTCTGGCTGGAGCATATAAATTTCTTCTTCAAGACCTCTACGAAGAAATGCAGTTTTCACATTTAACTGCTCAAGATGCAATTCAAATGTAACACACATCGCCAGGACTACTCAAACTGTAGTGAGCCGAACCACAGTAGAAAATATTTTGTTAAAATCAATACCTTTTTTTTTTAGCATATCTTTTTACCACCAATCTAGCACGATATTGCTCCACTTGATCGTCACCACGTCGCTTATCTTATAAACTCATTTATTGCTAATAAGTTTTCTTCCTTGTAGTAATGACACCAACTCCCATGTTTTATTCTTATGCAGAGCTTCAATTTCTTCCTGTATTGTTGCCATTCACTGAGATGCATCTGAACTATTCATTGATTCTTGAAGAGTTGATGGCTCTCTGTCCTCAGTTAAAAGACAGTGTGTAATATTGCTCTCCATAATATAATCTGAGTGCCAGCTCGGTGTTCTTCTTGTGCGAGTTGATCTTCGAGTATCTGAAACATCATATTTGACTGGTTCTTGTCCTCATGCTCTGGTGCAGCTTCACAAGAATCATTTTGATCAAATTCTCTTTCCACTGTAGTCTCTAGATTCTCTTGTACTGTGCCAACATTTTCTTCTTGTTCTTGATCCTTATCTTTTATGAAGTTAACATTTCTGCTAATAACAATCTTATGGGCAGTGGGATCCCACAGACGATATCCCTTTACTCCTTCAACATATCCCAAGAAAATACATCTTTTAGATTTTAGATCCAACTTCGTAGTTTCTTGGGCATTGAATATCACATAGGCAGGACTTCCAAATATATGGAGGTTCGAATAATCCATTAGTTTACCAGTCCACATCTCCATTGGTGTCTTCAACTCAATTACAGTTGATGGAGCTCGATTCACCACATAACAGGAGGTATTGACTGCTTATATCCAGAATTTCTTATCTAAGCTTGCAGTTCTCAATATCGCTCTTGTTCTTTCCAACAGAGTTATATTCATTCGCTCTGCTACTCCATTTTGTTGAGGAGTGTATGCCGTTGTGAACTGCCTTTTGATACTTTCTTGCTTTTAGAATTCATCAAATTATTTACCAGTATATTCACTTCCATTATCTGAGCGCAAACATTTGATCATCTTACCAGATTCGAGTTCCACCTGCGCTTAACATTTGAAAGTTTGAAACACATCTGCCTTCCTCTTGATAGGTACACCCAACATCTCCTCGAATAATCATCAATGAATGATACAAAGAAATTTGCTCCTCCTAGGGATGTAATTGGTGCTTGCCATACATCAGAGTGAATCAATTCTAGAATTTCTTTGCTTTTGAACTTTGATGTGTTAAACTTCAATCGATGCTACTTACTCACAATGCAATGCTCATAGAAGGGTAGTGATACCTTTGTGAGACCTAGAAGTAGATTCTTCTCTGCAGGTATTTTCATTCCTTGTTCTAACATATAGCCAAGCTTTTTATGCCACGTCATTGCAAATTTGTCATCTGGACTAGTCACAGCGACAGATGCCTCTCTTTCTTGCAAAGTTTCTCCCTTCAGTATGTACAGATTTGTAACAATTTTCTCTGCTTTCATAAATATCAGTGCTTCTTTAATCACTTTCATGATCTTGTTTTAGATCTCAAATCTAAAACTAAG
>JAOQMS010000008.1:6988086-7004930 GCA_027563885.1 Erythroxylum longipes
TATTTAATGTATAGTTATTATTGTTAGTAATAAAATATTTATTTTATTTCAAAAATAAAATTAAAAAATTACAATTAAAGATTAACTAAATAATAAATTAAAAAACTTTGGAAAAAAAGAAGAAGGGGGAAGGGGGTGTTGGGTGGGAAAGATAAAATTTTAAAAAAATTTGAAAATTTTGCAATTTAGTCCCTATATTTTTCAAAATTTTCGGTACTGGTTGGTATTATCAATACCGGCCGGTACCAACCGGTATTTGCACCCAATACCAACCAGTATTTACATCTGGTACCGACCATCTTGATCTCGTACTGTTTTCCGGCCGATACCGGCTGGTATTATATGAGATTCATATCCTTGATTTTTATACTTGTAATGTGAATATTTATTGTACTTACATAATTAGTGTGTTAATAAGGATTAAGAGAAAAAAATTGAAAATTCAATTCTTAATATCATGCTTCCAATATTTTGGACATCTATAATTATTTTATTATCTATAATTGATTCGTATAGAGGAAGTTAACTCTTCATATAGTCTAACACAATACACAATGGAAAGTTTCAATTCAATGCATGATCATATAATAAGTGAAGAAAAAAAAATTAAAACATAAGAAGTCAATAACTCTACCAAGATAGGAAGTCTGGAATCACTTCATAAAACCTAAAACAAGAGAGGGAATTGATAAGGAGAAGTGTTTGTACTATCATAAGTTGTTTGTTAGAGGTTCAAAAGGTGGAATCTCATATTTAAAAGGAATGCTGATGCATATAATTAAAGAAGAATGGCGTTAGGAGATCAAAATTTTTTAAATATATATTCTATTGAAAGATAAATATGACATGTTTGTCACATTTTATGATCATGAAAAATTCAAGTATTTTGTTTCTAAGGCCATCATAAGGCATGAATATTTACTCTTAATTATAGATTATATAGACTTTAGGATGTTTATTATGCCACTTGAATTTTAAACTACCTACTTGGAATACCGTTAAGAAGGACATCTTTAAGATTTTTTTTTTTTTAATATCAAGGTGCATCTTAAAGAGAACTAGGTTTAAGAACAAATTTGCCCCTTAGGAGGCTAAAGGAAGACAACATAGTTAAAAGCCAATCCTAGTGGTCGCAGTCAAAATAGGGTTCTTTATCTCCTCGCAAATTCCTGGAGTGTGACTCCCTCCTGCTTCCTGAGAAATCTAGCGCAAATGTGTCCCGTGTTGTTGACTTGGTATATGCCGGAAGCTGGACATCTTTAAGATTTAATATGCATATAAGAGTTTGACATTAAAGATGTTAAAGACTGATGACATGCAAGTTGCGATTATAGTAGGTATGTGGACATATGAAAATCAAAAGAAGGGTCATATATTTGTGAAATCGCATTACATTAATAACAATTGGATTTTGCATAATTATATCTTAATGTAAATAATGTTCTTTGAGCTTTTAACGTTTACACTTCAATTTTGTTATATTTGATCTTTGATTTTGTTTCTAAATGGTAGGTCCATTTTGTTTGATCGAAGGTATGATTTGCACCTTTTTGCTTCACAAAATGTCTTGGTAAAATCTTGTCGTTATCTATGATACCACTTTGCTTCCTAATGTTACTAAATCAGTACCCATTGTATTCTGAAAATGATACAAAAGTTATACTAGAGATAAATGGCAAGGACTTATTATGACCTTTAGTAAAATGTTAATGTGAAAATCTCACCTTTTACTAATGTCTTAAAAAAATTTAAGATCATATTAGCATTTGATAGGTTCAAATTGTCTAGTTATGACACCACATAGGTTAAATTGACGATCCAAATACTAGTAACTGATAAACATTTAGATTTATTATAGTTTAAATTATTACTAATACTGTTTTGAAAAATTAAGATAGATAAGATAGGAGCTTACAACTTTTAGGAAATGATAAAATGCAATTTACTCCTTTGGCTTTTATATTTCAACACCTTACATAAATGAAAGGCTAACGAGTGCATTATTGGAATATTTGATGGATTGAAACATTAATAGGAAATTGCCAATAATAATTATAACATAAATTATGTTATGTTCAACAAAGTTAAAAGCATGCTGTGGGCTGAGAGCTTATTCAATGGTTGAAAGGTTCTTTCATATGCATTATTTTAAACATATAATGAATTTGATTATGAATGATGGGTTGATGGTTATCAAAGAATGAATATAAGGTAGAAATAACTGACTAGTGAAGTGATTCAAACAAAGACAAATAAAAAGAAGGGAAAATTTGACAATTATTGGAACGCGATTGGTAACACCATGATAATTATTATTGTTTTGGATTTGAGGTACAAACTTATTGTAGTTAAATATTATTTTCGACAGTTATATGGTGATTGAGTTTTAGTACGTGTTGATATCACTAAACATTTGTAGTATACTTTGTTTGATAACTACCAATCAAGAGTAAGTAAAGAGTTGGATCACAAGATCATAATATTTCATAAGATAACCAATTTATTTATTTTTGAAAAACTAATTATTGTCACTGACTATCAAAACATCATCCACATATAATGATAAAATTAGAAATTTATTGTTAGGTTTTTTTAACATATACTTGGTGATCTTTATTTCATATAATATAATTGTAACATGAAACTTAATACACTACCGACTTCAAGACTGCTTTAGGCTATAGATTGACTTTAGCCAGTCTCAACCCTGGACAGAGGCAGCCAAGAAACCTGCCCAAGGTTTCAAACCTTCCAACGTTTTTTTAGTAGATGAATAACGTTAAATGCTAATTAATGGTTGCTGAGAAAGAATGAAACAATTTTGGTGAAGATCATGACAACTACGTAATCTTTTCATCTTCCAAATTAATCTTTTCAGCTTCCAAAGTAACATTAACTCTCTTTTAATTGATGAAGAATATTAATTTCTAATTAATGGTTGCACGTAAGGAATGAAACGATTTTGAGTAGAGTTCATTTTCATAATACTAAGTAATCTTTTTATATTCTTAATCTCCACCAACATATGAATATAAAATACTCAAAACTCAAATTTTATAACAAAGAATTTTCACAGTTTTGACTCCTAAGTGATAATTTAAAGGTAAAGTTTATAAAAATTTTTAATGTATTTTTAGCTTATTAAATATTTGAATATATTATAATTAATTTGTAATTTGTCATTCACTTGGATACTATATTAGCATTTTAAATCAGAACATTAATATTAAATAATATTATGTTTATTTGTGTTTTGCTTTTTTTTTTTTAATTTTTAGATCACTTATTATTTATAAAAAATAATTAAACAGTAATCAATAATTTAATTTTTGTAATTATAATTTTCATTATACTTTGCCATAATTATCATAATAATTGTTAATTTGTGTTCTTGTAGAGGTTCACGTAAGTTTAGTAAAAATATGACTAAAGTCAAATTTGAGGATTTAATAAGTTAATGTATGAATAATTAATAATATCGTAACACTACATTTACAATTATTTTATAGTTGAAAATTAAATAATACCATAAATAGTTGATAATACTATATTTAATATTATGTTAATTCCCATAAAAGAAAATTTTTTATTACTTAAAATTTAATAAAATATAATAAAATTTATTTGATAATTAAATAATAACATAAATAGTTGATATGATATCCTACATTTATCATATGTTAATTACCATAAAAAATTTATTACTTAAAATTTAATAAAAATTATTAATAATTTAGACCTTTATCTAGTTGCTTGACAAAATAATATCCAATCATTTCCATAACTTGCATAATAGGATAATATTTGGATTGACAAACTTAGAATAGTTAAAAGTCAGAATAGTTAATAAATTATAACATAATTTACTTATAAGTATGTTAATTTCTTGAATTTTTAGAAATTGGTGTTTATCTATCATTAAAATTTGCTCTTTATTTTTTTCCTCTGTCACAGATATAATACCACTGATATATCTTTATGATATATTAATAAGCTATTGGTGCTCTGTTGTTCCTGCATACTTCTTCTAGTTCCATACAGGTCCTTTTGTTCTTTTTCTAGTCCAATTGTGTTATAATTGATTTAGATTATGTTCCCCAAAAAGCATTTGTCTGGAAGTGAAAAAAGGAAAAAAAAGTGGAACAGTTAATAGAATCCCAAACAGGAGCAATTGATAAATTTATTAAAAGAGTAGGCTCCTCTAGTGAGAATCATGAGGAGTTAGGTAAAGGTAGTTTTGAACAACATAAAGAAAATTTAAGTGATGAGATTCATATTCACGAGAACATTAGAAATTTAAATGAGCATGATCATGTATTAAATGCATCAACTTTAGAAAATTTAAAGGCAGATGAGTAAGGAAGCCCTATATTGGATATTTATAATCCTAAAAATTGAGATAGTCTTGATAATAAAGTAAGGTACATTTTAGTTGAAAAAGGGCCTATAAGAGAATTTAATCTTGTATTTCCTTTAGACAATACCTCTCAACATTTTTCATATTCTTATTATTATAGAAATTTGAGTAATGGAGAGATTAGCCATAAAAAATGGTTGGTTTATTCTAAACATATAGATAAAGTATATTGTTTTTGTTGAGTTGTTCTAATCTAATATCTAACAAAGTGCATTAGCAAATGATGGATTTAGAGATCGGAAACATCTTAGTGAGAGACGCAAAGAACATGAGAATTGCATTGAGCATATGACTAATATGAAAACTTAGAATGAATTAAGAGTAAGATTGAGCAAAAATCAAACAGTTGATAAAGATTTGCAACAAGAAATTGTAAAAGAGAAAGAATGTTGGAGTCAAGTTTTGATAAAAATAGTTTTTGTTGTGAAATATCTTGTTAAATATAATTTGGCCTTTTGAGAATCCAATAAGAAACTTTATCAAGATAGTAATGGTAATTTTTTAGGATTGGTTGAGATGATTGCTAGATTTGATGTAATAATGCAATATCATGTTAGACTTATTCAATCATGAAATTCAACATCATTATCTTGGTCACAAAATTTAAAATGAGTTGATTTCTCTGGTGGCCCATAGTGTTAGAAGTTCTATCATGGGGATCATTAAAGAGGCGAAATACTTTTATACTATTCTTGATTGTATCACAGATTTGAGTAATTAAGAACAAATGTGTTTGTCAGTACGATGTGTGAATATGTCATATAAAAAAATAAAAATAGAGGAGTACTTTTTAAACCTTTTGAAGGTAGATGACTGGATTAGGATTTTTCAATGAATTATTGAATGCATTTAAGCCTCTTGATCTTAATGTTCATAATATGAGGGGTCAAGGTTATGACAATGGTCCTAATATGAAGGAAAAACATCAAAGGATTCAAAAATGATTACTTGAAATAAATCCGAGAGCATTATATATGTCATGTGCTTGTCATAATCTTAATCTTATTCTTAATAATATGGCACATTCTTGTGTTAAAGCTATTTCATTTTTTTGAGTTGTGCAACGCATATATGCATTATTTTCAAGTTCTCCTAAATAGTGGAAGGTTTTACTTGATAATGTTTTAGGCTTAACCATGAAATCATTGTTTAACACTCGTTGGGGGAGTTGAATAAAAAGTATTAAAGCTATTAGATTTCGAGCTCCTTAAATAATATTCACTTTGATGGAATTATCTAGATCTTGTAATAATGTCAAGTCAAAGAGTGAAGTAGAAAGTTTGGTTAGTATACTTGAGAGTTTTGAGTTTTTACTTGGTATGATTATTTGATATAATATTTTATTCGCTATTGAAATAGTGAGTAAAAAGTTGCAATCTAAATCTATGTACATTGATGCTACCATAAAGCAATTAGAAGGTGTGATGGTATTTTTTGAGAAATATAAAGATGAATTGGCTTTAGTATGAATATTGCCAAAAGTCTTGCACATGAGATGAATATAGAGCCTACATTTTCAACTAGACGTTGTATTATTAGGAAAAGACAATTTGATGAAATTGATCATGATGAAGAAGTACAATTGGCTGAGGATTCTTTTAGAGTTAATTACGTTCTAGTTGTTGTAGATATGACAGTTATTTCATTGAAGAATATATTTAAATAATTAATGTCATTTGAAAATATTTTTAGATTCTTATTTGATTCAAAGAAGTTGAGGTTGTTAGATGATAATTACATACTATAAAAGTCTATTTTTTAATATTTTGACAAACATAATGAATGATAATATATAGGAGATCATTTGTTTTTCTAGAAGTTTATTCAAAGAAATATCTAATAATAAAAGTTATGTATTCATTTATTTAATTTTAAGTATGATTTAAATAATAATTTTTAAATGCAGAGAAAATGGTTGGAAGTATTGAAAAGCTTAATTGGAACAAAAATTAACAAGTAATTATAAGTGGCATTGTAACCTTCAATAAAACATGTAATTTCACGTACATTTTAGTATTATAGACAGTATTATCATATAGTTATTGAATGTAAGAACGAAGAATACATTCAGGGGCTTTGAGCTCAGGAGAAAAACAAATAACATTATTTACATACTCTATGTTCGTAGATACTTCTTTTTGACCGGTAGGTTCTCATATTTACTGTCAAATCACGTCACCGACAAGTCAAAGGGATGACTGATAAAGGTCTTAGAGATCTGTCCCTTATTAACAAACGTGGTCATAGTTAAAATTTGTGGCTATCAGAAAGAAGCACATGAAGGTTGAGAGGAAACGATGCTTAGTTCGTTGCTTCCTGAAATGAAAAGGTAAATTGTAGTTTTGAACTTGAGTCCTCTGAATCTCTGACGTGAACAGCACTAATTGTGTTCTATTGCATAATGTATGAGCTATATGTGAGTTAAAAAAAAGGGGGTTTAAGTTTATGAGTCCGCAGTTAACTGCGATAAAGATTTACCGACTCGGAGTTGACATACAAGCTTTGACGGGCACGATGTGCTTTGTAACGGATGTCCCATATATTTCTACCGGTAATCAGTTCCTCAAGAAGTAATCTTTTTAATTTCCCATATCTCGAAGTCAAAGCTTTTGTTATTTAGAGTAACTCTCTGTTGTATTTTCCAGGATTACAAAGAGAAACTTTGCTTCTTACTCTGTGAAGCTTTAATAACTATGTCTTCCTACACAAGACCATACTCGTCTCAGTCCTATGCACCCTCTGCACCATCTCTTCCTGAGTCCTTGGAGACAGAGAACACTTACGATTCTTCTCGGCCGAGCAACTATGGGCAGCAACAGCCGTCTGATATGGCAGCTTATCGATATGACCTGGGCGATTCTTCATATGGGTACTCTGGCTTTCCTCCAGGGACAAACCCTGATGTGATTAGGAGCTTTCAGATGGTCGATAGAGACGGCAGTCGTTTTATTGACGAGAATGAGTTGCAACAAGCTCTGTCTTCTGGGTACCAGAAGTTTAACCTTAGGACTATCAGGTTACTGATGTTTCTCTTCAAGAATCCCTACGATGCTTTACGAATCGGTGAGTTTTGATTGCCTTTCCCCTTACTTGCATTTGTATAGTTTGTGATTTAAGAAGAATTTGAAGGTTATACGTGAACTTGTGGATTTTTGATTACATCATCCCTTGTGACGAATTTCCAAAATTCCAAGTCTTGAACTGATTTGCTGGTTGAGATCATGGCAAACTCAATCTTAAGGTTATTTGCGCATGGGATTAGGAAAGCATGGGATTGTGTACTTTCTTATTCCATGTTGCTAAATTTTTATGCATCGTTTGAATTTTCTGGTTGAACTAAGTCATCCTTCCTTTTTCATCTCAGTTAGCAAGATCTGCACCAGCTTGACATGTCCTGAACTAGAAGCTTTTTTTCCCCTTTGTGTGCATATCTCTAATTGTAAATATTTTGTTGCTGATTCATTGTGTTGATTTTCAAATTTGTAGAAGCACAAAAGTAATCTCGAAACTCGAGTCTATATCCTGGAAAATGCAGTTATACACGCCGATGGTTTAGACTTCTGAATGAAAATGATTTCTCTTTGCATATCTTTCACATGTTCAAGTTTGAAACAGGAGGGAGGCTTGATGCTTTTATTTGTTTTTTCTTTTGGTTTCGTCTCCCTTTCTGGCACTTCTTCCTGTCACTAATGTGTATGGTATTGGTGGTCTTTGCTGAACTATTTTGATGCAGGGCCCAAAGAGTTTGCTGCTTTATGGAGTTTTCTTGGTCAATGGCGTGTGAGTACTTCCATCTCCTTTCCTTTTAGTATATATTTCCAGCTCCCGCTAGTGTGAATTATGGGACGAAGTATATTTTATACTTCTGTTTAACAGTGAAGCTTAATAAACTAAAAATAGCAAGAAGTTAAATATTAGGTTAATATTATCTTTATAAAAGCTCTGAACCTCAGAGCTTTGAACCATTTTTGAGAAATGTGGAAACTGAAGAGATTATGTTACGTTATGCCATTGTGGGCTTTTCCCATATCATAAGCACATCTGGTAACAATATTCTATCAATGTCTATGTGATGTAATCTTTACTTATCACGTTGCTAAGTTACTGTGGTATGACATCGAGTGTTCTTGCTGTCATGGGATATGATTATTCTATTCAATGTGTGTTAGGAAATAAGTTTAAGAAATTTCAATTTTGGACAGTCTTTTTCTAAAGGAAGGAACATCTTGGTGTGACATCAAACTTTAATTTTCTATTTTTTTCAACTAAAACCTGGAAAAAGAAGTTGTGATGTATATTTGGCTGTTAAGGTCTTAAAGGATATCTCTAATAGTCTGCTTGAAGAACTCTCGTTGTTGTTTGGTGCAAACTGAATATGGATGTCTCTGTTCAACTTCTCGTCATCATAAATTTTCCAACAGTCCTTATTCTTATATCTTTGGGCTTAGTTATCAGAATGATCTCTTCTGAATTTCTACCTGCAGGGCATATTTGAGAGATATGATAGAGATAGGAGTGGAAAAATTGATTTATTTGAATTGAGGGATGCTCTTTTTAGCCTTGGATATGCAATCCCACCTTCTGTTCTTAAGGTTCTGATATCCAAGTATGATGATGGAAGTGGGAAAAAGATTGAGCTCAATTTTGACAGTTTCGTTGAGTAAGTGTCTCATCTGAGAACCTCCCACATGCATAAGTTTTGTGGAACTTTACATCTAATAATCTTTTGCCTTTTTGGTTGATTTTCAGATGCGGGATGATTTTGAAGGTGAGACGTCAAATTTTAGGAGCAACTCCTTGCTTTCTTCTGTCAGTTTATGTTATTGGATGATTTAATTATGAATTTGGCAACATATTATGTTTCTGAATAAGCTTTCAGTATATTGCCTAACTGCTGATGGGTTCAATCTTAATTTTGGAAGGTGTTATAATGTGTTCACAAAATTTAGATCTCAGTCCTTCAAGCTGGTCTTTAGGGTCTTTAGGGAAGGTGTTATAATGTGTTCATAAAATTTAGATCTCAGTCCTTCAAGCTGGTCTTTAGTTTTGGTTTGTGTTCTTATCGTGCACTTGAACTACTCTGATCTCAGGGATTAACTGAAAAATTTAAGGAAAAGGATTCACGTTATACTGGCACAGCTACATTCGGTTACGATGAATTCATGTCAACGGTCATCCCATTTCTCATGTCTTATGATTGACCCTGAAAACTGTGCAAATCTTTGTTATGAACCCCAGAAACCTATCTTGTACTTTTTTAGTAATTTCACTATGTTTTTGGTTGATTTTTTTTATTAACTTGTTTTGGGTAGAAAGTAGAAACTGTATATTGAGCAGTGACGAGCCAGGAATGTGAATTTATTTTGGTATGTTGAGCCAATTGGCATGTTAATCTTTGTTCCAAGTGAGCAGACGTTTCATGTTTCATTTTGTCGTAACAGTTAAATATTTCGTAGGCGACCAATTTTTGTAGTTTCTTTGTGATTGTGAGGAAAGCACTTATTCACTTTTGCTTCGTTAAGATGAATATCCATTTGATATGATGATTCAATTATAAATAACCCTTAAGAGATTGAGAAATATTTCAGATCTGAAACCAGCAAGAAGTAGGCATCTATCTATCTGCGTAAATAACTTCTGAATTCTGCTGGTTGAGTGTGACAAGCATTTCTGGTTAAAATTAATGAACTGAACATAAACTTTGAAACCACCACCCATTTAAGGGGACAAAAAGAAGCACCAACTACAGTGACTAACTTTTCAAGCGGATTGGCTTCTGACTTTTAATTCTTGAAAATTATATTTGGTAAAACTTGATCTTTGTGCACGAAAAAGAACAAAGTCGATTGCTTTTGATGCCAATAGATAGTTATTCGTTCAGGGGAAATGTGCATGTCTGCTTCAAGTCTTGCTATTTTGCATCATAATTTTTAAGAAGATTCTCAAATAATTATCATTTTTTGTTAGATGGGAGAGACGAAAGAGAGAATAATGGAGGCCCTTCACACCAAGTACGATAGTAACACCAAAGACCTTTTTACCAGGTATGACTGACTAAACTTCTACGAAATAGTAAACATATGGAAAGGAACATCAAACAAAGATTAATGAGCTGAAACTTCTCCATTTTCTTATTACTAATTTGCTAAAGAATTGGTAATCCAATGAAAGCTCCCTCTAATCTTGGTCTGACCTTATTACCTATGTTCTTCTGTAGTATCCATCTGTCGATAAAATTATGAGTTTCAGATTTAACTTGCTCATTTCCTTTCTACCCTCCTACATATGAAGCTTACGAACATTCGGCCGGTGAAGAAACGAACCCCTCCTGCCTTTGCCCTCCTGCAAAATAAATTTGATGCCATTTGTTTATTGGTTATGCTTATGCAAAGTCAACTACTAGCATTGTAAGCCCTGTGTTTCCTGGGACAGTACAGCAATGCATGATCTTTACTTATCAAACATAATCCGTACGCATTATTCAGATACAACTCAACATGAAAACTAAAATAACATAAATGAATTAAAATATAGAGAAGAGAAAAAGAAAGGAGGTTGCTTTTGTGCGATGGTCAAGACGTCTAGTGGAATCGTGTAGGCTTCAATCTTATCCTCCTCTATGGGCCATAGCTGATGCAAGAATTATCTAATCTACTATGAATGCAGACTGTCTCTGTGACGTTGATAGCCACTAGCGGACTTTATGCTCTCACTCGTGACTGCGTATTCGAATATGAAACAAATTTCCACACAAAGACACGATGTAAATTAATATAACTTAAAATTCTTTTATCTGCAGCCACCAAAACTATGCTTAGGGGTCAAATTTTGTATAAAGAAGCAAATCCCACTTTGCTTTTGCCTACCAACATCTCAAAAAATCAGCAAAGGCGACAACTTGGATAGATTGCCTGATGGGATGAAACCATAGCCACAGCCATGGCCATTTAAGATATTTTGTTATAAAGTTTGATTATTTTGATCCTAGAATTTGAAATAGACATGGAATTGGGATCAGTCCAAGAAAGGGCGATGCTGTCAATTTTCTTTTCGGTTGAGATAAAAGGGTACAGACAAAGAGGAAACCATCTTTACATATAGAGCTCACATTGAAAGACAAAAGTGGTGAGGAATCAACCTTTTCCTGGGGTATTCAAAGGAAAAATCAGCAACTTTTATGGAGCTTTCTGACCAGAAGAAGGAAAGCAATGGCTTCTTTACCTGATAGAAGCAAGAATGGACTTTTGTGTGGTTGAAGATAGCAAGAATTAAATTCAAAGAAAAGATTCACACGCATGATTGCAAGTGGAGATAAGGACACGATGGATACCCATTACTCTTTTGACATCAAAATTAAGACTTCATGTAGCCACTGGCACATAATTTAAGACTTCAATGCAGCAGCCCGCCAGATTCATGCGTGCATCAAGTGGTGAGAAGCATGATTATGGTCTGGCCTATCCAAAAAATTGCTTCAATTTTTCCAAAATGTCAACCATATTATTTGCAGAGTTTTTGGTGACAAGGGGAAGTGAAATGCAGAATAAGAACTTCAACCTCAAACAATAAAATAGTTTCAGATTCATTAAATCGCTAGAATGCCAAGATGCGGGAGGTCGGTAATATCAAGGATCAACCGATTCTAATTATCTGATGTTGTCATAACTATACTTGCAGACGCTAACCAGAAACAAGAAGAAAGGAGGCATTTCTAAACTCCAAGCTAATAACATAGACAAGACGATTGCATAACACAATCTTCGTTAAAAATTAAAAATGAACATAGAGCTGAAATGTGTACAAGATTGAGGCAAAATATGTAGCTAACCTACAAGAGCTCTGCATTCTTGCGTGATCAAACATGGGTTAGTTTGTGCTATTGTTATCTCTATCATTGTTCCACAATTAGGTGCTTCTAAGCCCAGATCACGTAAGCCACAAAAAAGATAACCATTCCAAAGAAAGAAAATCCCTGAAACATTATTGGAAAATGCAAAAGCTTCAATTTTGAATCAAATTGGTCTTGCCAAACAGGTTAATAGTACCGGGAAGAGAAAAACAATGCGACTCACCTTCCTCCGCGCAGCAGAAGAGTAAACCAACTCCGGAAGATTACCCTGTAACCCAATATTGTAAACTGGAGTACCATCAGGATACAAGAGACCATAGTTCCTTTCTGAAGTTGGACCGGGCTTTAAATCCTCATTAAAAAGTGCAAAAACATATACGTCAACTGGAACTGATGGTTTTGCTGGTGTGCCTTGTTTTTCCTGTATTTTCTTTAACAGATTACCATTGTATAGGCCTGCATTTTCTGGTGTAGCTCCTGCTTCATCTGCATCACCTTTGGACGGCCACCCAGTTTCCGAAATTCTGACTTCAATGTCTGTATGGCCCATGGCTCTAATCGCAGAGTACACAGCATCAATTTGAGCATACAACATGTTGTCATAGTGCAGATTGGTATTAGAATCTGTCATGCCTTGGTTTGGCTGGAAGAGTACATAGTCTAAAGGCACCTGACCAGGGTTGTCCTTATATGCAAAATATGGATAAGCATTAATGAGGAAAGGAGAGTTGATTTGGGAGTGGAAATTCAATATGGGATGGATATATTCAGTAAGATCTTGCCTGAAAGTCCCTGAAGAAGGTGGATAGGAATTGCCTAAGATGTTTAGAGAATGCGCTGTTGTGACAGTGACTTGCTTATCTAGCCCAAGATTTACTAGAGTGTTATACACTGTTTGCATCGCTGGGAGGAGGTTAGACATCAACTGCGTATCATTGGAGCTAAAGACCTCGTTTCCTACGGTGATACAAGTGATTTTGGTCTGAGGGAGGTGCGTCTGAACATGCTGCTGGATCCAACTCTGAGCTTTAACGGGGTCTCTCATGTTTTGTAGGTCCTCATTTCCAAGTCCGATAATGAAATCCACATTGGAATTGGAAAATGCGAGTAGGACATTTGGATCAGCGTCATAAAGCTTTACTCGGCTGATGTTGAGGGATTGAAGAAGGTTAGCGACACGGGAAGGTGATGGAAGATTGTTGGCGATCTGGCCATAGTTAATCCCAACGCCAAGCCCATTCATTTGTACGGCTGAATCTGAAAACAAAATGAAAAACAAAACAGATGAGAAACCAACAGCACAGATATGATTAACTTGTCGAATGCAGAAGATATATTTACAAATTCTAATAACAAAGAAGAAAACTTTCGGATCTAATTGGGGAAGTATCCATATATTCTGGTCAAAACATTGTGAGATTGGACCCAAGAAATGGAACAAAGGCCAGCACCTTTTTATGCAATAAAAATGTTAAAAAACCCACTAACAGGATCTTCAATGAATCACAGTCTTGTTAAATCTCAACCAAAAGTTCAGAATCAGAAGTTTTAAGTCCAGTTGTTTTCATGCTTCCATTGAAAGATAACTGAACTCAATCACAACCGTATGTAGACGTCTCATACTTGAAACAATTAATAACACAGATTTGATGCGCAAAGATATCATCTTTCTTTGCATTTTCCGGGGAAGTGAAAAGGGTATCTGGATAAAGCAAGAACAAACCTAGAAGAATGAGAACCAGAAACAGCAATCGTAATAGGACAAAGCAGGTGGCCATCTCTGATCTGACCTTGGTTTAAAACCAGACCAGCAGAAGATAAATGGCGACCACCACCACCACCACCACCACCACCAGCACAACCTACCCGACAACAACAACAACAGGAGGAAAACAACCGTTTCAAACTAACACAGATAATTTTTATAACCCTCGTACCTATATATAAGAGTTTTGTATTCACTGTGCTCACTCGGTTTTCAGTGCTGACAAGGCTCCACCGGGATATATTTTCTTTCAATGGTTTATTATCATTTCGAGGATGATCGTCAGCACTTGCTTTCCCACACGTATTCATTGTCCATGGAGTCACAACTGTCTCTTTCTGGGTGAAAGTCACAGGTGATTTTACTGTCGTTTCCTTAACCAATTACCCTTTAATTCTCCTTAACCTTTTTCTTGATAACTGTTGAAAGAAGGTGACATGTATTTGTCAGCTAGATTTGGTCTTAGTTCAGGTCCTCAAGTTGGTGCAACTTGCTTATGACTTGCAAGTTCTCCAGTTTATGAGAAGAATTGAGCTGGAAAACTTTCCGAGGTTGTTAGGAAGATAGTGTAGCCACTTCTGACAATTAGATAAGAAATTAACCACTCTTTACCAATTCACTCCTCACAGCTCCTTTGGCCCACTTTTGTTTGTTTGTAAAATGTTTAAAATATCAACAATATGTATTTTTTGAGGTTGAATATTTTAAGTTTTAATTCTTGAGTTTGTTATTTAACTTTAAATCTATTAATTTATTAATAATTTAATTAAATTACATATTAATAAATTATTATTTATCATTAACATTTTATAAATATGTAATTAAGAACCATTCATTAAAAAATATTAACAGAAAAGACGTGTCTTATACTCAGTTTTACCTATAAAATAGAATTTAACCGGTCCTTGATTCTCTATAAGAAAGAATAGTCTACAGCCATCACGTAAATATAAATTAAGAAAAGTAAACTGACGTGTCTGACTCAACAACTATCTAATTTCATGTGTTCCTAATCAGCATCTTGACTATAGAGAAAGGCAGCCGCTACATGACTCAAAAGTTTTGAATCAAATATAATATTACAAAACCTAACATGTTTCATATTTAACCCATCATTCTTCCAAATTTCATAGCCCTTCAAGGTGTCGTCCTCAGAACTATGGCGGCCAGAGGAAAGTACAAAAGGGCAAATTTCAAGATGAGATATCGCCCTTCAAGGTGTCCTCCTTAGACTAGGGCGGCCAGAGGAGAGTGCAAAAAGGCAACTTTTCAGGCAGAGGTGGGGCAGACTCACATAAATAAATGGTTAAGATAAAAGAGAACAGAGTTGGTACAAGGAAAACGAAACAGCGGTTTTCATTTGCTCTGCCTTACTCCCCGTATATGTATTTTAAGGATAAATAAATAAATAATATATATATATATATATACCACCGCCGACTCCGAGATGGCCGGGCGGGCTCCTTCTGCAGCGTTTTCCACGTGCTTTTCTTAGAGTTTTTGTAGTTTAGATTTCATCATTTTATTTTTAAAGTAAAATTAGATCAGCAATCCCAATTTATATCTGTTATATATTCTACTTATAAGGTTGTAAGAATATCATAAAAATGATAAAGCAGAGTTGGAAAAGAAAATTCCAAAAAAAGAGCATCTTAGGTACGCAGATACATTTTTAAATTACGTGTTCCAATGTTTATGACACGGCAAGTGTCTTGGATCGGGAAGAAGCAGAACGTGAGTACTTGAACTGACGTGTCTGTATTTCGATTTTCTTTATTACATCATCGTACCATGATTTATATATGTTTAGAATTCTGAGATGGGATCAGAACAGATCGCACAAAAGATTTCATGTAGCCATTCATCCTCATCCACTATTTTTCATCTCAAACTTTTCCTTGTCCTCACCCAAAGAAAAGTTATTTCAAGCCAATTTCGGGGGCATTTTCTTACTTAGAAAGGGTGTGAAAACTGAAAAGGAGCTTGCAGGTTTCACCTACTTTCTTTCATGGGCCTCAATTTGGTGCACATCTTGGAAACCTCTTATAATTTGTTATTATATTTTTCTTTTGGAAGCAAGCGATCATAATTGCAAAAGAATGGGTGAGGTATCTAATCAGCGTCGTTGGAAAAAGCTAGCAGATGCCATAATTGGAGAAGTTGAATTGGAAAGTGAATGGAAAAGAAAAGCATACGATGATGATGAGTGAGTGAGTCGATTTCCTGTCTAATGTTCAACTGTGAACGGAGTTCAGTGGACGCGCTAATCATTCTTTTCCCCGAAAAGGCGATATTCACAATCACAATCACTGGAACTTTGCCCTCGCTTGTGACACAAGCCTCCGCGTAAACAATCCCTAATTATTAATTAAGGTGGATTTGTCCTTACGCCTTAGAATTAGGCTTACGTGGCCATATTCAAAGTATAGGGTAATACATATAATTAAGCGATTGATGTGATTGGATCGTTTTTTGTACCTTATATGCAATTTTTGTATTTTAAATTTTAAAAAGACAATTAAAAGAACATACTTTATGCCACAAATAAACAAATATTCTATAAAAAAAAGATAATACTATCGATACATATTTATTCCAAAGAAAGCCTCTTCATATCTATATGCCATAAAAAATCAGTACGAAACACATGCCAATAATCTCTCACAATTATGAATTTATCAAAGTTTTCCAGATCGGATCTTAAACCGATAAAACAAGAGGTTTAAAATTTAAAAGGTTTAATCGATATTAGACAGTTATAAAATTGATTAAAAATTGAATAAAATTTAAGAATTTGAAATATAATTAAAAAG
>JAOQMS010000008.1:7008192-7021179 GCA_027563885.1 Erythroxylum longipes
ATTATTAAATCAAATTTTATTTGAAATTTATATATTTTAAAAATATTTTTAAATTGAATTATATTTATTAATAATTATTAAATTAATTTTATAAATTAAATTAAATTGAGATATTTATAATTTTAGTAATAGTTAATTTTAATTAATTAAATATATAATATATTTAATTGATAGTATATTAAATAATATACGTTTTCGTTTCATATTTTAATTTTATTTAATTGTTTCCTTATTACGAACTCTTGTTGTAAATTGTAATTAATTGAGAGTTAAGAATATTCTTTTTATTAGATGCTTTGATGTAATTATTATTTATTATATAATAAAAAATTAAAATTGTAATATTTTAAATACTTTGTATTGTTCTTAATTTTATATTTGTATGATAATGATTGTCTTTTTTATATAAATTATGGTTATTATTATGTGAAATATATGTAAATTATTGTTATTTCATATTAATTGTAATTGTTATTTATTATTATTATTTTTGGAGACAGGGTTAAAAGTATAAAATACAACTGTACAATATGACAATGAATTATTTTACAATTTTTAAAAAAATTCAGGGAGTATTTCATAAATTTAAAAAATTACCCAAAATGGTATCCGGTATTGACCGATACTGGTACAATACCATATCAAAACTCAATCCGATATTAAATCCGGTACAGTATTCGCAAGAAATTACTTAATTTTAATCATGAAAAATAATAAATAATATACTAATTAATATTTAGATAAACATTATTATTTATATACACGTCTGCAGACAGCTATCGTGAGAAGCTTAAGTGGACAATTTTAACAGAAAAATAACTCGTAATTTTGAAAGAAATTAATATAATTTATAAAATATGGATAATTAACAAAGAGAGAGAGGGAGAAATATTTTTTGCTCTTCTAATTAAATTTTAAATTGTTTGAAAAGTCAAATAAAGCCTCAACCACCAAATTTAACAAGAATCCTCAAAAAGTTTATTTGTCAAATGGATTTAGAGCCTTTTCATTTCAAACTTTTTCGTTATGGATTGGAAGCCTAATCGCATCCCTTCCCTTTACCATCACTCCCGTTGACGATCAGGTCCAAGCGTTCTCTTTTGTTTCTCAGTGAACGCAAAATAGAGTTAGAATCGCATCGCTCGTAGTGTTAGCAATGGGCCAACGAAGCCCCTTAGAAGCGGTATGAAATCAACTTAAGTGGACTGACGGCCACTATGATCAGGTTAGAGTTAAGAAATAAACTAAAGAATGTGAAGCACAAACCGATCTTAAGAGCATAAAGGAACAGCATTTCATAACATGATAAGAAACAGTAGCAACCAATAGTCTACAGAAACCTTTATCGCAAGCATTAATCCGTAACATTCTTAAGGAGCATGCTTCACAATTTTGCATCATTGTCTAACAGCTAAACACTCAGTAAAGTTCACTTTCCTTGTGAGTGTGAATCTCACAATCCGAAGTTGGGTATGAAACACAAGTCAGCACATAACCCTGCTTCATTTGGTTCTCGTCCAGGAAGGAACCATCAGACTGGTCGACTGATCCCAAAACCATCTTCCCAGCACAGGTTGAGCACGCCCCGGCCCTGCAAGAATATGGCAAATCGACCCCTGCAGCCTCTGCTGAATCTAGGATGTATTCATCATCAGAAGCTTCAAATTCATGCACTTGATCATCTGGACCAATCAGCTTAATCTTGTAGGTAGCCATTGATGCTCTGAAGTTGGAGGAACATCTTAAGCCAAAAGTCTTGGAGACGCTCTTCACAGATCCCAATGAGGATGGACTCCTGATAACTGCACTCGCAAGCCTATTCTGGGGAGCAGCTCTTACCATACATTGGGTAGGAACACTTACAGTTGTCATGTTTTACCCTGAAAACAATGACCAACTGTCAGCTAGCTTGATAAGTTTCGCACTGCAGGAGTTGGCAAGATTTGTCACCCCAAAATGGAGGCAAGATAGTTCACAAAGTTAGGAATCTTTTTTTTTTTTTTTGAAAAGAGAAAAAATGGTATTGATAATAAATATTAAAAAGAGTACAAAAACAATGGAGATGTGAGGGGATTAGCCTATTACAATTCTTACAAGATCATGTAAGGAGTTAGGAATCAGTTTTGCAGATTCATAATCACACATAAGTTTCACAGGTGCAGTGGGCCTTTTGTCAGTGAATTCACACTGCTTATTGCGGAATCATAATAGTCTTGGCGAACTAACAAGTTATGGCTCTTTTTCATTACGTTCCAAGTATGGGGCATCAAATATCTAAAGCCAACAAGGTTACGCCTTACTCAAGTTAATAGCAAAATGCACACATAGCATCCATTTCTAGAAAGAAGGCATACAATGACTTTACAAAGCATAATGAGAAGTAAGCTGATATTAGGCTCCAGCTTAAAAACAGGAATCATAATAAACCAAGATAAAGCTTCTTACTCTTGCGAGATGCAGAAAGCAAAGAACTGTAAGTCAATTGAACATGATGGAGATGTAAAATGCACACTCTTTACGTCAAACACAAACAGAAAGCCATTATCCAGGTATTAAGAACCTGATGAACAAAGAGGAGACCTCACAACCTATACAAAGAATTGTATAGGTCAATTCGTAGACAAGCAGGTAGATCCTGATCTTACGCAGTACCTATGTATGAACATGTTTCAGGAAAAGCAAAATGAAGACTAAGTGCCTCTGGCTCTTCAAACCATTTGATAAAAACTTCAATTCAATAATAAACAAACAGTTGGTTTTCTGCTGCAGATTACAATACAATTGTGAAAAAAGCCAAGAGTCTAGTTGAGGGGTTGATCTTGATCGCCCACCATTAAAAAAGAAATTAAGGTCCTATCCAGTCAGAGAATTCCTATTAAGCATTGAAAACAGAATCGGAGTGGTAGCAGGCATCACTTGCTAGATGCAGCAACTCGCTTGTCAATTCCTGATATTCTAAAATTGGAATTTGACACTAATTTTTACCGCCCAGAAGCAAGATGAGACTTGCAGATTAATAACTGATGAACAACAGCTTCAAATTAAAACCCCTGAAAGTGTTATACTTGAGCAAAACACGAAGATATGTTTTCCTATGGATACAACGAACAAGAAACAAATTTTCACTTTGCTGAAAATGACCCAAAGGCTCTTTTGAGAGCCAACCTCATATTCCCACAGACAAAAACAAAACGAAATGAGGAAAGAAGCCCCACTATTGAAAGATACCTCCGCACCCACGTCGACAATCAGAATCCAAACACAAAAAACCCCCTAAAACCCTAAGGATACATAGGTCAAAAAATAACGCATACTCAATTGAGACCATATAACAGAATTAACAAAAACCAGGGATAACCCCAAGAAGATAAAGAAAAAAGATCAGGAAGCAGAAAAAAAGAAAACGAAATAGAAAGAGAGAGGCAGAAGAAGAGAGCATTACCCAGAAATCGAAAGAGAAACGTGCGAGGAAAGGGGCGGCTACAACTAGCGTTGTTGGAGCAAGTGGCGCACTCTTAACGTTGTTATAGAGGGACAAAGTGTGGGGTGTTGTGATGTGAGCTTATGGAGAGACAAGTACATAGGTGAGGTGACGTGGCTTTTGGCATGTATTGAAAGGGCATTTGACCGCTAAGTGCATGGAAAGATGCCACACTCGCCCCCCTGTTTTTCCATGTTTTTGGTAATTTTGAGAGACCCACGCCCACCTTCATTTCTATTTTATTTTAATTATTACTATTTTACTTTATTTTAAATTATTAATTTATTTATGTTATTCCTTTTAATTGGATAAAAAATTGAGGAATTTTGTTCCAAAAAGTCAACGTTCTCAAATGGCTGCTGTATATTTGATAATAATAATTCTCAAGTTGTGGCTGTGGGGGTTGAGTTGACTGATGGGAACAAGTGGCCCTTGGCTGCCGTTACTTTTCGGTAATTAAAAAACAAAAAAACCTCATAGAATAAGGTAGGTACTGGAAAGCATGAACCTTACACCTTACGGAGGGGCTGCATGACAACCTTCAGTTATCTTATGTAATAAAATAAAGGCTTGAGTTTGATAATCAAAATTAACAGCCAAGTTTGACTAAGAGAATACTTGAGCGTTATAAATATCAAAATATTGAAAAGGAATAACAAAGTGACGTACACGAGTTGCTACATAAAGTCATGTGATACTCTAAAAAGATATTAATGATTTCAAAGAAAGTGTCTCGGACAGCCATCCTTTTATTTTGCTGTGGCAGCTTGAATTCCTTGGCTAAGTAGACTATTTACATATAATTATTAACACACAATGGAATAAACTATTAAATAACAAATTATTCAAATTCGTACTGTTTTAAATTTATTAAAAATTACAATGCAACAGAAATTAGTTTAAAAATTAAAAATATTACATTGGGATTCCATAGATTGCAAAAGGATAATAACATATTATGTCAAAATAAAAAACAAAACATATCAGAAAATGCACCTAGAATGACACTTACCCAGAGCCTAGATTTATAGGGGCCAATCT
Organism: Erythroxylum longipes; assembly: GCA_027563885.1. NCBI lineage: Eukaryota > Viridiplantae > Streptophyta > Magnoliopsida > Malpighiales > Erythroxylaceae > Erythroxylum > Erythroxylum longipes. The sequence continues at coordinate 7,012,715 of JAOQMS010000008.1, forward strand.
ATTAAAAAAGTTATACTTTAATAAATTAATAAATATATTTATTAAAAGAGTTAAAATTTTAAAAGTTAATCATTCTGTTTATTAAAATGGGTAAAAATTGAAAAATCAATAAATATGCTTCAAGATGTTTATATATACTAAAAAGTTTCTTAGCACTTTTATTTGGTTGTAAGTGAAATAAAATAATTTGTGGTTGAATTTCTTATTTTGAACTTCAAGTTTTATTAAATAAAGCTAAAGAAGAGTTCGGTTCCAATCGATCGATACATATGCTAAAATTTTTATTAACTATGACATATTTTATTAATATAATAATATTTTATTATAATATATAATTGGAATTTTAATCTTTGTCTTTTTTTTAAACTTCAGCTTTTAATAAAAAGTTTCGATAGTCCCTTGTATGGGGTTGATGATTTTTAGAGAGTATAATTTCTAAAAACCTATAAACTTTTAAATAAATAAAATAAGATCTCATCTAGGATGACCTAAGTTGTAGCAGGCTCTAAAAGTAATTAAATTAGAATAGATGAGCATTTATCTAAAAGTATATACTAAAAATTGAAAAAAAAAGATATTTATTGTGGCATTTTCGTAATATTTAATATTATCTTAAAAGAAAGTGTACATTTATTAGCATATCGTATATTTATCCGCCATATATAATGGCTCACCTCTCTTTTAGCACTTCTAGTTGTTGTGGATATAACAATTAAGGATGACAATGGACTGACTCCTAATTTTTTTAAAATTAAAAATATAGAATAACTTTTTTTAATTGAGTCCTGGTTTGGGCAACCCAAGTCTAAGCTTACCTGAGAGCCAACTCTTCTAAGTGAAACAATGTTATTTTGCTTAAAATAATTGGACCTCGAATGATTATGGGCTTGGGCTTGGGCTGGCCCAAGCCTATGGGTCAACCCATTGAAAATAACTAAATTTAAGTTCGTGGGCCAACAATTGTAATCCCTAATAATAATTACATTGATGAAGAATAAATTTCAACCATTAACGACATTTGAAATATTTTGCAAACTTATTTGATAAAGTTGAGGTCATTGGATGATCATGAATTAAGAGAATTTTGCACTAATCTTAGAACTACTTTTTCTTATGATAATATGTAGGACGTGAATTTAGATTATCTTTTTTTAATTAAAAGCCAAATAAGTTAACGTCACCTGTTGAAATTCTTGAATTTATTAAAGTTGCAATTTGTTATCCAAATATTTCAATTACTTATCAAATCCTATTGACTGTACTTTTGATTGTAACATCAGTTGAGATAAGTTTTTCAAAGTTAAAATTGTTGAAAACCTACTTCAAGTTATTAATGTCACAAGAAAGGTTGAATGATTTAGTTATTTTATGTATTGAGAATGATATGTTAGACAATATTGATCTTGATACTATTATTGATGATTTTACATCTACAAATATACAGATAAATTTTCTTTTATGATCATTCGTGTGCTTCTTAATGCAATTCTCTTGGTGTTTTTTAATCTGATATTGTTGTTCGCTTACTGTTATTATTATTTTATTGTTGTTATAATTTTTCATGATTTTATTGTTGTTGAAATTTGTAAGATGTTAGTTAATGTTATGATCATTTAGTATTTTATTAAATACGTGCACTTGTGAGTTGAGTCGGTTTGACATATTCCGGGGTATGAAAGGTATAAAACGATCATGATATGAATTGTGAATTGTTTATGTCTTGAATTTTGGTTTGATGGATTACAATTAGTAATTTAAAATTAATTTGTTACAATTGGGAGATAATGAATTAATATGTATATTTGGGCGAGTAAAAATGCCAAGTGATAAGACAAATTCACACATGAAAAATTAGGATGACTAAGCCTATAAAATAAGCGACAAATGGCATAGATAAATGAGTGACATTTGGCATGAGTAATTAATTGACAAACGACAACAATGATTGAGTGACAACTAGACTAGTAATTAGGTAACATGTGGCAGCTTATGGAGCGGACAAATGGAATGCATGTGGTAGTTTATGGAGAGAACAAATGGAATGCATGCATAGGGACACTTGTCATTATGAAATCGTGACATCTAGCACCTAATGAGTTAGGCTAATGCAAGAGTTGTTTTGCTGCGTTCATTCTCTCCTTTCTTCCCTTCACCACCGAAATATCCACCCTCCCATAGCTTTGAAATTTTGCTTCTATTTCATTGATCACCACTCCAAAATCTAGAAAAGATTCTGCATAAAGAAAGTTATATGCTATTGTGTTTCATCTTGTTGTTTTCTTTGTACTTGAGATGACTGTGCAAGCTTGGGGGCTAAATTAACTTGAGATTTTGAAGTGAAATTTGAGCTTAATAAGTAAGTAGAAATCTGATCTTTAAGGCATATGATTATGATGATTGAATTAGGAAAGATTGTATAAGATGTTGATGATGAAGTGCGCTAGAATATGTTAGATGGAGAAGTTCCATTGAATAGACATCTGTATTTTATCCATATCTTGATCTGTAAATATCCAAATGGGATGATTTTAATTTTCAATTAAACTAGATACATATTTATACAATTTTCATGAAGGAATTGTATTTGATTTATGTCTCTAAGAGTTTTGAAATTTGTCTTGAAGTTAAGTACTAGGTGTTATCACTGTTTGAGAACAGTCTGTAGTATTTTAGGTATAACTCGCAGAATACTGAATCAAACTACATTAACTTTATGTCGTTAAAAACTTAAGACATATAGGAACATTTATTTAGAAGAATATATTGCCTAAATACCTCATTTTCTATATCATAATGGCCATACAAAACTGACCCGAAAACCTATCCTAAGAAAAGCTAGAAAAATGGAGAATGAATGAGTACTTTTCTGGTCTGTTTTTGTATATACGATAATGGTAGTTTATGAACTGTTGTATGGATGATTTAATTTGAGAATTGAAGTATAATTGATGAGGAATTCATGCTAAAGATAGGTGTTGTTAAGGTGTTTTCAATTCTGGAAAATTTTGAGCTGTAAGTGTGTTTGTAAGACAATGAATGTTAATGACATAAGTGAGCAAAATTTTGTAAGCCTTACTGTAACCAATATGGAAGTTAAATTAACCTGAAATGAAGTAACATTAAGGGACATGAAATCTGGAAAAAATTCATGTGTTAGTGATGTCTTTAAGCTTGTTAAACTCGTCAGATATTGAAGGTAGAAAAGTTACATTGTTGGCCCCTGAATTTTTTTTCCTTGACGAATAAGCATGATTTAAATTAATTATGAGATCTTTATGAATTTATGTTGTGGAGTTAATTATTATGTTAATGTTAGTAAGATTTTATGGCATAGGTTAATTGAATTAAAGTGTTAAGGTAGTAAGATTGCATGAAGGGCATTTTTGGGAGATCACTTAAGGATAAAAGATACAAGGCATATAAGGAAGGGCAAAATGGGTATTTTACACTCATTAAGGGTAGATTTGGAAAAGGGAAAAAGTGTGTCTTGTGTATTAGAAGAACAAAAACGAAATTGAGGGAGAGAAAGAAGAGAAAATCTTGAAAGAGAGAAACAAAAGAGAGAGAGACGTCTATGGGAGAAAAAGAGAGAAGGCAAGTTAGTGTTTCATCATTTCTTAGCTGTTGAGAGAGATTTTGAGGTGATTCAAGAAGAGAAAAAGGTATAGGAAGAGAAGAGTTCTCATTAGATCTAAGAAACTCTTTGATTGATGAAGATTCAAGGTAAGTTCATGTATAATCTTTTGGATTTTTATAATCGTTTTGGTTTATAAAGCTTAAGAAATGGATGGGTTTAAGAATTCTAGAATCAATTTTTAGTGAATGTGCTTGTTGGGTTCTCAATTGGAAGTCCTAGTGAATTGGGATTTTTGCCATTATTGAAGGAAATCAAGAGGAGAGGTAAGAGGAGCAAGAGGAAAGGCACTTTTGAACAAGTCTTTTAAGCAAGGAAATTCAAGGTAGGTTTCATGTTTATAATTGGATAATGAGCCATTATGTTTTCTTTTTAGTCAAGAAAATAAAATGATTTTTCATTGCTTTATAATTGTGGCAATTGTTGCTTTTGAATGATTTGAGAAATTGCAATGTGCTTGATATTTGAATTTGGTTGATTAATCGTGAAAAAGATGATGGAAGTGCATAGGAAATATTTCGTGTTCATGAAAGACATGTTTTCAAAATGTGCCATTTGGGAAATTGGTTTACAATTCAAGAATTACATGTTACGTGGGTTTGGTGTAATCCATTCAAGAATGTCATGTGCACGTTGACCAAGTTAAAGGCTTCTCACGCCTGTCCGCTAGTGGCACGGAGCTCCTTCATGGACTCCCTCAAGTTTATAACTACACAGGACCATTATGTGGAATTGTGTAGTTCGTCATGTTCATGGATTTACCCAAACCATTTTGATATGTTTATGTGTTCATGATATGTTGACAAGATTGATGCATACATGATTTGTTTTATTGTGGATTTAGTTAAAAATTTAAGAACCATGTGTTTTATGATTCAATAAGAATTTTCTATGATAATGAACATTTTTTTAATGGTTTTGCTTGTTATTCGTTATAAACTTGTTACCTACAAGCTTTTAAGCTCACCCCTTTTTGTCCCATCTTTAGGTGAAGAAAATGAGATCGAGTAACCAAGAGTTGAGGCATCACTCTATTTTTGCAATGTTTCTGTATATTAAGTTAGATTTTGAAAAAGCAAGACTTTAGATGCATTTCGAGAATTATTGAGTTTGGTATCTTTAGAATTCTGGATATCAATGATGTAATGTGGCTTAGAATGCCACTAAAGTTTTGTAAACTTCTATTTTGTTGTTAATGAAATATGGATGATGTGAGTTGAAATTAGATGTTTTTGGAAGAGTTATTCAATTGAGTTGATGAACTTTGAACATGAACCGTTGATATATATATATATATATAGATAGATATATAAGTGAGATATTATGGAAATAAAGGAAAGATAGGGTTTTTGTGAATGATAAGAATTAGTTGTAAGGGATGAGTCGAATGAGTCGATATAGGGAGTTTAATGAAGTAAAGTTGGTAGTTGAAGGGTCATGCTCATGACTTTCCAAGTTGTGCATTGCAAATTTCAAGTTTTTCATAAGGGCAAATTGGGTTCTGAATTCAGCAGACAATATGGATTGATGTAGGCTGATTTGGACAATATTGTCTTCTTAGAAGTTGTAGTTTATCCTCTTATCTTTCTAACGATATAAAGTATGAAATTTTTGGAGATCGGAGTTGAGAGTTATGTTCTTTACAAGTTAGTGATGCTGCACAGGGAAAGTGTTGGACATTTTATAGACTTTTTCTTAACTTGAGTAAATAGAAAATGAGTATTAGGATGTCTTAAGGGGAAGAATTAGTGTGATGAGTTAGAGATGAAATGAAGTGATAAAAGGAGTTGAATATGTGTTGAATTATTGAAGAATGCATTGACATGATCAACAATTGAGGATGAATGTGTTTAAGTATGAATGATGTTTTGTTGGTTATGATCAATGGTCTTGTATGATGTGTTTTGTAGATGTTTTGAATTGAAATGGAAGTGAAAATGATGAGGAAAATGAGTTAGGAATGATAGATATGCATAAGATAGGTCATGATAGCTTGTAGGAGTTGGAAATATGAAATTTAACCCGTAATTGTCCGTTAGACGGACTTGATGTCCGTTGGGCGGACCTTCTCGGTTGTTTCAGTGTTTCTGCTCAGTGCATGTCCCTTTGGAGGGACATATGTCTGCTAAGCGGACCTTCTCGGGTTTGTTTATGTCCCAACTCAGTTCATGTCTGTTTAAAGGGACATATGTTCGTTAGGCGAACCTTCTCGGGACAGTTCTAAAAATGTGAAAATTTTGACTCTCTAGATGGCAAAATCTCTCTTCGGGGTCTTCATAGAAGTTGTAGAAATCAAAGTTCTCTTCGAACCCGTACTTAAATGGTCTTAATCCGACATCCCTAGTGAAAGTTATGCTTTTTGACCCAAATTATGTACATTTTATAAGTTGTGGGCTTATCAATGCTTCTCTATGATTCATTTAGGCTTGAATGGAGCTTGAAATGTACTTAGTTTTTTGTGGGAAATAAGAGATAAATGGAGTGATATGTTTTGGGTGACGATTGAAAATGCAAACATAAGAATGGATTGTCGTTTATCAAGCACTCAATTATAAATGTCAGGATGTTATTAGAACCCTTCAGAGTGCTGCGCTCATGTCTCATGACTCTGAACGTTGGGCTCCGAAAACGGAGTCCAACAGTTGTGGTATTAGAGCAATGAGTTAGACTCTGGAAACGGGGTCTAACATACATATTAGTGGTGTTGATGACAAATTTTGGCATTTTAGTTTCAGCCTTGTGTACATGTTAAACCAACTGAGAAATTTCACTCTAAATTGGTATTTTTGGATTTGATTAAGGTTAGGAATTAACCTAGATTGTTGTTGATTAATTGGTAAAGATCTTGATAAGTTTATGTAGTTAATTGATGTCATAATCTAAAGAATGAACTGTTTTGATGCAGTTTAGTTCAAATATAGAAATTCTGATTTGTTAAAGGAATAATGAGTTCTTTTAATGAAAACATGATCTTTAGTAAATGAATAATGTGTATAAGGTATGGATGAATGAGTATTGAAGAACATAGGGTAATTATGAATGAGAATTGAGTGAATGTATGAGTATATGTTGTTGGAAAAAGTTTGGTGAATGTATAGATTTAGCTTATTAATATTCCAGATTTAAAGAACCAATTGTGTGTGAATTATAAGAGGCTTTTGGATCGTAGAAATGTTCAAGGATAAGTTTAAAGTATGATTGATGAATTTGGAGTAAATCAAGGTAATTTAAAGGTACAAACTTGATTGCAAAATAGTAGTATACAAAGCATAATGTTTGAATGATCAAGGCTTGTGATTTAAGGATAAATATTAGGGAAAGTCAATTGAGCATACATTGAACATGACACATGTATGTGTGCATGATTGAATATGTATATGATTGATCAACTTAGTAATGTGTACATTATGTGTGTATTGCATGATTAAAGAAGTACAAGTCGAACATCAGCATCTAGACATTGCCTGGTGGTCAAGACAATAGCTTATCTGGAGCGTACTATGAGTTAACCTAGATGTTTTCTCACTTTGATTGATTTGTTTCTGTTTAAATTTCAGTTATTGAACTGTTATTGATCTGATTATGGTAATTTTGGACATTAATAATCTGAGTAGTTTGATATTCAGGATTGTATTGGGAGTGCTCTCAAATTATATATGAATATGGAAAATATGTGTACTCAACTAAAAGTTGAATACAGGACTTAAATCCGATGAATATGAATATGATGAATGACTGTGCACATTGACTGAAAGTGACTGATAGCATACCATATAAATTGATGCATTTCATCACATTGCTATGCATGATCTAATAAAGGAGTTGTGACTGGAGTGACTAGTTGAAAAGAGCTTAAGGCTCGTAAATGCACATAAAGAGACACATGCTCAGTGATTAATGAGCCTGGTATCTACAATGGGTATGGGACAATAAATGAAATGAGTCTGGTATCTAAAATGGGTATAAGAAAGTAAATAGGCGATTGGTCACAACAAAGTACAAATGAAAGTGGAGTCACATATGCATTTGCATTTATATATGTATCTCTACATGTAACATGTGAAAGATTATGAAATATTTCTGCATTGTGTTCATAAAGAGATATGCAATGTTGTATACATGTTGATGATATGCTTGATTAAGATAAGTTATCGGATTATTCTGAAATGAATTTATGGTGTTACGAACTCAGTAAGTGAACCATTATCGATGTATTCACTCGTATCAAAACACAAAGTACAAATGAAAGTGCAGTCACATATGCATTTTCATTTATATATATATATCTACATATAACATGTGAAAGGTTATGAAATATTTCTGTATTGTGTTTATAAATAGATATGCAATGTTGTATACATGTTGATGATATGATTGATTAAGATAAGTTATCGGATTATTCCGAAATGAATTTATGGTGTTGAGATATAAGGTGATTTAGACTTGAGATATTTGTGTTTTGATATGAGTGAATACATCGATGATGGTTCACTTACTGAGTACGCAAATTCATCAAAATTGTAACGTTGATTTTCAGGTACGAGTGATACCTAGCTTCTAAGGCAAACTAGAAGCCTAGTATGGTCAAGTTTTTTTTTGGAAACAAGAATGGCTCAAAGGTCTGGTCAGCTGATACCTGCTGTTGGCCCTTGAATTTTATTTATTTATTTATGATAAATAAGCATGATTAGTTTTATTTTGGGGTCTTGCTATATTATTTTATCTTGGAGTTAATTAGCATATTAATGTGGATGAGATAATATGATATAGGTTAAGGGAATTAAAGTTTAAGGTGGTAAGATTGCATAAGGGGTATTTTAGGCAAGTCACT
>JAOQMS010000008.1:7021279-7050583 GCA_027563885.1 Erythroxylum longipes
TTTTTTTTTAATTAAAACAAAAAATACCAAACGACCCCGCCCCCCCCCCGGTCTCTTCGTCGCACACCCTCCAATCTCCAGTCTCCACTCACCCGAACCTTCTTCTACCTTCCTTCTCATTTTTCTCTCTCTCTGTCACCTACTCTCACTTCCTTACTCACCACCGCTGCCTTTCTCTCTCTCTCATTCTCCTCTTCATCTCCGAAGATACTGGTCCCTCTCCGGCGTTGCTGCTCCTTCTCTCATCCTCCCCAATCCATGCCAGCATGAGAGGACAAAGATCCTCCCTCGGCTCCTCCCTTCGCGTCCCCTGAAGACGCCACAATCTTCAACCATCCTCCATGAGGACCATCGCACTACGTCGTTGCCACTGAACGTTTAAAGGAGGAGAGAAGGCCGCTGCTCTACACCCGATGCCTATGACCCATCACCCAACCCAAAATCTGAAGCTAGTGAATTATTTTTGGGTGTGTTTTTTGAGTTTTCAAATTTTTTCTTACTTAATTGCATTTTTTATTGTGATCGATTGGATATTGGATTGGTAAATTGGTTGGGATTTGGTTTTGTGATTTGCAATTTACGATTTGCATATATCTGGGTTGGATATTGGAGTTAAATGATCACGGTTTTGTCATTTGTGATTTGAATATTGGAGTTTAACTAAATTAGTAACCCTTGGTGTTGTCTTGGTTTTGTGATTTGCGTGAGTTGGATTGGATATTGGAGTTGAATTATTGTTTGGTTGATTTCTGATTTGGTTATAAAATAAAGATTGGTTTAAGTTTATTCGATGAAGAGAAATTTATGAAAAGTTTTTGGATGAATGAAATGCACGGCCTCATTTGAATATGTGATAATGTTGATGAATTGAATTTATTCAATTAAAAGTTTGTAAGTTGAAACTTGAAAGTTGAAACAACTTAAATTAAAATTTTAAACCGACAATATTAAAGTTGTAAACTTGCAAAGACTTAAATTATTAATTGACACATTCTTAATATTTGTGAAATGGTATTTCATTTTTAGTATTTGGACATTAACTTTAGATAAATAATTAGTTGAGTATAAAATTATGCAATTATAAATTAATAATAATTCGATTATAGTTGATGATAGTATTTGGCTATTCGGGTATTAGTTTTGGGTAAATAGTTAATTGAGTATAAAATATGTTGAACTTAAATTATTTGGTGATATATATATATATATATTTAGGGTATCATAAATATTTATAATAGATAATGTATGAAAGTAGTGATGCAATAAATGTATCCCAAAATGAACTTTTTTTTTCAAATTGTGAACATGTTGTAGGTTCCAAACATTTATACTTAGACTTATTAATGTCAATTAAAAATTGTAAAAGTAACTTATATATTTAAGAACGAAATATATAATGGTTTATATAATATTATGGTTTGTTAGAAATGAAAAGAAGATTCAAAGCTTTAAATAAGGAAAAAAAAACATTTCCAAAGAAGTTATACCTTTCAACTTGATCCTCATGTTATGAATATATCCTTCAAGGCTTCAACTTGATCATCATGTTATGAATAGATTTGCATGAACAATTGTATAAGATATGTCATTCATTATTTGGCAATTATATAAATCATATCATACCATTTAACTTGATCCTCATGTTTGAAACTTTGAATTGAAATTGTTGGAAATGGAATTGTTTATGTATGTTTTGTCGTTGTTGAAAACGAAATTATTTTAATTGATAAAACAATTATTGGAAATGAAAATTGTTGAAAATTTTTGAAAATGTAAATTGTTTTATGAATGTTTTGTGATTATTGGAAATGGAAATTGTTAGAAATTGTTGGAAATGGAAATTGTTTTATCAATGTTTTGTGATTATTGGAAATGAAAATTGTTGAAAACTGTTGGAAATGAAAATTATTTTATGAATGTTTTATGATTATTAGAAATAGAAATTGTTGAAAATTTTTGGCAGTGAAAATTGTTTTATGAATGTTTTGTGATTATTGGAAATGGAAATTGTTGAAAATGGAAATTGTTTTATGAATGCTTTGTGATTATTGGAAATGGAAATTGTTTATGTATGTTTTGTGATTGTTGGAAATGAAAATTGTTTATGTATATTTTGTGTAATTATATATATTGAATAATTGAATTGTTAGTTTTTGATTTATAATGAATTGTGTTCAATAAAACTGAATTGTGTGTAATGTAATCATACAAAATGAGTTATATTATATAAGATAGATATGCATATTGTGTAATGAAATTATGTATTATGTATTTTGATATATGCATTAATTTATTTTTACAGATAAATGGAAGGAAGTTCAAGTACTTCTGATCAACCCACTTTAGGAAGATACAATGATCCAACTTGAGCTCATGCTGTATTGATTCCCAGTATGAGGAACCACACTATTTGCTTGTTTTGTAACAAGCATTTGAAAGATAGAGGAATCACCCAATTAAAAAAACATTTAGCTGGGGTTAAAGGAGATGTGGAACCCTATAAAAAAGTAAGCCCTGATATGAAGTGACAGATGAAAACATTGCTTGACGATTATGGAAATGTTGAAGGTGGTAGTGGTAGTGGTGGAAGTGATACTGGTAGTGTTCCATCTCAGGTTCAAAAAGAAGTACCTGAACTTGATATGAGGAAGAGAAGAAGGCAAGTAACTAGTTTCTTTACACCATGAATTACACCTAAAGGCCAACCTTTAATTTGTAGTGTAATGCAATCAAGAGATGCGGCTCACAATGTCGATATGGAAGTAGCTAGATGGTGGTATGGTATAGGTTTGTCATTTAATGCTTCTCAGTCTTATTATTATCAACTTATGATAGATCCAATAGCCTCTTATGGTCTGGGATATAAAAGTCCTTCGATTAATGACTTAAGAGGTAAACTTTTAAGTTGTTCTGTTTCTGAAATTAGAAGTCATTTGCCTGAAAGAAGAGTGAATTGAGGTACTTATAGATGTTCAATAATATGTGATGGTTGGACAAATAGGAGACAAGAGTCTATTATAAAATTTTTAGTTTATTTTACAAATAGCTCTATATTTTTGAAATATATTGATGCATTTGGCCTTATTAGAAATACTGAGACTTTGTTTGCGATATTTGATGATGTTGTGAATGAAGTAGGGTTAGAAAATATTGTTCAGTTTATTACTGACAATGATTCCACTTATAAAGCGATAGGAAAAAGGTTGCAGAGTATGTATAATTCTTTTTTTTGGACTCCTTATGTTGCACATTGCATTGACCTAATGCTGGAAAATATAGGAGATTTTAGGTATTTTCTTGTTATTGATGAGAATATGTAGAAAGCTAAAAAGGTGACAAAGTTTATTTATAATCATGCATGGGTATTGAATTTGATGAGAAAAGAATTTACCAATGGTATAATTTGTGTCATCATACTGTGACAAGATTTGTAACAATTTTTTATCACTTCAGTCTTTTGTTTCGATGAAGAAAGAATTAAAGACAAATGTTTACAAGTGATAAGTGAATTGCATCTCAGCAAGCTAGGTCTAATGCTGGAGTGGAAGTTTTAAATATTATATTGAAAGATAGAGAATTTTGGTTTTAATGTCAATTTGTTATCCGAATTTGTGAGCCTTTGGTAAGGGTGCTTCGCTTGGCTGACAGTGAAGAAAAGCTAACAATGAGTTATATTTTTTATGCTATGGAGAAAACGACGGAAGCAATCAAAGCCAATCTGAAACATAGGCCTTCTTTATACACACCATATCTTTCAATCGTTAATAAGAGAAGGGAAAGACAACTTTCTTTTCCATTGTTTGTAGCTGGGGCATTTTTGAATCCTAGTGTTTATTTTAGACTGGATTTTACTAAGCAAGCTGAATTTAATAGGTGAATCCTTTTAACTATTACAGTAATTGTTAGCATTGACGAGATACAAGATCTCTTAAGCTCACAAATGGAGCTTTATAAGTTGTCTTATAGGGATTTTGGAATGCCAACTGCTATTCGACAAAGAGGAAAACTTTCTCCAGGTATTAGTTATTTCCTTTTTCTTATTTGTTGCTAATTAATTATTACTTTATTTTGTTTATAACGTTACTTTTATTATATTATAATTTACAGTTTCTTTATGGGGATCAATTTGGAAATGGTGTTTTAAAATTAAAAAGGTTTGCAATTCGGATTTCAAGTCAATGTATCAGTGCAACAAGCTGTGAACGAAACTGAAGCACATTTAAATTTATCCACTATAAAAAAATAATAGACTGGAGCATAAGAGGTAAAATAACTTGGTTTTTGTTCATTATAATTTAAAGCTTCGGGAAAGATATGTTATTATCATTATTAGTTTCGATATAATTTCTTATAATTTTCTAATAATTAAATTTTATTGTTTACTAGGAGTCTTAATAGTACAAGTAATTCAACTGATCCAATTTCCATTGATAATATTGATCTTTTGGCAGATTGGGTTTCTGAAGAACCGAATTTAGTATATGTCAATGACTTGGAAAATAATATTGGATGGAAAAGCATTGATATGACATTTGATGCATTAAATTTGAATGATAATGATGATGAAGCTCTTCTCAATGACGAGGGTTTTATACTAAATGATAACTGGGATCAGTGCAATTATAGCGGGTATCCTCCTGTTGACGATTGAATTTTGTTTCAGGTTTTTTTCATCTTCTTTTAAGTTTACTTATATTTAATGTTTATGTTAAATTCTATATATGTAATGTAATTATAAATGTTTTTGTTTCAGATTTAACTTCTACTTGATTGTTTCTTCGTCACGAATTCTTTTTGTTAATTGTAATAGTTAAGGATATTTATTGTTATTTTAATTGAATATTTTGATGTAATTATTATTTATTAAAATGATGAAATTGTATTCTTGTAATATTTTAAATACTTTGTATTATTCTCAATTTTATATTTATATTATGATGATTTTCTTTTTTCATATTAATTATGGTTATTATTTACAAGTGAAATATTTAAAAAATATTATTATTTCATATTAATTGTAATTTTTATTTATTATTATAATTTTTGGAAACATAATTGATGTAAACTTATAAAGTATACAGTATAATTGTATAATATATTAATGGACTATATTGCAAATTTTAAAAAATTTCAAGAATTCTTTTATATATTTAAAAAATTACCCAAAATAATATATAGTATTAATTTATACCAACATAGCTCCTTATCAAAAATAAGTTCAATAGTAGGTATTCGCGATTGTGTGTGGATAATCAGACGATCAAAGTGAGTACATTTCTTGTGTCGGGCAGCCAACTCCTTCCGTCTATTTCAGAAAACCCAACGCTTGCCACGTAAGCCCATTCCCTCACTCCCTCTCCCTCTGTCTCTCGAGTCTCGTCGTCTCTGATGAGCACCATTTCGCTCATAAAAAAAAAAAAAAACTCTAAAGAAAAAGAAGGAAACCCTAATCTATTTCTGCAGTACTTAACTTTCTCGGTATAACATTGTCTTCGATTGTTGAAATTGTTCACCGATTTGTATGTTCTTTTCCTTTCTGAAGTGCCTCCCGTTAATTTTCTGGGAATTATAGTTGTAGGTTACATCTATTTCTCGGTTAATTGCCTGGAATATCTCATTGGAGTGCATAGTTATCTTAATCTGAAGCTGATAGAGATTACATTTATTCTTTTAGGGAAATTCTATGGCTACTGATGATTCTTCGGTCCTGTTAGTCAGTATCTCTCTTTCTTTTTTTTGCCGGTTTTTGAACCATAATTTTTATGTACTTGTGGAATTAATTGTTTTCCGTTTGTATAAAAATCATCCGGGTTATTAATGGTTTTATTGTTTTGAGAGTATCCTTGGGTATTTTTCTGAAGAATAAATAGAACTTTAAATGATGTTGGTGATAATTACTCGCTCTACATGCTAGTGTCAGTTTCTTGTCAAGAATCTACACGTTTGAAGTTTCAATGTTTGTTGTTTTAATCATATGCTTAATCTCATTTCCGGTTGCAGATATTCACCATGGCTACAAGATCAATGACTCGTCTGGTCTCTCGAAGGTTCTCAAGCGGTGGAAAAATTCTCAGTGAGGAGGAAAAAGCTGCAGAAAATGTCTATATCAAGGTAATTCCTGCATTCTTTTTATGCATCATCTTGTATTGTTTCAGTTGTTTCTTATTCCTTTCCTTTTTAGTAGTTCCTCAAGATTTGTGTGCCATTGAGCTTGTATGCAAATTTTGAATTTTTAGTTAATACTGTTGAACGCTATGGGAGTAAGTCTTTGCACATATCACATTTTTTGTTGCTTATTCTCAATGTTCTTCCTATTTAGTCTCTTGGTGGGTAGTTTTCTTTTTCTTTGTTTAAGGCTATTCTTCAAGTAAGTGTGAAATTTATCAATCATGTATTTTGAGATTCGTTCAGATATTGTCAATTTAGTATGTTGTACGCCGGGTTCATATTTCAAGTAAAATGATATGTTTATAATTGGTTCTGGTACTGGCAAGAGGTTGAGGCTGAAAATGTAAATACTGATATTTCATTTGTTCTTCTAATAATATGCCAACTTAATTAGTTTAGATGTCTGGTAGGTAGATAATTTGCAATGCTTTTGATATCATCGGCATCCATGTGGATGGGTAGGGGAGGCATATATGTGCCAATCCTTATGTTCATTGGTACTATGGGTGAAGGACATGCATTAATTCTTGTCAGATGGATGTTTTGCCTGTGATAGATTTTTATCTTCTTCTGTTGCCTACAGTTCCAGTTCCAATTAGTTGGCTACATACTTTTGTGTTTTGTTTGTTAAGCTATGCATTTTCTTCTACTTAATTTTTGTCATGGCTTAGTGATGCCTTAATTATTGACTTCACATTCCAGAAAGTTGAGCAAGAGAAGTTGGAGAAGCTTGCACGCAAGGTATTGAACTTGATTTTTGACCAGTTGTTTTCCTGCATCTCCAGGATATCTTCTTTTTCTTATTAATGATGAAGATTCAAGAGGATATCTAGCTTTTAAAAATCAACTTCTGTGATGTTCTGTGTAGTTAAGCTTCTTATATTGAATATGGAATTTGATCATGCTTAAAATCTTGGTGTGGCCTATAATTGAAGGGAATAGTATAAACAATATCACAACAAGAACCAAGCAATTTGCTGAGCCCACTTAACTAGTGATTAAAGAGGGTTTCGAGAAGCGTCTTTATTGCCAATGAGCTGGTTGATTAGCTGGCATTGAAGTACTTCTTGTACAATGTCTGTTGCTTTTTATTTCTTGTTGACCCAGTGTGTGATTAGATGGCCCTCTCACACTCTTCGAAATGTTAGGGATGTTGCAGAACACATCTGTTTATTTTTTGCTGAAGTAGATAGTCTTTGGTATTTAGGCCTTGTGAAATAATAGTTGATTAATTAAAAGTAAAATATATGCACGATTAGTAATTTAATTGAGTTCTGGCATGATAAGTCCTTGTATACCTTGATATTTATTGTGTATGCTCAATCATATGCTTTTTATTGTGACCAAAGATAATATAAACACTAACGTTAATGTGGTTTGGATACGTTGGGTTATGAAGGCAGTTGTCTTGAATCTGATACTTAATGCATTAGCTTTATTCAGGGCCCAAAGCCAGAAGAAAAGACTACCTCAAGTTCGCCAGTTGATGCAAAACCACATGGCTCAGCCTCTACAACAGGAGGAACAACCACTGAAAAAGTTTCTACAGACAAATACCGAAATTATGCCGTTTTAGCTGGAACAATTACTGCTCTTGGTGCACTGGGTTGGTATCTGAAATCTGGTGAAAAGAAAGCAGAAACTCAGGACTAAACAGAGGCCTCTGTGCTTACTGCATGGTGAGTGAAGATAGTAAGAAAAACATCAGTTTCGTACTGCCCCAGCTGGACCTATGGTAGTAGCCGGCAATAAACAAGAAGTTACTCTGCTGTCATCCTTCTGTTCTTTTTCTTTCTCACTAAAACCGTTTATGCTGTTTTCGTGTTGAACTTTTCAAGTGGTGCATCCGGGGTGTTTTTACACTGTAACTTTATTAGAGCCATTATTGCGGCAACATCAGGAATTGTTGTTTCCCTGACAACTTTCTCAAAGATTATAAGGCATAATGGAACCAACCTCCGGTGACAAATTGTTTATGTTGTTGGTTGAGGTAATGGCTCGCCTGGTCAAAAGATGCTTTTTGGGTTTAATCTTCTCTATTTAACCTACAAGCCTGGTGCAATATTTAATATTTTCATACACATACATGGTGGCGAACTGGCGATCATGGTGGTTGTTAATATAAAGGCAATTGTAGGTTGTAGTGAAGATAACGTGCGTCCTCGATCCCTACTTTCTTATATATTTTCTCTTTCAATAATTTGCTTGGAATGAGTCTGGCTATGCTCCTTTTTCAAAAAAAAAAAAAAAAAGAAGGGGGCATGAACTTGAACAAAATGAAAATGGGAAAGCTCTAGCTGATGAATATCTACAAGGGCTGTCATTATATCATTAATGAGGATCAAACAAACAATTCAATACTACTGGGTTGTGTGAGTTGGTGAAGTGAGTCGATCTTCGTGGAAGAGTTTGAGGGAATAAGCATCCGATAATAGGCCAATCAAGTGAAAATGTACTAAAATTTTTTCAGGTACTTTACAGACAAAAGATGGCTAAAACTGTATAATTTTAAGAGAACCATGAATCTTTTCTTCTAAGAGGGGTGAAGAGAACACTTCTTCGTCACTCCTCATCTATTGGAAGGAATTTATAAGTAGTGGGGTGGGTAGAAACAACCCAACCAAACTAAGGCAAATCTTACAGAACAAAGCGGTGATCATCATCTTCAAGTATCTCACATATCAAGTTTCCTCCAGGTGTCCTTTTGGAGTGTATTCAATTCAGCTTGAAACTTAGCTTAGCCATCTATAATCTTTAACCAGTTAGAAATCACTCGGTTTTAGATTGGTCGTTTGCAATTTTCATGTATTATGGTTTTGGCATTAAAAGAAAGCAACCTATTAGCTCATAACCAGAATTTGTGATCATGGAAATTGATTTTTTAAGACAATAATACTTTTTGTTCAAAATTAGTAAACATACATACCTGTCTTTAGCAATAAATTATTACTTGGTTTTGTTTTTTTTTTGTACAAATTGATTTATTTCATCAATACAAGTGTCATTTGATATAGTGTCTCAGCATTTAGATTTAGAGCTTATGAATCTTATTAATGACTTTGACGCTTCAAGTGGAAGAGTAAAATGCCAACCAACAATATTCACCAAATTTGAAAAATTAAAGAAGATACGATAAGTTTATAATCAGATAAGAAAAAGGTTTTGTAATTTGACGTAGCTGATTAGACAGAGAGCTGTGAGTGTGACTGCTAACATCTTAGGATTTTCAGTTTCATCTTCACAGCAAGCAAAGCAAAGGGAATTCCGGATAACTTTGCTGCATGTTTCTCACTCAAAAGCTGCTTCAGACCAAATTAAACCTCTCTCTTGTTTCTTTGGTTACAATGCGAAAATTTGAACTACCCACACAGTCTTTGGTTGATTTGAAGCAGTAGAGCCGCTGCCCTCCCTAGCCACAAACAAAGGTAACTGCTTGAACCTGAATTGAAGCGATTTCCATGGCCCCTAACGGCCTATAATTACTGATAAAAATAAAATAATCCCATTAATTGGTAAACACTTCCAAAGATTTCCTTGTATTTTGTTTTTGTGTCTCTCAATTCCTCAACAAATCGTGACACACGCGCTCTCTCTCTCTCTCTCTCTCCTCTTATTTGCTTGTTTCAACACTAAGCATAAACAAGAAAGTGGGGGAAAAAAAATGGGGGAGAAAGATTGAGAGAGAGTTAATGATCATCACGTCCCACTAAAAGTCTATTCCTTCAACCAAACTCCATTTATCAACTCTCTCTCTCTCTATCTCTATCTCTGATAAAACTTCACACATCACCAATCGCAACAACATCAACAACTTCTACTTCAATCAATCTGATTTTGTTTTCTTGTTTATTAGTGGGAAAGACCCATTAACAAAGCGAGAATCTTTCTTTGAAAATTTCAATCTTTTTTATATTTTAAAGCAGAAAACAGCCCTTTTCATTGCCAGCCATGACTGAGGTCCTCCACTCTCCTTCTCATTTCCCTTCTTCCCCAACCAACACTCATTCTTCCTCGCCATCGTCCTTATCATGCGCACATTCACCGGTAGGTGGTGAGGGTGAAGACGGAGGAAACGAGCTTCTGGTGACGTCTGAGTGTGACCCACAAGAGGAGTTAGAGAAAGAAAGAGAAAGGAACCAAAGACATCAACTTTCTTTGTTGGCTTTGATTTTTGCACTTCTTAGGAAATCTTTGTTGGCTTGCAAGAGCGATAGGAGGGACCTTTGTGCCATGGAAATCGGTTGGCCAACTAATGTGCGTCATGTTGCGCATGTTACCTTTGATAGGTTCAATGGATTCTTGGGCTTGCCTGTGGAGTTCGAGCCTGAAGTGCCTAGGCGAGCTCCTAGTGCTAGGTACATTTTTCATTTTTTTATAACAATGTGCAATGTGGGTTGTGTCCTTTTTCTGCACTTATTTCTGTTTGGGTTTTATTTGGTAGGTTTCGCATCTTTCTGGTTTTTGTTCCTTTTTGGAGATGTTTGTTATTGTTTCTGCATTCATTGGCATTTTCAAATTACTTTGTGTTTGATTGGTGGTTATTGCATGATGATGTTTTCTTGATTTGTGCCAATTACAATTCTTGAAAGATTTTCCAATTGATCGGTTTTCTTGTTTCTCTATCTGTTGAATACATAGTCCAATTGCTGGATTCATTATTGTGGTTCTATGGGCTTTCCAGCTTAGGATATAGTGGGTTTCGTTGCCGATGTTTGCTTCCATTTGATTAGCATTTTCGGAGATGGTCGGATGGACTTTGGTTGTTGAGTATGAGACATTTTCTTTTGTTATTGATGCACCGTATAACTGGATTGGCTTATATTTGTTCAGTGGGTATTTCATATCTGGATTGGAACTTTACCACGGAAGTTGACTCCTTTCCACCAGTTTCTATACCTTGTGCGTATTATTCCATTAATGAATGCTTGGTTTGTGGAGTCTCTGCAAGTTTAGTTTTGGTTGCAGCACTGTATCCTATGGTTGGCCTTATAGGAAGTTAAATGCAGCTGTTTCTGTGAGCTGTTATGTTATCATTTGACTACTTTGGTTCAATAAGTTTTATGATCCTTTGATACACACGTGCAGATGTACTTGTGTTCAAGTCCATCTTGATGTTGGTTTTCTATTCATCCTAGGACCTATATCACTATTTTGTTAATTTCTGTTTGTAATTGTATTCATGTCCATCTGAATTTACTGTTCTAGAACACATTATATACGTGCATATATACTTGTGTTGAAGTCCATCTGAATGTACTGTTTCTGTTCTAGAACTAATTCTAGCTAAAGGGATTTTCATATTGTGGATCAATGTGACTGGTCTGAACATTTTGTTTAATTTGTTCTAGAGGTTCAGCCTGCTTTTAGAGTTCCTTATTTACTTGTCTCTTCAAACTGTCTCCTCTTACTTTAGTTTGTAAACATTATTCTGTTTTTCATTACTCTGGCTAACAGAAGAACATTGACCAACTATTGCTGTTTGTTCACCATCCAGAAGTTAAGGATGGCCTGTCTTCTTCTTCCAGATGCCTAGCCTCTTGATTCTGGAGTAAAAGTTGATCTTCCCTAGAAGCTGAAGTTTATGCTTATTGCCCTGTTTTTATTGATCAGTGTTTTAATATATGTGACTGTTACTTCTTGCTTAAATTCCTCAACTATTTAATTTGCATGATTAATATGTTGCTGTTTTGGCTTTTGATATGTAATTGTTTCAATTGTGCAGTGCAACTGTTTTTGGGGTTTCTACAGAATCTATGCAGTTATCATATGACTCCAGGGGGAACAGTGTGCCAACTATACTCTTGCTTATGCAGAGACGGCTGTATGCTCAAGGTGGCTTGCAGGTACGTCACCTTGCTATTTTCTCTGTTAATATAAAATTGGAAACTGGAAGAATAGAAAAGCTTTTCTCTTATATAGGTAAGTTGTTTAATGTCCAACAGCCAGATCCAATCTATATTGATGCTTTTATAATTGAATTGTCAATAATTGCTTCCAGGCAGAAGGAATTTTTAGAATAAATGCTGAAAACAGTCAGGAGGAGTATGTTAGAGACCAATTGAATAGAGGAGTTGTGCCAGAAGGCATTGAAGTACATTGTTTAGCAGGACTCATCAAGGTATGGCTTGTCTTAATCTCAGTTCAAGTTTCCATTCCATGCATAATGCACACTCTGTATGTCAACCTCTTTGATAGTAGTAGTATCTGGCCCGAAGCATCTCTCGACGAAGAAGACATGGAAGACCCATATGAAGCCCCCAATTGCTTTTTCTACTTATTTGTGTTTTGAATTAAGGTTCAGAAGTTGTTCTAGCTGATTTCTTTTCCTTGGTACTGGTAGTTTATTTTCCCCTATTTTCCATATGTTGGCTAAAAGGTAAAAAGTTGCAATATTTAAACGTATCTAAGTAACTGGAATTTGGTACATTTTGGCAGCTTGCAGTTCTTTGGAACTGTTTCCTTCATAGCTTTGGCAATTTGCTTCCGTTATAGCCATTATCACACATCGGATCTAGTGCTTCTTTGTCCATCACTTGATTCTAGTTAGTTGTTTGCTATTGCTATCATTAACAATCATTAACAATATCATCTGTAAGACCTTTTCATACAATTACCGCTGCCTCTTGGTGCGCTATAACCGAATACCAGTTCATTGACACGGTGACATCGTCTCAACTGTCACAACGGTTCCTGCCACCTCACACCCTTCACCTCCATCAGACTACCTTATCTTCCATCAACGATGTTGTCTCACCAACACTGCTATTTTTGCTTTCTATCATCATCACCAATATATGATGAGTATCTCCCATCTTACTAGGGGTGTATGATGCTCACTGCCAAGATATCTTCAGTTCTATTGGATTGCATGAAAAGGAGATAATGTTCTTCTTTGACTTTGTTGTCTATATTTCTTGTTCTTGTTTAGAATACGAATCATTTTCTTGTATTTAATAGAATTGCTTCCCTGGTTTGGGTAACTATAAAACTGAGATCTAAAACTGTAACTTGGCAGACAAATTTGTGGAACTATAGAATTTGTAAATGGTTGACTTGTATTAATATCTTCAAGTTAGTAACATTTCCCATTATTATGCTCCGCTTTTGTTATTCTTTCTTTAGGCTTGGTTTAGAGAACTTCCAACTGGAGTTCTGGATTCTTTATCTCCGGAACAGGTAATACAATGCCAAACAGAAGAAGACTGTGCTGAGCTTGTGAGGCATCTACCCTCAACAGAAGCTTCTCTCTTGGATTGGGCTATCAACTTGATGGCTGATGTTGTTGAGCAAGAACATCTAAACAAGATGAATGCACACAACATAGCCACGGTTTTTGCACCAAATATGACTCAGGTGAGTGTCTATTCTCACTCGACTCTAGACACTGAACCTTTTTTTGGTTGGCAATATGCCAGGTTTATGTTATAGTGTCCATATTTAAATTTTTTATAGTAATTTTTTCTATGGTTAGTACATCAGATTTTTAATGGTTTATGGTGCATTGGATGAGTCTTTTCCTTTGGATCCTACTTTATTGTCGGGTAGATTCTACTTTATTCATCTGAATAAGCAATGAGTTTATCTATCAGGGAATTCATTAACTTTAAATTGAGGTGACCTGTGACCATATATATATATATATATATCCTTGGTAGTAAAATGTTCAAAGGGAACACAATTTGTGGACACAGCATCACTGGTCAGTTGTTGACAGTCTCTACCTGTTCTTAATTTTGTTGCAGATGGCAGATCCTCTGACCGCACTAATGTATGCAGTTCAAGTGATGAACTTCCTTAGGACACTTATCTTAAGAACATTACAAGAAAGGAAGGATTCTATGGTGGAATCAAATTCAGCTTCACGTGATGAACCATGTGATGATAATGGTCATGAGAGCCCTTCCAGGTGCTGTGTGAAATATAATGAAAACGACAATGAACTGATGGAGCTAGCCTTCGCGGCTGAAGAACCTGTCGTAGAAAGTTCCTGCAATTGTAGTCATAACAATCTTGTAGGCAATGAGGGAAATTGCACTTACACAAATTCTGCCGGGAAGCTTGTCTCTCGTGGAGACGAGTCTTGTGACACTGCTTCTAAAGCTGATGCCTTCAGCAATGAAAAATGTGCTGGAGTTAGCGGTGTTGAGAGCATTTTTCGAGCAACTACTGGAAATGGCAAGGTCGGTCATTCAATTAACTCAAGTCATGAAAAGGGTCCTTGCAAAAGAAATGTGCTGCAACCTGTATCTATTGAGAAAGCTCGAGAAATCAGCAACTTGAGCCGCATAAATTCTAGGATGGAGCGTATTGAAGCTTGGTGATGAAAGAAGTCTACAGTTGTTTTGGTTTAAACTCATTGCATGAAATGGTTAACCTTGTATGCTTGATTTGTAAGTTCTAATGAGTGTTTTGTAACTTGGTCATGTATGTTGTGTTCTAAGTGGTTTTGTAATCTCATGGAGGCACTTCCATAGTGTGAAACTAACACATTCTACTTGAGAGAATTCCTTTCATTAACATGGCAACAGCGATGTATTCAATGTCTTAATTTCTTATTTTAACTTTCTGCAATCTCCAACTACCGTCTCAATCCTTAAAAATGCCAAAACACATGACATGTGTTCGATAATTTCAGGGTACTTGTTTCCTCCAAGTCCAATATCAATGGATCAGACCCTGTGGTGGTACATGCCTTATCCGCTGCACTTGGATTAGGATGTACATACAGATTTTGATAGGGAATCTCCAAAAGATTTTGAAATGATGTGGCAAATATCATTACACAGCTACTTCCATATGTATGAAGTAGAAGCACTGATGTATTCTCATGGGCCATCTGGTGTATGCATCATTTTTCTGAAAATGAAAGGACGGCGGTAGTCACTCATTTTCAGTGTAAAAATTGAAGATGTGAGTATTAAGGCATCAAAAGCTCTTGGTTGTGGTTCACTCACCCTTTTATCTCGTCTCAACTCCCAAGTTCGGTGAAATTAGGCGTCCAAATGATAAGGAAGGGATGTATGCAAATTATGAATTCTTCTTTCCATTCACAGATTTGTATCTTCGACGAAATTTTGCATTGCAGAGTCCAATTAAGATATACCCTTGTCACTAAATTACTTTCTAAAGCTAAATAGCGTAATTGATTATAGCTTATCTGTGATTTTAGTTATTGATCACAGGAGGGGTGATGCTCTTCTTCTAGTAAGAGGTTGGTAATAAAATATTGAAAAAGGAAAACAAAACCATAGAAAATTAAAGCTGTAAAGTTAAACATCATTCTCAGATTACATCATAGCTAAGGCAACAGTCACATCAGCACACAATAATACCATTAGAGCATGCTTCTATTGGAAACTGCTAAGAACTTGAGCTTTTTTATCCTACAGATTGACGTACCAAAATGTTGGGACGGACGGTAAACTTTTCATCTCAGGATTTTATAGAATATGCCGATTTCTGTTTTGTGGTTGCCAGAGAAAACTTGTTTAGTGCTTGCGAGTTGCAGAGTATATTCCTTATTTCTGCATGGAATGGACATACACACCTCCTTGTCTTTTGCAAGTACTCCTATCATGTGTTGTGGACCATCTATAATTTTTAAAGTATGGTTAGTTCTTATGTGGTTTTTGGATGGGGGTTAAAGCCATTTAAACTATGATCAAACATAAAACATGATATATTGGTTTTGGATTATCTTCTCTTATTAAGAAAAGAAAACATGAGATGTGTCAAATATGTGATATTAACATTCACATTTGAAGTTGTATTGATTTCAATTAGCATAATATAAAACTATTAGGTTAAGAGAAACTTTCAATTTTCTACAACAAACACTCAGCGTAAAATTTAAAAAAGTTTAGTAATATGCAAATATACTCTTAATTAATAAAAAGATTTTTAATTTCAATTTTCTTAAATTATAGCGTACAAATTTTGTATGATAATATACAATTGCAATAATAATATTTAAAAATTTACATATCACAAAAATGAAACATAATAGTGTTAATATTTGTAAACTCGGCCTAAAAGTTAAAACGGGTTCAAGCTGAGGAGTATCTTAGAGGTTACGTGTATTTATGACAACCAGATGGACGCAAATAAGCTCCAAAACCTCAACCAACTCAAGAGATGCCACAAAAACCTTAAACCAGAGGGACTTAAAAAGAAACAGATACAAGCCCAATCCCTCTCCTAGTTAATAGCATCTTCTTCTCCCTATTTGATCTTTTCAACTCTCTCGCCAATCTCGTGCCTTCCAGCTCTCCTCTTTTTATCTGCTCTAAAGAGAAAAGGAAGTACCCAGCCAATCCATGGCTGCTTTTGGGAGCCTCCAACGCATCTTCGAGAAACCATTGCCTGAAAATCCCACCTTCATCGAGTCTCTCTCGTCCTGGAACCAACTCAAGACTGTTAAACCTCCGGACCAACCTTCCTTCACTGAAATATTCGGTGAGCTTCATTTCAGAGAGAACTCACACTCATCCTTTTCATCTTTTACAGACATATACCCTCAACCAGAAGTCTCTAATATCGACAATAATTGCCATATAGATAGCTCATATGACAGCAAAAAGAGTCCTTTACTCACCCCGAAGAATCAGTACAATGGCTGTCATAAGAGCGCCGATAGCTTGCAACTGTGCACTGAGGGGCTCGGTTTTGAAAGCTCTGATGATGTTGAGGACTTGAAGAATGACATGAACGAAGATTGGAGACAGCGAGATGGGAAAGTGAGCATAAGAAAACTCTCAACGCCAGAAAATATGATTGTCAAGTCCAGGAGGTCAAGGTCGATCAGAGAAGCATTTCTTCCGTCGATTTCGTGCATAGGAAAGAACGGGAAGCCTCGTGTTTGCTTCCAGTCCTACAAGAAAGATGGTCGGTTTGTGCTCAAAGAAGTAAGAGTTCCTACCCAAGAATTTTTGCAAGCATGTAGAGAAGATGGACGGTTGAAGCTACAATTCGTCCAGCCAAATGATTCACTTGAAGAAGAAGAAGGAGAATATGAGAAGGATAGTGAAGAAGAAAGCACTTGTGCAGAAGGTGAAGAGCAGGAAGACAGTAGTGGACAGTAATTAGCCATTGTTGCAAGTCGAAGAAGTAAAAGGAAATGTTCAAAGGCAGGAAGATATTTGGTTAGCTTGGTCGAAGAAGTGACAATAACCTAAAAAAGACTGGCTTTTCGTTGATGTACTCGAGTTCCCTGTTTTTTCTCTGATTTCCCTGGCTGTCTTCAGTCGTTTCGAAGACTGAATTTCACTGTCAGTTTATCAGGTTAGATGGAGCGCATTAAGTTGTCACTAACTATGTTAATCTTTAGTGTAATCAATGGCAATTAGTCAAGAAAACAAATTAAAATCGGTAATTGTAGATAGATACAGCTGACATTATTATTATTATTATTATCAGTAACTAGTTAATATTGCAGTTTTATCAGATACGGATCAAGGCATACGATGACACCTCAAAAGGGCAAAGGCGATTACTTTTTGGCCAAGAACTCCTTTTTTCTTTCAGCAGATTTTCTCAATGATCCAGACCAACGCGTTGCAAGTTCTGACCAAAACTCAAAAGCACAATCTGCATCTTCAACTACAGCTACAGGACATGTGACACCCCAACCTATCCCGCGTCTAACATAACACTCCAGCTAAGAAAAAGAAAAATTAAAAAAACATGTGATTCTAACACGTGTACTCCTTTTCGTTCACACGTCATGATTTCAGTGACCAGACAGTCGACTACCCTGGTCCTGAAGCCACCTGTACCAAACCAGGCACTGGCCGTTAAGAGTGGAATGGGACAGAATGTTCAAGATATCTTTCTTTCTTTCTATTTTCTTGGGGTGAAGTAAAATACATTGGGAATTCGTGCCCTATAAAGTATAAACACTCCAATTAGTACCCCAAATACAAGCCCTAGTCCGTTTGAACCATTCTTTGCAAAATTTTGAAGTATTATTTTATAAATTTCAAAGATCTACTTTTAAAAAATTTCAATATACTTCTCTAGAATATTAATAATAATCTTTGAAATATGTAGATATAACA
Organism: Erythroxylum longipes; assembly: GCA_027563885.1. Classification (NCBI taxonomy): domain Eukaryota; kingdom Viridiplantae; phylum Streptophyta; class Magnoliopsida; order Malpighiales; family Erythroxylaceae; genus Erythroxylum; species Erythroxylum longipes. The sequence goes on from JAOQMS010000008.1 coordinate 7,039,504, forward strand.
TTTGAATTTAATCTCAATTCTACTAAACTAAAAAATATAAATCTTTATTATAAATAATATATATAAATATAATATATATTTAAGAAATGAATTTAACTTGAAAAATTATTTTATATATTAATTTATATCTAAAATTTTTATATATATTAAAATTAATTTATATTTATTTTAAAATAAATAATATTTTTAAAAATATATAATTAAATCTTATTATAAAAATATGCATTCATGGTGCATTATGATGAAAGTAACTATTAAATTAATATGTTATAAAAACTACTTTCTCTAGGATTTGTCATTTGTCAAACTTATAAATTTTTATAGAAAAAATATATACATATTTAATAGTCTGTATACATGTTATGAAGATATAAAACACAAAATGTAGAAGTTCAAACGCATCATGATGAAACTTTATAAGAACATAATATATTTATTATTGAAATCTATGATTATTTATTTTAAAAATTAGTTCCTCCATGATTTACCAAATTCTGGAGACACTAGCTCCCAAGAGCCACCAAAGGGAAAATAAGATACACGAGACTTATGCTGAAGCAGCCACCTAAAGATCCTCCCAATGTTTAGCGTGATGTTATCACGTTGTATAATGGGAAAACGAGTCACCGAATAACTTGCACATCAAGTTAAAGAGCAGAATTTAGTTTATAACGCCGATCTGGGAAACCTTGCATGGTTTTGTATGAAGGTCCACAACTATGACAACCTGACACAGAAACCTATCCAATGAGAGAGTCGTGGACCACAGTAAATGCAACATGCTACTTTTCCGATTGCGAGAAAGAAAATGAAACATGCTGCTAACAATACAACAGGATAGGAGGATAAGGAGTGATGTTATGTGAACCAGAAAACAGATTTGAGGCTAATGTTCAATGCCCCAAGACTGTCTAGAAGTATCTGAAACTTTTTTATCTTCTATATGCTACAATTTTCCCCGTAAATTCAGGATATACAATCATGATAGGGGAAATCTCCAAGGAGAAGATTATTTATTAACTTTAGAACGACATGGTCTACAATGGAACAAGTGGCATAAATCACGGAGAGGGATTACTGCCATCTAGTGTCAAAAGCACTTTGTATAGATCTGGACGTCGATCACGAAATACCCCCCAGCTATGTCTCTTCAATTTGATTTTATCCAGATCAAACTTGGCAATAAGAACAGATTCCTTTTTGTCATCAGCAATTGCAACTATTTCCCCAGTTGGCCCTGCTCATCCAATGATGTAGTGTAACAAATATCACTGGCCCAAATATCAAATACAACTTTTAAGACAATGAAGCAAAAAAATTAGTACCTGCTATAAACGAGTTCCCATAAAAGGTGATCTCACTGTTTCCATGCTCTGTCTGGATAATTTCCTTCCCAATGCGGTTTGAAGCTACAAGGGGTACCTGTATTATTAACATTCGCATCAATGTCCTTCCTAAGGTGGCATTTCATATTCAAAGATCACAAGTGAATCACTGAACAAGATATGCTTCGGTAATGCAATGTGTAATTAACTGCAATACTAGATATTCCATAATGATGATGATTACTCTTTCATGATACTAGCTTCTTATCTCCAAATAAATGGAATTGTTTCGTGGATTGAATGTGAAAAGTATAACATTTTATTTTAAAAGTTACACCAAGTCATTGGCATTTTTCTTAAAATATAATATTAAGTTACTTTGATTAAGTTTGCAGATATAGAGTAGAGCATTAGTGTTGCAACCAAGTAAAACAATAAATAACAACCATTTCTTTGATCATACTACCCAGTCAATGACATTATTTGACAGCTAGAAAGAAAGGACTGTACAAACTTGAAAGAATAGGAATAGGATATTGACCACATTACCACATTAGCCCCCGCATGACCCTGCATCACCCGCTTCCAGTGCTCACATGAATCAAGTCCATCATCTTGAGGTTCAGAGCCAATTGCTGTAGGGTAAAATAGTATCTCTGCACCTTGCAGCACCATAGCTCGGGCTGCCTCCGGAAACCACTGATCCCAGCATATAGCTGCAGTTCATTAAACAAGAAAAGTGAAAGAAAAAAGAAATTAGCAGCTCCAACCTTTTCAATCCTCAACTCCCTAATAGGAAAATGTAAACAAAAGCAGCTTTGCTTCACTTTTTGTCTACAAGCAGATGCAGACAATAGTTATGCGATGCACACAACATAATTGTTTTTTTTCCTCTTTATGCATTTAATCCAATACAAAATCTTGTTTAAACAGACTTATAAGCACGGAGAAAAGATCATTAAAAACTCTGCTGATTAAAAGATCCAAGTCCAAAAGAAAAGGCCACAAGACAGAACAAAGCCAAGATGCTTACCAACTCCAATTTTCGCAAATTTAGTTTGGAAAACCTGTCAAGAATAGAATCAACAAGTAAAAAATTGTATCAAAGACCATAGAGTCTAAAAGACGCTAGAATTAGTCAGAGATTGTAGAACACCAACCTTGAAGCCTGTGTCACCTGGATTGAAGTAGAACTTTTCCTGGTAACCTGTGGTCCACGCAATTGTCATGTAACAGTTGCATGTGAGGCATATAGATTAAAACCATGGAACATGCAGCTGTTGAAATACCTGGTCCATCTGGAATGTGAGACTTTCTATAAAGGCCAAGGTCAGTCCCGTCAGCATCAATTATGGCTATAGAATTGTAATGGGCGTTATTTGCTTCTTCAAAGAAGCTGACAGGTATAACTACACCCAGCTCTTTTGCCAGCTTTCGCATCCTGCAGATAGACATAAAAGAGGGTTGATTCAAAGGAAATGGACTAACAAGTGGAAATAATCCTTTTATCCTTTATCAAGAAATTGCTAACAGCAGTTTATGCAAGTTGCAAAAAACCCAGGAGCTAAACATGTAGAGAGTTTTACCTCAGAATTGTAGGATGGTCCTTGTAAGGCTTAGCTCGCTGAAAGTAATCTTCTCGTTGTGCTTGGCAGAAGTAATAGCTCTCAAATAGCTCCTGCCATGAGGTTCAAAATGTTGAAAGCGAAAATAATGTAAAATTTCACACATGGAACTACATTATTCACAAAAATTTTGCAATCAATTTATTATCAACAATGAGATACCATACTTATATATAGCCAAAAAGAGCACATGAAATTCTTCTCCTCCTTCCCCACCCAACTTGTTGTTTTCCTATTCCCATAGGAAAAAATCTGGAAAGTTGTCTCTTGGACTAGCAATAACTTCACCAACTCAACATGTAAACTATCTCTATCCAGTCAAAAGATTATAAATTACACAATATCTTTCAATCATTTCGTAGATGCCAAGGCCTAAATACCAATCCCACATTGCTGCTCATCTAGTTGGATAAGTTATTAACCATTGCCAAAGTTACACATAGCCCCACTGACTAGCTCCTGATGGCTCTTTCTCTGTGGCAGATTCCTTAATTTGCTATAGTAGTCTTCATCTTATACTTGTGAAAACATGAGTCAATCTCTATTCTAACTTCTTTCATCAAGTGAATAATGCCTTGTTGCACCTCAAATAATAGGATTTCCTGCCTCCCAGTAAAAATATGCTGCCACAGACCAACCTTGCACTTCCAAGAAAACTGTCAGTTCGTGCTTCGATAATTGTTAAAGCTTCATAGGTAGCAGATTGGGGTAAAAACAATTTCTTTCCCTTTAGGTGATTTGCTAACCCGGTAAAGGGGCTGTATTTCCAGCTTATAGAAAAGTTTCACTAATATAACTTGTCAAAATGCCGATTTTTTTTTTAACTTTAAAAAGTTATAATGAAAACCAGAAAATTTCAATTCAAAAGTGAGAAAGCTCTGTATTCCTCATTTTCCTGTAGCTAGATCCTCAGAAACCATAAGAATCCTTAGTTAGAATGTGACGAAGGGGCTCCTCACTTCCCAAACAGATCCTCCTACATCTATATATAACCCCTAGTTTATCAAGAATACCCAAGAAAAACATAAAAAACATAGAAAGTCAAGTTATAGCTTCTATCAAAATTGGTTCAAAAGAATAAGACCAAGTGAGCTGTGGGCAGCTTCAACATATGTTCTAATAGCATTCCATCCTATTCTTTTCACTGTGACATATAAGTTACATTTTTTCTTGAACTATTGTTACCACTCACTGTCTTTTTTTTTTTTCCTGCAACACGCAATAGTTATTCCTAAATTACTGCTATCACACTGTGGTTCCAAAACTATGGGGAAACTAAGCCATTTAGGCATTTTCTTTCAACAAAATCAAATTGTGTTAAAAAAAGTCAGGATACAGATTTCATGAGGAGGAAATCGATGTCAACTCTGAGAACTGGAACATAATAAAGAAAATAAAGTTACAATACTTGATTTCTTTTCATGGAGATAGGCAAATATCTTAATAGTTTGGCTATCTCCCAGAAAATGACTTATCAAAGTGTGAATCATGGTGTGTTTGGCATAAAAGATACGCTATTTGATGACAACAGGTCGTTATAAAGTTGAGAAAAACAATACAATAGAACTATAGAAGGTATATTCAGTACTAATGGATAGAATTGCACCATAATTGAACATGCTCAGGCACAAACGTACCTGTATGAGAATGATGTTCGCACCCTTCCCATGAGCATCTCTAACCAGTCTGCATACAAGGTAGAACCTCAGTGGACAAATAACAAGAGATAGCCTCTAAAAAAGACATGCCAACTTTTAGAAATAAAACACCGATGAGCAAACCAAAAAGAGCAGATTAACGTGAAAAAAAAAGAGTAAAAATCAGTGGAAGAACATATGAAAAGCAAAGAAAACGGAGGGAGGAAGCAAAACCTTTCGGCAGTGGCGAGATTAGTGGAAACGTCGTCGGTGCAAGCAAATTGCAAGGCCGAGACAACCACGTGCCTAGATTTACCGTCGATGTCCATCGCGAATCTCGCTGATTTGGTGGAACGCGACCCCCGCTTCTAACCTTTTGCTTTGGCTTTTGGATTGGGCAGTGCAGTTGCTCACTGCAAGGAATAGTGTGAGCTGTTGGGCCCCGTTCTATTCTAAATGCTGCAACGTTAAAATGTTCCAAATTTACTTCCCAGCCTCTTTTGAATGTTTGTCGTCAGTTAACCAACTAGCACTTGTATTATCATCATTATGTTTTAGCAATTGTATCTACGTCACCAAAATATAAATGCAAATAAATAAATAAACCATTTCACATTTCCAAGACAGTCAAGCAATGAAAACGTCAAGCTGGGATATGTTTTCCTGATCGATTACATCCAAGAACAAAGGATCAACGGTTACATGACTGTCCACGCGGACATTAAATTTCCGGTCCCACCACAACGCCTTTGCTGCACCACTTATGTCCACCTTGGCATCCAGCACCATCTCCCTACTGGTCACGTCATTGAAAAACTTCGCGGCGTGGTGAGCCAGTTCCATCCCGTCCAGCCGAGCCGGGAGCCGAAGCAACTGGCAGGATTTCGCCGGCTGTGACCCAGCTTCCACCTCAGCCGAGCCCAGGAGAGAGCCATCGTAGAAGATTGACATCGTGGTCGGGGAGTAGTGCACGGCTGTGATATTAGGGTTGGTGACATGTACTGTCAGGACAAGCTCGGCATCGATTACGGGGAAGTTGAACTTGAAGGAAGTGAGACTGATGGAGATCAAGTGAAAGGTAGGGTCCTTGGGTTTGACGTTCCAGAGAGCTGTCGCCGCCGTAGCCGACGCCGCTCCGATCAAGGCGGAGGCCCAGCTCCATTTTACCTTTCTAGCCATGGAATGTCTCTTGGGTATCTTTTCTCTGATGACAACTGCGTCGCTGAAGAGAAGAGATTGAGGATTGAAACTAGAAAGTAGGAAACCCACACATTTGTTGCTTAAAATGACGTAAATGTCCAATATTGTGGTATTGAGGACAGTGTAGTCATCTCAACCGTCTTTCAAGTTTCAAGCCATCTTACGACGGAACCGGACCGGAGCGGCTAAATCTCATGATAATTATTTTGATTATTATTTTATTATCTCAATATGGTAGTCTAAATCTCATAATAATTATTTTTACCAGTATTCCTTTTAGTTTCATAACTTTTCGTGGTCAAAATTCACAATCCATACAACTAACTAGCATGCATCTCGATTAATAATTAGAAAAGAAAATTACGTTAATTATTATATTAATCAGATGCAATTAAAATATATTAAAATTAAACTTAATTTAAAAATAAACTTAAATTAATTTAAATTTAATATATCACGGTATAAATAAAATATATTAAATTTAAGTCACATCAATACTAGTAGAACACTTTTTGGGTGAAAATACTGATAGAACACTTTAGTTTTGGGTTTATAGTTTAGTGTAAACCTTACACATGGAGTTACAGATCAGGTAAGGGGGAGGCCTGCGAAGCTGTGAGGCGAGTCGGTGATGACGACAGTCATGATCTTTTCTGGAGGTGGCTAGTCTAGCGACAGTGAAAGCTTGAGATGAGAGAGCGACGGAAGAATGACAGTGGCTAGGTGTTACACCCTTAAATTTCAAATCACTTCTCAACGATCTTCACAACGCGCCTTAAGAGGGAAGTTAGTTGGATTACATGCATAAAGAATATATGTGAAAATGTTAAGACAAACATGGGTGAGTTGGATTGGATTTAGTGTGAATTTTGGTAGAGTTTCGGGCTTTGTAGAGATTAACTCAACCCAAGCTAAGGACTTGATGGACTAATGACTTGACTCATGCTTGGATGAATGGACTACGACTAGCGAACTTATTGCAGGAAGCTTTGGATCAGGCCAGTGTGTTATGTGGACTTCGGCAAGATCACACTGCATCATCAGCGGGTAGAGATCGTGAAGAGATCTTGAATGATGTGGTGACAACTAGGAGTTAGAGTTGCAGTGAAACTTAACATCTGAAGATAGTAGAGATCTTCGAAGATAAGGATGCTAGTTTTCTATTTGAATGTAAACTTTATCTTTCTGTTATCTTGTAGATTCAATCTTATCACTTAAAGTCCTATTTAGATGGGGTGTTATCCAATTGGTCCACGTGATGTAATCTGATAAAAATAGGCGTGATCTTAGCATAATCTTAGATAGTTCAGTTTAAGTGAAATTTTGAATGTAACTTGACTTCCAAGTTAAAGTGCTTATATATAGCTCATTCGAGCTTTACTCTCAATTCATTCAGAGAGAGATCATTCATTGTATTCTTTTAAGAGAAAGTAATATGAAGGTTGGTTTTACCATATCTCTCTTGTTTTCTGGTTGCCTTTATTTTCTTATTGCTTTCGTAGCATTATTTTTTCGAAGGTGTGAGGTTAACATTTCGAGGGTCGTTGAAGGCTGAAGTCTTGGTTACGCGAACCTAAGTGAGACTGCCGTGCAAAGAGTATTGGCGATCAACTTCGGTGAAAGTTCGAATTCCAAGGTGACCTTTGCATCACTAGGGACGAAAGGCCAGTTAGAAAATTTTAGTTTTTCCAATTAAATCTTCCGCTTTTTAAAATCGGTATTTTCATTTTCAACTGACCGGTATAATATAAAACACAAAACTCCGATTTTGAAATATTAAAATCTGATTTATATTTTAACATAAATATTAGGACTAAATTAACACTTTTATTTTATCTCAAGGTAGTTTTAGTTCACTTTTGAAGTTAGTAGTCTAAATATCCTGGTAATTTTGTTTTTACTATTATATTTATACTTCTTATTTTCATACTTTTTGTGTCAAATTTATTATTTATGGAGCTAATTGTATTTACAATGAGTCAGGTTCAATATGAACTATTTATACCCAAATCAAACCTAACCATATTTAATAGTTTGAAACTCCATCAACAAAAGAATAAAAGAATTATTTGAATTTAATTAACTAAAAATAAAATAATCTTATTTTAATTAAATTTAATAAAATAACATTCTTTTAATAAATTAATTCTTCAATTATTAAATAAAATAATATTATTTCATTATCTTAACTCATGTCTCATTGACTATTGTGGATTAGGTTAATAAAATTCATTGTGAAAATTCATATCCAAAAATTCTATTTGAGTCATCCCAATATGACTCTTTTTGGCTGAAAACATAATCCTATGTTACTTTATACAAGCCTTTTTTAATAAAGAACTACATTTAATCTTATTTTTGAAAAACATTTGTTGATCACAAAGCTTGTCAAGTAAAGTTAAAATGAGTTAATAGATTTCTCCAAGAGATATATCATGCATATCTCTTCATAATGCCGTAATAGTTTTTTGTAATTCAGGTTGTAATGTTTCTGGAAGAGAGTAAATGAACGAAGATTAAGTGATTAACTTCGTTGAAACCATTGATTCAGCTTCATTGATATTTGGTTTAACTTCAGTTGGTTCAAGCAGAGTGATCATGATCTAAGCTAGGTCAGACAAATCGACAAATTGTTCAGACTTGTCTGAAGATGGTTCAGATATTTCAAAAGATTGCTCAGATATATTAGGATGCTTCTTGGCCCTAGGTCTCGGTTCTTATTTTGCGGCGACTAAACGCCAAAATTTGGGGAATTTTTTGAAAATAATAGTAAAAATAAAAATGAAATAAAATAAACAGAAGTCACGGTTGGGAGTAAAAACAAATAAACAAACAAATTAAAAAAATGAGAATGACATGACCGTGCATTTGAAAATGTCACGACTGTGACAACAAAGAACCACGACCTTGAGAGGCCGAATTTGCGGTCGTGCTTGTGCACGATCGCGAGCTTCCACCTAAATTCGCATTTGCACGATCGTTTAAATTGATGAACAGTCCAACTTTTGAACACCTACCTCTAATTTTCATAACTTTCAATCCTGAAGTCGAAAAATTATAAACTTTATATCGTTAGAAAGCTAAGAGAATCATCTACAACTTTTATGAAGACAACTTTGTCAAATTCTTCCTAGATCAATACAGTTTATTCATTGAAAATTAAGAACACAATTGCTTCCCCTTTTTCCTTTGCTATCTATAAAAACTACTACTTATATCAAAAGACCCGAATCCAACAAACGCAATCTTTACATACAAAACTCCCATTAAACAATTTACTTAAGAAGAATTTATCTAAAAACCTTACAACAGCATACCATTTCATTTGCAAACACCAATTACAACCTAACAAAGAAGAAAATTCTGCACATATACAAAAGAGAAATTCTTCACCTCTTACTGCCATTTCTTAAATAAAACAGAGTTTCATTTCTCAATCAACGCTGTGTTTATACATAACTTCAATTACATATTAAGAGTAAAAAAAGTAGCATAATCCCAAAATACAACATGAATCCTTATGCTTGATATCCTTCTAAGTTTCTAAATTAACTTAATTACAAAAGATAGAAATTCTTGGAGTCAGCCGAAGTTTTTGCAAGGTTCAATATCGATTTGCTATTTTTGCACCTGAGGAGTGGAAAGATAATGGGTGAGTTGCGAAGCTCAGTGGCTAATACGTTTATAGCCATCGGTAATGAGCCACACACGCACACAACCAAACATATTTATATACACCAATCCAATTCACAAAATACTTAATTTAAATTACAGTCGCATAATCCATATCATATATTTTACAATCATCAAACAAAGCATTCTATTATAAATCATGCTCAGCAAATCACAACAAAGTACACAACAATATGGCTCGAGAGAATCCCATAAACAGAATGGCGAAACCGAAGTTTACACCATGAAAAGAATAAGTCCATTTTTCAGAGCTCAAGTGCCACAAGTGGGTAGCCGGGAGAAGGCTATAGGTCAACGTGCACATGATGAACGAAATGGTATCTCTCTTGCCTACATAAGCAAATTTCTAATGCTTACTTATTTCATATCATATTCATATTTTCATGCAATTGGTGTTTTTCTTCTTCTTATTAATTCCAAAGCAGTAAAGTCTTTCAAAGCAAACATGATATCAATCACAGATTATTTTTCCCACATTCACAATGATAAAAAGGCAAGCATTTAGGTACATATGCAAGCAAATGATTCAGCTTATCAACATAACAACTATAAACATATTACCCACCTATTTACTTATAACTCCAAGATTAAGTTTGTCTTTCCTCTTGTTCTTGCTAGACTTTCTTGGTTCCTTTCAAACAAACATATTTTCATTCAAACATCATATACAAATAGAACTTCCATAAAGTTCTATTATCCAAAAATGAGCTTAGACTTAATCCACTTTTAGTTTATCTAAGCTAGAAGAACTAAGATCTAGTTAAAAGTTCATGAAAATCTAAGAACATAAATCTCTTGTTCCTCTTTTTTCTCTCTTCTTTTTCAGCACATAAAAACCTAGTTTCTCTGCTTTCTTCTTCTATCAAAATAAGAAAATAGATAAAGGGTTACTTAAAACTCAGCTGAAACTTCTTCTTCCACTTATTTTCTCCTTTATCTTTCTCTACTTCTTCTTCTTTTCTGGTTCGATTTCTGCTTCTTTTCTACTTCTTTCTATATTTTTCTTTTCTCTTTCTTTCTTATTTTACACATCTCTCTCTTTTTCCCTAACCTCTCAAACACGTCGCTCCCTTTTCTCTTATTGTTACACGACTCTCTTCCTCTTTCTCTAGTTTCTTCTAGGTTCTTCTTTTCTTCCTTTCTTAACCTCACGAACACTTCTTTTTCTTTCTTCACTCACACACCTTTCATTTGTTCTTCTCTTATTAATCTAAAACAATTTCTAATCTTCCAAACTTACTCTTCCATATTTACTCTAACACCTTCTATGTAGCATCCCACTCCCGCAAGACCTGAACCCAACATCGATGGGTGATGTTTGAGCTCGTGTCCCGTGAGGGTGGCGTGCTAAGACATTCACTCATTCGGAAATCGGTATAAAAACTTTTTTCTTTGTTTTCTTTGAAAACTACAATCACACATATTATGCGGAAGTTAAGTATCACATAGGGTCCATTCTCACTCATAAACACTTTCAATCATAGTAATAAAATCAATAATAATTTCAATAGCCATTTGGGTCCTTTCACAAATACAAAACGCTTTAGTTGTTTCGGAATACAATTTTATACAAAAAGTTGCGGAATAAACAATTCAATAC
>JAOQMS010000008.1:7064854-7076506 GCA_027563885.1 Erythroxylum longipes
AAATATGGAGTCGTTGGCTGCAATATTGGACATCACCTGAGGCGATGTCGATTTCACAGCGTAATTCGGCCAACAGATGTGGAGGATCCGAGGGAGAGAATCTTCCCGTACATACGGGAGAATCTATTACCCACCAAGAGCATGCACAGAGACTTGTAAGTATCCACAATTAACAGTTATATTCTCTTCTCTTTGCTTTGCTGTATTTTAATTGAATTCCCTGCCAACATTTTTATAGCTTCTAATTCACTTTGTATTTCTATTGAAATTTATGTGTGAATTTTGGAATGAATATATATGTTTCTTGTTGACAATGATAATGTTATACTGGTGCCATATATGGCTGTGATTTTAGTTTTGTTCTTTGTTCAATAGGGGGTTGATTTCATAAAAATAGGGGAAACTCTGCCAAAATTTTTGTAAAATTTAATTTACTTATGATTAACATTTTATTCCTATGCAGGGAAAGTCTATGGGCATGACACCTACACCCCGTCAACTATTTCTGCACACTCACACTAAGAAGCATGACGGGGTGACATTCGTCAACGATTGTTGTAGATAAGTCAATGTATGCGAAATTTATAATTTAATATTAATAATGCTTAATAGTTATCACTTACTAATATATAAACATTTCTTTCTGATAGGACCAAGTGCAGCAAACCATTGAACAGCGGTCTCAGCAATCAGAAAATATTGATGAGGTTGACACTTACCTTGAAGCAATAGGTGGTAGGGATCGTCGTAGGAGGATATTCGGCTTAGGATCATTTACGAATACTTGTTATTCGCAATCCTCCACATCTAGTACAACAGCATCTGCTAGGCGGTCCAACAACAATAAAGTGGAAACGCTTGAGAGCACAGTGCAGACATTATCGACTCAGATGCAACAGACGTTGGAACAGTCGATGGCAGCGCAACAACAGTCGACACCTCTGTCAGGAGATAGATGAATTGAAGGGTAAGGGCAGCACGTCATCGCACCAGCCAGACGATCCACCATCTCCTGATCAGTAGTGTAGTTTTGGTCATTTAGTTTATATTACAGATACTTATTATTTACAATGTAACGTTTTTATTATCAATTAAGATATTTTAATTTTTAATCATTAATCAAATTTTCTATTTAACCAAATTAAATGTATATTATAAATATTTAATTATTAAAATTATGCATCATCTATAATTTAAATATAATGACAATATATTTTTTTTAAAATTTAAGTAATTAATTTACCGACGGAACTTTATTTCCATCAGTACATTTAATTTACTTTCTAAATAACTTACCGAAGGTAAAGGCTATATTCCGTTGGTAATTCATAAAATATACAGACGGATGTTAAATTACGTCGGTAATTGTTCAGCATATTTACAGAAGGAAAACATGTTACCGTCAGTACATTTACCGACGATAGTAAACATTCCGTAGCTAAATTTACCTACGGTTAAAGAACTTACCATCGGTAAATTTAGAGTTAGAAAATGTCTAACCGTTGGCAAATATACGGACGGAACACTTGTTACGATCGGTACATTTTTGGTATATTTACCAACGGTTTATCATTTTCCAACGCTAAATTTACCGATGGTACCGTCGGTAAATTTAGCTACGGTCGATTCTATGACGTTTTTGTCTATTAGTACATTCCGTCGGTAATTTGTAATACCGACGGAATACTTGTATTTTCCGTCGGTATTTTCCGTCGCAAAATGATAGTTTTCTTGTAGTGACTGTGCAGTCACTGTAGCTGACAGTAGGTGGATACTATTAACTTATATGGTACTATTAATGTATACACGCTACTATTCATACATACGGATACAGTACTATTCATACGGACAAGTATTATTCATATGAAATAGTGAGAGCAAAGTTTTGTTCGTGATAGAAGCAATGGTGGCAAAATTTGAGATTAAGAAATTCAACGAGAGTAATTTCTCGTTATGGAAGTTGAAGATGATGGCTATCTTAAGAAAAAATAATTGTTTGGTGGCCATCAGCGAAAGGCTAGCAACATTCATAGAAGATAATAAGTGAAATAAAATAGACGAGAATACTAATGCAAATCTTTATCTGGCACTGGCAAATGAGGTTTTGTCAAGCATAGAAGAGAAAAACACGGCAAAGGAGATTTGAGATCATCTTACAAAATTGTACGAGGCTAAATCACTGCACAACAAAATTTTCCTTAAGAGGAAACTCTATACTCTTTATATAGCATAATCTACTTCGATGATAAAATACATTCATGCCTTGAATACTATATTCTCTCAACTCACTTCGTTGTGTTGTAAAATAGAGACAAATGAATGTACTGAGCTCTACTTCAAAGTTTATTTGATTCATATGATCAACTCATCATCAACTGAACAAATAATATCCTTATGGATGTTCTAGTCTTCGATGATGTTGCAGTTGTTATCCTAGAAGAGGAAAATTGACGCAAGAATAAGGAAGACAGGGAAGCAAGTTCATAACATGTGGAGGCCTTAATCGTGATAAGAGGGAGATCAACAAAATGAGGTCAAACTGTAAGCCAAAATCATGGTAGATCAAAATTAAGAAGTAATAAGAATTTAAAATGCTACAATTGTGGTGAGAAAGGTCACCTGAAGAAAGATTGTTGGAATTTAAAGAAAAATTCCAATCCTCAAGGAAATGTGGCAAGTTGTTCCTATGACGGAGATGTTTTATATTGTAAAGCAACAATGACTAATGAAGGCAAGAAAAGATTTGTTGAAGTATGGCTTCTTGACTCAAGAGCTACATTCCATATGACCTCTCGAAGAGAATGGTTCCATCGTTATGAACCTATCTTTGGAGGATTTGTATACAATTGCCACGATCATGTCTTAAAGATCGTTGGCATTGGAACTATCAAACTGAAGATGTATGATGGTACAATTTGTATTATTCAAGACGTTCGGCGTGTGGAGGGTATGAAGAAGAACCTATCGTTGTAGGACAACTAGATGATCTTGGGTGTAAGATCAATGGTGAGAATGGGATCATTAAAATAATAAAAAGGAGCGCTTGTATTTATGAAGGGAGAGAAGACAGCTGCAAATTTATACATGGTAAAGGGAGAGACTTTGCAAGAAACTGAAGCATCAGTTATCTCAAGTATTTCTACTAAAAAATCAGCAATGATGTGATATCAAAAACTTGGACATATGTTTGAATAGGGAATGAAGATTCTTGTTGAGCAAAAACTACTTCTAGGGCTCATAAAGGTATCTCTGCCTTTCTGTGAGCATTGTGTTATAAGTAAGCAGCATCGATTAAAATTCAACACATTAAATTCAAAAAGCAAATCAGTTCTAGAATTGGTGCACTCTGATGTATGGTAAGTACCAGTTCTGTCCCTAGTAGGAGCAAAGTACTTTGTGTCTTTTATTGATGATTATTCTAGGAGATTTTGAGTGTATCCAATCAAAAGGAAGGCATATGTGTTTCCAGTCTTCAAAGTTTGCAAAATGCTAGTAGAACTTGAATATGGAAAGAAGATCAAGTGTTTGAGGACAGATAATGGATGAGAATACACCGACAATGAATTTGATCAATTCTGCAAGCAAAAAGGCATCAAAAAGCAGCTCACAATGACTTACACTCCTCAACAGAATGGAGTGACAAAGCGGATGAACAGAACTTTGTTAAAGAGAACCATAGCTATGTTGGCAACTGTAAGTTTAGACAAGACTTTCTGGGCAGAAGTAGTAAGTACCACTAATTATGTGGTAAATCGGGTCCCATCAATTGCAATTGAGTTGAAAACACCGATGGATATATGGACTGGTAAGCCAGTTGATTATTCAAACTTCCATATATTTAGAAGTCCAGTATACGTGATGTACAATTATCAAGAAACTACGAAGTTAGATCCAAAATCCAGGAAATGCTTATTCTTGGGGTATGCTGATAGACTTAAGGGGTATCACCTGTGAGATCCCACTGCCCATAAGGTTATCATCAGCAGGAATGTAATCTTTGTAGATGAGCTACAAAAGAAAGGAGAAGATGATAGCACATCAAAGGAAGATTCAACAACAACTGTTGTTCAAGTGGAAAAGGAATCCCCAACGGATTCTTCTAAAGCAGCACTAGAATACAAGGTACAAGAACTAATAGAGTCTGAAGCTCCAGAGACTTGTCGATCAAGTCTCCCAAAAAGGTGACCAGGTTGGCATTCAAACTATATTATGGAGGGCAATGTTGCATACTATCTTTTAATTGAGGATGGAGAGCCTTCAACTCTCCAGGAGGCAATGAATAGTACAAATGCATCCAAATGGATGGTAGCAATGTAGGAAGAAATTGAAGCTCGTCATAAGAATAAGACTTGAAAGCTTATGCCATAACCACATTGAAGAAAGCCTATTGGAAATAAATGGGTTTTCAAGATTAAGTGAAATGGCAAAGATCAAGTGGAGAGATATTGTGCAAGATTGGTCGTATTCAATGAAATATTTTCCCTGTAGTTCAACTCACTACAGTCCGAGTAGTCTTGGAAATGTATACTACATTTGATTTACATCTTTAAAACAAATTTTGTTCATCGAGATCTTGAAGAAGAAATTTATATGCTCCAACCAGAAGGTTTTGAAGAAAAAGGCAAAGAAAACTTGGTTTGCAAGTTAAACAAATCTCTATACGGTCTAAAGCAGGCATCGTGGTGTTGATACAAGAGATTTGATTCCTTATTATGAGCCTTGGATTTAGTAGACTACATGCAGACCCTTGTGCATATTTCAAGAGGTTTGGTGAAAATGACTTCATTATCTTGCTGTTACATATAGACAACATGTTGGCAGCAGGCCTTAACAAAGATCGTCTCAAGGAGTTAAAGGCACAATTGGCTAGGGAATTTGATATGAAAACTTGGGACTTGCAAACAAGATTCTAGGGATGCAAATTCATCGAGATAGAAGTAATAGAAAGATTAGATTTTCTCAAAAGAATTATTTGAAGAAAATCTTACGACGTTTCAACATGAAAGATTGTAAGCCAATTGCTTCCCCACTTCCTGTTAATTTCAAGTTATCCTAAAAAATGAATCCTAGCAATGAAGAAAAGAGGATGGAGATGTCTCGAGTACCGTGTGCATCAGCAGTGAGAAGTTTAATATTCGCTATGATTTGTACAATAGTAGACATTGCACATGTAGTGGGAGTGGTTAGTCGATACATAGCGAATCATGGTAGAGAGCATTGGAATTATGTAAAGAGGATGCTAAGATACATTAAAGGGACCTCAGATGTTGCATTATGTTATGGAGGGTCAGAATTTATTGTCAATAGATATGTTGATTCAAATTATGTAGGTGATTTTGACAAAAGCAAATCTACTATAGGCTATATGTTTAAACTTGTTGGTGAAGCTATAAGCTGGGTTTCAAAACTGCAATCAATTGTTGCTACGTCGACAACAGAAGCAGAATATGTAGCAGCTATACAAGCCAATAAAGAAGCAGTATGGTTGAAAATGCTCTTGGAAGAACTCGGGCACAAACAAAAGAAAATTTCTTTATTTTGTAACATTCAGAGTGCCTTGCATTTTGCAAGGAATCTAACATTTAATTCAAAGACCAAACACATACAAGTATAGTATCACTTCGTTCTTGAAAAAGTTGAAAAATGAGTTGTAGATATGCACAAAATTCATAGCAAAGATAACTTAGCAGATTTCATGACAAAGGCAATCAATACTGACAAGTTTATTTGATGTCGATTTGCAGTCTGATAGAGACATGAACAACATGGAAATGGCAAGGAAGAAAGAATGGTGTGAAGATATGATTGATATTTAATCAAATCTTCAAGTTGGAGATTGTTGGAATGATAGGCGGTTGCAATGGTTAAGGCTTGGACTGCTACAAAAATTAAGTCTTGGTCAACAATTAAGGCTTGGACAGTTACAACAATTAATGCTAATGGAAATTTAGCAATTGCAACTGTAACATTTGTGACTTGGTCAGTTAATTGTTAGTTGTCCAAACCGCACGAAGGAGGCCTATAAATAGGTCTCCCTAGTTCATGTGCATATCATCCATTCTTAGAAAATCCTTAATCCCTTTAGAGAGTGTTTTTTCTATTTCTTGAGAAATTAAGTGTTTCTTTCTATAAAATAAAAAGAGGTTGTAACTCCTATTTTTTATAATAAAATTTCTTCTTCTTGTCTATAATTTTTTCCCTAATTTATTTAAAGATTTTTCACGTAAAATCTATGTATTCATTACTACTCCTTCAATGCGCACCAGCTCTAATTAGATCTACTTTTCACAACACTTGTATCTTAATTCCTTTCAATATGATAAGCCCATTTATTTCCTACCATATTTTTATTAACATAACATGAAGGCAACAGCCAAATGTGATTGTTGAGAAGCGTTCGTATCTCCTGACTCATGGCCAGTGAGTCAAATTTGGAGTTTCTAGGAGTTATTAATTGGAACAGTGAGTGCTAGGCTTTTGGTTATGACAGGGAAGAAGTATAGGGTGAGTTTATGAAATTAGTATTGTGATGATACTACGAAATTAAGAGCAAATATTGAGACAAACAACAGTGTTATAATGATTATCAGTAAGGGGTTTGGGACATTGGAGATACTAGGATACAAACAGATCATTACATTTGAACTCCTGTAATTCAGTATGAAGCCGAAATTAATGATTTTATCAATTTGGACTAGAGCTAGTCAGTGGTATGGTTAGCTAATTAACCACAAGTTAATGCTTAAAACTAAACGAGAAATACCTGTTGATTGTGATAATTGTTCTCAGTCAAATCGAGAACTGGAGATGTAAAGCAGCTCCAAAGGGAGATCTAGTCCAAGTCTTTTTATATTCTATTTTTCAGTTATATATCAAGCTACATTTTTATATATATCTGAAAGAAAATATTAATTCTTGACCCCCTCTACAAGTCCATTGGTATATAACAACTCAATAGTTAAGCAGTTAAAGAAAAAAAATTGAAGTTGAGCACTATAACGGATTCACGACATTCACTATATAACTATTTAGTGGATCACGTCCTTGTTTCTGTTGCCTACCATATGTCTATCGTGATTTTTAAGTTGGAAGTGGAATGTGTGACAAAAACAAAGTCCAAAGACGCTCGCAAGCTTTAGAAAGTTTGCTACATTTGGGAAGAAAGGCATTTTCAGGCTAATTAATTCGGTAGACACATCGAAAACTTCAAACAGTACCATAATCTCATCGACTGGAATTCTTGACTTCCCATGTTATCTTCACCAGTCATAGGGGAAGCAAATTTAATAGTCCTTCACTTCACCAACTACTAAACTCAGCCTTGAGGTCCCTTCATTAAATGTGAAGTTTTTTGCGTCCTGACCATTATTTATGAGCTACAACAATTGCCGCATTCTCTTCACAATTAACCTTCTACTTTAAACTTTCAGTAGCTCTTTCTTCTTCCATGGCGCTACGAGTGATTGCATTTCTGCTCTTTGCTTTGGCTCTTTCATCAGGGATCAAAGTCACAACATGCCAAGTCGTGAAAGGCAAGGTCTCTTGTCTTGACTGCCATACAAACTACGACTTCTCAGGTCGCTCCACTTTCCCATGTCAAAGTTCCAAGCATTTCTTTTTCATGTTCTGTTTGAAATTGCCATGTAGCTTTTCTTTTTATGTATCAGAAGTTGTAAAGATTGCTCTTGAATTTATATTTCTTATCGTTAAACGTCTATAATGATGTGTTGTTCCAGGTGTCAAGGTTCAAGTGAAGTGTGGACGTGTTAACAAGTTGGCCACAACAGTTACCGATGGATCCTTTGACATTGAACTTCCTGTACGGACCTCGTCAGAAACTCCCAAGAACTGTGTGGCCAAGCTTCTTGGTGGTCCAACCAAGCTCTATGCCTCTAGGCAAAACATGGTATCCAAGATTGTGAGGTCTCATGATTCCAACTCTTATACAATCTCCAGCCCACTTGCCTTCTCTACCACTTGCCCGTCCTCCTCAGGGAAGTGTGGTGGTAGACAAGACATTGGTTCCTCCAAGACTGTTGATCTGCCGCTTCCAAGAGAATGGGGACTTGCACCGTCTAGCTACTATGTTCCCTTCCTTCCCATCATTGGCATTCCTTGATCATAGCTTTTTAATAAGTGGACAAGCAATACCTTTAAGTTATAATTCGGTTGTGAGTGTGTTTTGAGTGTGAAGTGTCTAGTAGTTTAATGTTGCCGCAAGCGAGGATTAAGTGTTTCGATCTGTATCAATAAAGGTTACCAACGTGTATATTATAGTACACATAATTAAGTTTGTCTCCTCTCTCCCTCACATGATTTTTGTCCTTGTTCTATATAATCTGCAAGTATTTTTATATGCTTTTAAGTTTTGCGAATCATAATTTGATTATTCCTATTTCTTATTCAATATTAACATGAATATAAAATTGATTATTAACTATCAATGGTACATAAGGCTCATATGATCCACCATCATATCAATTAAAATATTAACTGTAGTAACTTCTATTTTCGTCTTACCAAAGTGTGGTAACAAGCAGTCATTACAATCTACCAAAGGCTTGATTAGAATTCTTTGCTTCTGTAACCAAAAAGGCCCTAAAATGTATAGATGATATCAACTGGAATTTAGCATTAATCCGTTATCAAAAGTATGTGTAGTCATTTTATTTTCTATGCAATATTAAATGTTAGAAGGGATGGAGAGATTGAGATCACGCATCTTGATGGTGGGTAGGGCAAAGCAGAAAAGGGCTTAAGCTGTGGTAAGTTCTTGTTTAAATCGAATTGGGTGACATAATTCTGATGGAAAAGGTCATTCCGTGTGAAATGGAGCTTGGGTAAAGTACTGAGAGTTTTGTTTTTGTATTCACGCATTTTGAAAGAGACTATCTAATTGTTCTTTTTTTTTAAAAAAAATT
The DNA here is from genome assembly GCA_027563885.1 of Erythroxylum longipes. Lineage (NCBI taxonomy): Eukaryota > Viridiplantae > Streptophyta > Magnoliopsida > Malpighiales > Erythroxylaceae > Erythroxylum > Erythroxylum longipes. The sequence goes on from JAOQMS010000008.1 coordinate 7,073,776, forward strand.
AAAGATGAAACGGTTGAGTAATAATTGATGATTTGACCATAATCCTAAAGTAACAATTGCACGTGCCTATAAATTATTAGTTGGACCTCATATACATATATACGATATACAGTCCGAGAAAAAATGTGTTAACTCTGAGACCAAGTCATAGGTCATGGCGTTTTACTTTTAATTAGACGGGTCCAATTACAAGAGAAGAGTTGTTGTCATCATGACTTGCATCATAGCACCGATCCATCGCCCCTGCCCCTGAGTCGGGATTTTGGGAGTTTAGACTCTCTCAACTATTTGTTTCTTTGCCCACCACCACACCTATTACTTAACTATATCATTACTTTATAATGACCATCGAAATTACTTGAGTACCCCCATACTTCAATTTTCCTTTTTGGTGTGTAATAATCTTAATATTTTCACATGCTCTTGTACTTAACTACAAGGCACAAGGCTTAATGACTTAAGCAAGAAGGGCACAGTTGCCAATTGTATTATGAAAAACAAAAGTTCTAACATGAGATTTTAAAATTAAAATTTACAATCGCGTTATAATAATTTAAAAATGAATGATTATTTTTTTTCCTTTTTGAATCAAAAATCTGGTAGAGTAGACATCTGGGGTCAAGAACAAGTCAAAATTAATTCTCAAAAAGAACAAGTCAAGATGCGCAAAACAAAGAAAGGGTAAAACGTTAGGAGACTGTCTTGCCTTTTATTTGTCACAAGAGTACCGTGTGGACGGATTGGATTTTGAATCATTTGACGTTGTGTCCCACAGCCAAGACTTGGTCGCGAAAATGATTAGGAAGTCAGATTTTTTACATGTTACTATTCTCATCCCAAACACATCAATTAAAGAGACTCCTTGTCTTATTTTTTACATGTTACCTCAGTATTCGCATCCCAAACACATCAATTAAAGAGTCTCCTTGTCTTATTTTTTACATGTTAACTCAGTATTCTCATCCCAAACACATCAATTAAAGAGACTACTTGTCTTATTTTTTACATGTTAACTCAGTATTCTCATCCCAAACACATCAATTAAAGAGACTACTTGTCTTATTTTCTCCCGTCTCTTTCCCATGATTTCTTCTTAATTAATCACATCTATCGATTGACCTCTTTAGTCACCACTATGGATAAGTTATATTATGTCATTCACTAATCCGGGATATTTACATTCATGTCCTAATTAAATTTTAGCTGATCAATTGTATTATATCTCAATTTAAATTACAATACATAAGAATGAAAACTAATGATGTATATATAGAGATATTTGCATTAATTCTTTCCCTTAAAATTGGATACAAGGGAGTCGATCGATGTAGACATTTTAAATGTTTTATAGACTTCAGCAAACAGGTTGACAAGTTCGCTAACACATTGCATGGCTGGTCAAATGATGAGTTAGTATCCATTTCCAAATAATCAACACTAAAGCATAAGTTAACATCAGACGACGTCTCCAATGTTCAAACGTCATTAATCTTTATAGCAGTGATTTATTTTCTCATGGCTTCTCTCCATATTGGATATTTTACCGCTTTTGAGCAACTTGTAGGCTCGGTGCATGTTATTTTATTCTAACCTTGCTTTCTCTCCCAAAACAACATTGTTTTATAAGTAAATGGATATAAAACGAAAGAAACAGAGTTAAACACACAAAAACAAGGTACAAAAAATCTGAACTCCCGGCAAAATAGCCTAAGAATTTAGTCAGCCAAAGATTTGACGTATACTCCATAAGAACAAAGAAAGGGTGCTTATGCCTCCAAGGCATCCAACGAACTGGAAGACGCGAGGACAGGAGTTCTATGAAGAAGAGAGTCACCGACAGCCAGTGTTGGCACGTTCAAAGTTATTATAGGAGACGGTGATTGTTGATGAGACACATCAGTTTAAACAAGGGAGATAAACAAAAAGAGACAAATAGAATTCATCAATTTCTGTAATGTAACCCCCTTAAGGGGCTTCCTCTGCCCCTTCTTCCACTAAAGTTACTGTTGCTTCCCTCTTCCTCCGCCAAAAAAATTGGCGTAAGGATCAAGTTAAAAAGATCATGTCATGTTTTGAGTTAATATTTGGGCACTGAAATTTTATTAATTTCTACCTATGACTTTTTATTAATTTTTAATACTAAAAATTTGAATTTTTGTCGGACAATTCTAAAATTTAAAAGGTTTTCTTAAAATTTTCCGGTGGTTTTTGTCTTTTTACCGGTTACAAAATTTTGGTTTTTCATTGGTGCCGGGGGCGGTGTTTAGACTTTAGATTAAAAAAATAAAACAAAGGAATGCGTCAGCGGTCGTACACGTGCCTTGAAATCCGTATATAATTCAATGTTTTTAAAACTTTAAAGTGGGAAGGGATTAAATTAAATAAAATTGAAAATCTAAAAGAATGATTAAAAATTTTAATTTAAAATGATATTATTAAATTTAATTAAATTTGTCATTTTGGTTTATAAAACCTAATGAAATTATGAAAATTGCAACAAAATTTTAAAATATAAAATTTAAAACATAACATAACATAAATAAACATTTCAGAAGACGTTTAAGTGCCTATTTGGATGAGCTTATATCAGTAAAATTTTTGTCAATAGAGCTTTTTTTAGAAGAATTTTTTTAAGAAGCTAGTTGACTATTTGGCTGTCATTTAAAAAAGAGCTTTTTTGAAAGAGCTTTATACAATAGACTGTTTGGCAACATAAAAATAAAAAGCACTT
>JAOQMS010000008.1:7076606-7088706 GCA_027563885.1 Erythroxylum longipes
AACATAAATGAAAATATATCTAACCAAATCTTTTGTATGGATTATAACATAAGTAAAACTAATATAAAAAATAAATAAAAAAGTTAAATAATATTATATAAATCTTAAAATAATCGTGAAGATATGTTTGTAAGTATTGTGGTAATTATGTGTAAAATATAAAGGTAAAATGGACTAAAAAATAGGCTCATTAATTAATCTGAAAAATCTACCTAAAATTTTACTTTTTTTAAAAGCTTCAAATTTGAGCTTCTTAAAAAGCTATATTTTAGCTGCCAAAAAATCATATCTATAAAAAATTACTTTTTTTATTTTATAACTAAACACTTACTTTTAAAAAAAACTTACGGTAAAAAAAGTACTTATAGACTCTCCGTAAACTAAAAAGGCGCTATGCCAACTTAACCAATCAATGCTTTGGCGGAAAAATAGAGACTAGAGAGGACTACAGTATAGCTGACCGGTTCAAGGTAGAATTTGATAAGCTGATAAGTTTATTGTATCACCTCGAATGGGGACACGTACGCATTATAGACCCACACAATCGGATAATATTCTCGGCAACCGCGTCGAAGTATCCACCAATCACTATGCTTTGCCAAAATTTTCTTACTTCACTCGGCAATTGCCTGCGTCAACCTCTTCCGTACCTCTCGATCTCCATCTTTATATACTTGCATATAATCGCAACTCACGACAATTATAGATCTACCAAACACAGTTAACAATAATTGCAAGAAGATTGATTTAATGGAGGAACTAGCACCTGGGTTTCGCTTCTACCCAACAGAGGAAGAACTTGTTTGCTTCTATCTGCGCAACAAGTTGGAAGGGAAAAGACAGGAGCTAAACCGTGTTATTCCTGTCGTAGACATCTACAACATAGAGCCGTGTCATCTTCCACGTATGCTCCTCCATTCACTCAATTATATTTTCAAGTCACTGCTTAATGGAAACGGGTTTAGTAGGTGTACTGACCTTGTTGCATTTGATGCAGGGTATTCAGGGGAACTATGCCGTGGAGACACGGAGCAGTGGTTCTTCTTCGCACCAAGACAAGAGAGAGAAGCAAGAGGAGGACGACCCAGCAGAACTACTGCGTCAGGCTATTGGAAGGCCACAGGCTCTCCTAGTTATGTGTATTCCTCAAATAGCCGTGTGATTGGTATGAAGAAAACCATGGTTTTCTACAAGGGCAAAGCTCCCACTGGAAGAAAAACCAAATGGAAGATGAACGAGTATAGAGCCATTGACTCTTCCACCACCAACAGTACTATCCCCGTGGTAATAAACAGTTTCACGACATATAAAAATTGACTGCTCATGGAAATTTACATGTTTTGGTTATCAATGAAAATTCACTGACAGACCGTTTCTCCAATGTAGTTGAGGCGTGAGTTCACTTTGTGCCGGGTATACGTTATATCAGGAAGCTTTCGAGCATTTGACCGACGTCCACTAGAAGCTGGAACCAGAGAGATACAAGTTCTTGGTGATACAGCTTTAACATCTGCTCCAGTTCCTACAGTGGAGGGCAACACAAGCCCGTCTGACACTTCAAACTCGGGAGGAGACCATGCTCATCTCCAAGTAACTGCTAGAACTGAAAACTCGGAAATGACTGATGCTCAAGATTATCCTTTTTGGGACTGGGAACAGCTAAATTGGACCTAAGCATTTGCAGTTTCGAAGTCTAATTCAATGGCAGTAAGAAGCTCATCCGTAGCTAAAGTGCACAGACAAGTATGGCGTAGCCTCAAAAGTAACAAATTCATTTCCCTTCGTCTTAATATAGGTGAGGATAGATATTAAATAAATTTAGCATCTGTAGTGCGTATACTTACTATTTTTAGCAAGAACAGAAAAAGATATGCATAACTTTGTTGGGCATGCAAAGCAGCATATACTGGAAGATAAGCTGTTGAAGCAGCTGCCTTTAACCAGTTTCAAGCTACACTGACAATATGACCAATTTTTCCTCAGTTTGAAAATCTCAGTCTATTTGCCCTCAACCTTCATATTGTGGCATTGAAAAACTTGACTTGAGAGAAAAAATCCAGCTGAAGAAGTGGAAATTATCGTGCGATTTGGCATGCTGCCCAATGCTTACAGAACAGCTTTGACTGTTACTTTGATGACTAAAAGAAAGAAGTACACGTCCTGGAGAAAGAATATCATTTACTGTTTCTTTGATGACTAAGAGAAAGAAGTACATGTGCTGGAGAAAGATTATCATTTACTTCCCCTTCAAGTTACTAACGATAACTCTCATCAAAAAATTTATTTACTTCTGCATACTCCTCGACAGTAAGACCTGCAAACCTGGTTAGTTTAGTCAACAAGAAACTAAGTATGGTTGACAAGCAATTGCTGGGTTTTCCTCTCCCTAAACAGTAAAAGTTATGTCTCAACTCTCATGTGGTTGACTGGAAAATGGAGTGAAGAAGAATCCTTTTTCAATTCAAATGTTTTATATTATTTTGACTAATAAAATATTGTTATGTTATTTTGACAAATATGATTATCCAGTGTAAATTAATAACATCGCAGCAGCTACTTTTGGATGCTGAACAATAGCATTTTTCTTGAAATCTGACGCAAGAGGAAGGAAATCATGGAACCATCAGAAGATCAACAGTTATTTAGTATTTACATTAGTGGTCACGAACTAATTTTCTAATAAAGGAACAATTATTGCATAGAAGAAAACGACTTGATTTGCTTGAAAAAAACTCGATTATAAAGGAAATATATAAATATAGATCCACAGCTACCGCGGTTCCTAGACCCATAAGGTGAAACTTACGTTACTTTCTGTTGTCCTCATTCGAAGTTCCATCCTACAACTCATTCAACTCCTACTTACTTACCAAACATTCATTTACCAACTTATCAACAGCTAAGCCTAGGCTTCTGAATTTTAGAATGATTTCTTTGTATGACAATCTCTAATCAATTCTTTTGGAAGCTTACACTGAGAAGTATTCAAACTTCGTCAAAATGATTTCTCAAAAGTATCATGTTGATGCAGCAGTCATAATACACCATTGAGCTTCATAAACATAAACACTTGCAGATTCATTATTAGACCCTTAAACTCGTGTCATTGAACGGTTCCAAGGTCCCATATTTCACTTTATCAGCCCAACCTCGTCATCCTTTTTAATTAGCAATGCTTCAGATCATACCTATCCATCGTTTATAAAGCTGAACCAATATTGCCCTGGAAATAGAAGACTAAATCATGCACAAGATTATTAAGGTTTCCTCTCCTCAAAGTAACTTACACTACAGGGTATTAACGTAGATGAGTAACCTGACAGACCTCTCATTCCCGTTTATTCCTTCAGGCCAATATCACCTAAACACAATCAGCAGGCTTCCCTTATTCTAAAATTAACATTCTTTGGCTTAACCATTGCCTATATTCCTATCAACATCAACTCTGTTGTAGGTCTCTGCACTTCAAGGGGCAGAGCACTCAGAGCAATGCCACCTGCTTTACCAAGACAGCCTGCCCCTCCTATAATATTGAGTGCATTTTTCTTTGCCACCGACAGGGTAACAGTTAGTCAACTGTCTAACTTCTAATCTTCCGAAGCGAATGATTGTTCACCACATTATTTAATCACTGGACGGAAATGATTGTATTGATCGAGAAAAGGACGCATAGCAAAATGGTAAAGAAGACAAAGAAAATTCAGGGGCAGGCCTTTGCCCAAAAATTATACAGATTATCCAGTAGCAGAATATTGTTTGGAGAAATGGAGGTAGGCAAGGCTTTATTTTTTTATTCCAACTGCTTGGGCACCTCAACTGTATGCGTTGCAACAGAAAGTCTTAGTCGTTAACTAGATACTTCTGGTTGCTTATATTCTAACTCCAGAAAAATTCCTTTCCCAAACACCTTCACTTGTATAGTTATGAAAACATATTCATATCTGAGATCCATCCCTCCACATTAGCAATAGTAATTGTTTAGAAAACGCACCTATGTGATTGTACTCAAAGCCTTATTCATCTCTTACCTATAACTAAGTTCGGAAATACTTAATGTTTACCTCCGGTCTTCTAAGTAGATTTTTGCTAAAAACAGAATAAAGAAAGTAAAAGGCAGAACCAGCATTGACAGAACTATATAACCATACAATAGGCCTTATACATGCCCCCTTCCTGTAGCCACTTGGTTTCCCCTAAAATTTCAAACACTCAAGCCGAGAAGATTTTCAGTAAATAGAAATATAGATAATCCCGTTAACTATCCCTCTTTAAAGGGCAATCGTTCATCCTAAATAATCATCAAGGATTTCCACCTTCCCTAGAGTCAACTATAACCAAACAGCAGATAAGACATGCAAGATGGAAGCGTTAGGCAAAAATGGTGATTCAAACCAGCTGAATGATGTCAAACAACATGGTCAATAGATAATTTTGTTGGAAATGCAGAATTGTATGCATCCCATCAAAGGTGACTATGGGAAAAGGAACTGCGACAAAATGCGGTCCTAACCAGTATAGAGAGTGTTTTGGAAGGTGAGAGGACTACCTCGGACGCAAACGTGCAGAGGAGAGAGCAAACGGACGACAGCAGGCCTGAGATAAAGTTAACCGCTTGGTGTCACTGCACTAGTCATAAGTTTGAGATTTTGGGGCCTGACACTATTGAACATTAAACTTTGTCATAAGATATATAATATTCCAGCTACTCCGGTCAGAGGACTTAGAGAATATTAGTTCTCGTGCTTAGTAACAGATCATCCTAACGTCAGATACGAGAAAACAAAGCAACATCGGAGTGTCAATTCAAAGTATGATGGCCGAGATATATAATTCTTCTCTCTTTGCAAGCACCAAATCTCAAGGCTTCTAACTAAGAAGAAATTTGTATACATGTTATCTTTTTCACCGAGGTATGATTTTATAGTAATATTAAATTATACTATTTATAAAAATATGAAGGCGATTTTTGAAGCAATCAGTGAGGTTACTTCTTTGTGACCAAAAAGGTCGTAATTTTATAGAAACAACCTCTTTGTAAAATATTAAGAGAAAGTTGGGTACAATTGATGTCCCTCTTCTAACAATCCCAAAACGAAGAGCATTATGTACTTAGGTTGTTTTTGTTATTTTATAAAATTTATATTTAAAAGTTGATGTATGCAGGAATAATTAAATAATAAAATTCAAACAAAACAACTAAAATAAAAAAAATAAAATTGAATGAAATGATCAAATATTTACCTGTTGAAAACATGATGACTCGTTCGATAAACAACTTTAGCTGATTGACCCAAATTAGCTGTTTGACTATAATAAAAAGCTATTAAACTTATTTAGTTATGAACTGATTGAGTTGGCTGATTCAACCTAACCATTTGAATTTTTAAAAGCTCCTCTACAGGAGCATTTGGGTATTCAGTTGATTAAATTTTGCCTAATAACGATTGTGCCCTTACTTTACTCTCTACTCTTTTGGTCCCATTTCTAATTTAGGGTCCTCTATAATCTTCTTTCCTTTCCTTGGCTCTCAAATCTCCACAGATCGTCAGTTGTCAGTTTACGGATCTATTTAACTTGCATGAGAATCAAAACGGTGCTCGTAATGGAGTTCATGAGAAATTGGATGTCAGAAGATAGCTAATCAACAAGGTAAGCACCAGATCTTAGATGATTTAAAGCAAGAATTAGACCAAAGTATGAGGATTTGAAGTAACAGAGAGTTAGACAGACATCCTTGCCAGACATGGAATGGAGATGCTGGTCCGAGGATGTCTTGCGATTCACAGCTTTACTTTTAATAGAGTGCATCAAAGTTGGCACAAAAGTATCATTCAAAGCAACTACCAGGTCATTCTTGTTCTTCTTCCTCTCTTCTTCTTCTCCACCAGGTCACTCTCTGTTTCTGTCACTATACCTTTCTCCATTACTTTCTGGTGTCACGATATTATTGAAAAAGACTAATTTTCCTTTTACCATGTTCTCAGAAGAGCAGGGCGTCCTCCATTCAACTTCTCTTTCATCTTCAGAGTCTATCTCCTTGGCCTTATTTGGTTTGTATAGATGACTGTTGCTGTGAATTTTATAAATTTAAAAGCAGATAATTTGAAAAGATCTGATTTTAGAGAAAGCAAGTTTCATTCAGAATCTTGACCTATAAGGTTTAGAGCTCCCTCAGTCTCAGTTTTGCTATGGCAATCTCGTCCTGGCTTTTTCCTTCATACTGGCAGTCATTTTCAAGTCTTCCCCTTCTTCTAATCTCGCTTCAATCACATATGATGATGGGTTGAAGCCTTTTTTTGTGGATACTTAATCATTAGTATGTATAATTTGTTAGTTGCCTATCTTTGTAAGATTGTTAAGTAGTTCAAATGATTTCGTCCCAATAAGTGTAAAGGGTCCCATAATCCATTTAAACTTTTAACTGTTGTGAAAGTTATCAGAAGTAAAGCCACATTTTCTATTCCATGCTTGAGATTTAGTTATATTAATGCTATTTGTTGATAAGATCAAAAATTGTTTGTCACCAAATGATGCTATGTAATTTTTGTGTTCATAAGAGATTGAATCATCTTTTGTTTTGCTTGTTCAAGAAATTGAGTATATTTTTTCTTTGTAATGCTTGCTCTATTAGTCTAAAGGGAAACATATTTACAAACCTTAATTTTCTTTACTATTGTTTCTTTGCATTTTCAGTTGAAGGTACGATTTTACTGTTTTAGAACACGAAGACTACTTTTCTACTAAACAACACCTTGATATGGAATAAACGATTTTGCATGTTAGGTTTGGGTAAAGTGAGAGCAAAAACGCTTGTCCACTCACCTCAACTTAACAGGTAATTTATCCTACAATCTTTCCCTGGAAGAGTTTCTAATGCTTCACCAACATATAATTTTACTTTGCTGAAAGAAGCTTTTGTCAGATAATTTCTTAACTCGATGTTCCTTCAGTAGACTAGAATTCTAGTTGTAACTATTTGTTGATTTAGCAAAACATTAGTGCCTGCAGTTCCTCATTTTGGACCAGTCTAAAACTAAATATGAGATTTAATGAAACTAAATTTGAGATAGATTTAGTTTCATTAAATGAAGTCTGATAGTAATTAAGATAAATATGGATTTGCTGCAGTTTTGGCTGTGTCAAGCGAAGTATATTGTAGGTGTCATTATCTATTGTAGAAAGTTGCATCAATTTCGTAAAGGTTATAGCTACTCTTTGTATTTATTGCTTTTAACTCCATTTATTACTCACAACTGCCTCACCGCCTCTTATTTATCTTTAAAATGGAAGAGCTCAACACAATCTTACCTTACAACATATTTATATGCAAAACTCTCCCTTTATTTCACTGATACACAGAGTGAAGAATGTTACAACAGTTTGTCAATCAGATTTCAACCAGTGACGTCTTCTTTAGTAAGTTTATTCTCTCTCTTCTTCCCTGAACACTTATTACTCACCATTGTTAATTATTCTCCTTTATCATCGATAGTTGTTCCCTGCCAACAGTTTCATTAGGTTGTGTGATTTATATTATTTGGTATTATGTAGAAATATAATGAATTAAGATGAAAACATTGAGCCAAAGAATTGTAATTCTAAGAGTGGCTACAAGAGATCAAAAAAAGAAATAAAAAGCAAAGAAAAAAAGTGCTTATGTGTTGAGTTTTAATAGTTTTATAATGACTATAGTCATAACCATTGTGTTTTAATAGTTTTGATATTCCTATTTATATAAATCTTCCCAATATTCATACTATTAATTAAACAAAATGCACGAATATTTTTTTTATTTGACAAACACTTGTGTTTCTGAAATGTTATATCAAACTTTCTATAAATTTCTTATTCACAGTAAATATGCAATTCTTAGAGGACACATTCGCACAAATTTTTTTACTGACTCAAACTTGTCAAATTCAATGAATAGAAAAATACCATTATTTTTTATAATGACCTTGTTAATTTAGAACTCTCCCCTATCATTCCACCGAAGCTTAACTTGGAACCATTTTGTTTTATCCCTATCTCTCTTTTCTCTCTTTTTTATTTTCATGTTTAAGATGATTTCTCTAAAAATCTTGTTAAAATGGTTTCGTAATCATGCATTAAAATTTAAAACTTGATTATTTAATTTTTACAATTTCATATTTATCTTTTTCTAATATTATTTAATTATTTAATAGTTCTTTTGTTACCCAAAATGAAGTATTATTTTCTTAAACTATTATAAATAAACAAACAATAATTTAATAGAAAATATTTTATAATATAATATTTAAATAAAAATATATTACAATAAAATTTTATATAATTTTTTAATAATATTCAGAAGTTAATTCTATTACTCATTTTAAATCAAGAAATTGAATAATTTTAAATTAAGTAATTAATAAAAATATATCGATGATAAAAAGTATTTATATATTTATTTTGTTGGAATAGTCTAATTGCAACCAACTTAACTAACTATCTAGTGAATCCAATTTTAAATTGATTAACAAGTACCTAATCTTCTCTCGTCTTGTATAATTAGATGACATCATCCTAAAAAAAACAAAGGAGAAAGTCAAAATAGGAATGATATAGGTAAGGTTAGTTAGCTAAAAGAAACATTTCTTATCTTTTGTGACATTTGTAACCAATATATTCAAAAGAGTTAAGGGAAAATATGATGGAGTTATTTGCCAAAGGATAACATGGAAGAAGGTGGAGGAAGAGATTCACAAGGCGACCAACTTACAATGAAATAAAACTAAGCTTAAAAATAAGTTTGAATGGATGAGAACTAGATGGAGTCTTTGGAAATAATTGAAAAGGAAAGAAACTGGATTAGGATGGAACTATGACAAAGGAATAATTGCTGCTAGTGAGGAGTGGTGGACTTTGAAAGGTTAGCCCATTTTAAATTATTTTTCCTTTACTTTAATGCTAAATAGTTAGTTAAATATAAGTTATTTAATTTTTCGTAGGAGAACATCAATTTTAAAACATTTAAAGAGGAAGGGTTTGAACCTAAGCTTGAATGTAAGTTGGATCAACTTTTTGGATGTTTGGCCAGAGGAGAGATTACATTTTATCATGTGGCTGATTCTCTACAAGGACAACGAGAACTTGAGGAAGTATATGTTCCTTCTCCACCTGATAGTCATAATGTTTATCATCAATTGTCAGGCTATCCTGATCACGAGAATATAAATGAGACTAGTGATCTAAACAATTATCATGTGACTGATGATTGGGAAGAGATGTGGAGAGAAACTACCCCGACCCTTGCATCTACTCCTATTGCTACCCCTCAAGCTTCACATGATGAAAGGAGTGAGAGAAGAAGACGCAAAAGGATTTTGGAGAGTGATAGTTCACAAAGTAACAAGAGTGTAAAGACTGATTCCACTAAAAGGGTAGGAAGATCTACAAAAATGTATGAAAGACTTGATGATATAATGCAATTGATTTAAGAGAGACAGAGTGCAACAATGGAGATGAATACTTCCATTACGAAAATTTTGAACACAAAGTACTGGTGCATCACAAAGTACTAGTGCTGGTGTCTCACATCATGATGTTACGAATGCTTTGAGAAAACTATGCACTTTGTCTGGTTTAGAGACTGGTACTCTTAAATTTTACTCTGCTTGCATATTGTTTGAAGATCTGTAAAGAAGGGCCATTTTTTCGGTTTACCAAATGGTACAAAGAGAGTTGAATACATAAAGTTTATGTATGAGTATGACAAACATTAAAAAAAAAAAATCAAACACAGTTCCTATCTATACATTACTATGTTTAGTTTATTGTTTTTATCATTTGTGCACTTATGTTGACATGGTATGTTTTAAGACATTATGACCTTGGTTAGCTTATTTTTTTGTCTTATGTTGTCTTATTAGTAATTTATAATTTTATTACGTATTATATTAATTATTTCTTTATATTTAGACATATAAGCGTCTTTTTTATTTAGAATATAATTTTACTTCTTGGTTTGTAGGTATAGATGATAATGGTATGCAAATTATCCAACTTCTGCAAATTAAGCAAATTTTGGGCAATGAGAATAAGTTTTGGGATTCGGTGGCTTGTGTAGCGGGTTACATGAGTGTGTATTTTTTTAACCACATATACAAGAATTATATACGACTACCTATCAAACAAGAGAACTATGGATGAATGAATTATTGAATGATCATAAAAAACGGTGTTTTAATATATTTAGAATGAATCAAAATACATTTCGTCAATTATGTATGGCTTTGGAAAACAATTATGGTTTGATTCCTTCGCATAGGATGTCTATTTTGGAGAAAGTTGGTTTATTCGTGTATGTCCTAAGTAAAGGTTCTCCTAATAGAGATACCCAAGAGTGCTTTCAACATTCTGGTAAAATTGTAAGTAGAATTTTTAAAGAAGTTTTGAGTGCTATGGATGGATTTTCAAGGGATATATTCGTATAAAAAGATCCCAAATTTAAGGAGATTCCACAACAAATTGCCAATAATGCTAGATATATGCTACATTTTAAGGTAATTGAATATGTTCTTCCTCCTCCTTCAGTATATTTTTCAGTATATTTTTCATTGAAAATTGTTATTTTATCATCTTATGATCATTGTTTTATATTAGGATTGCATTCGAGTTGTTGATGGTACACATATAGCGGTAGTTGTTTTAAAGGAGGATCAAAATGAGATATAGAGGATGGAAAGGAATAATGATTACAAATATATTCGCAGCATATGACTTTGATTTACTATTTATGAATGTTTTAGCAGGTTGGGAGAAATCAGCGCACGATTCTCGTATTTTCCTTAATACAATCGATAATTCAAGACTTAAATTTCCAAAACTACCAATAGGTAATTTTAAGATTTGTAGGATTTTCTATTCATGATTTATAATTTTTATGATATCATTTATACTAATTATATTTCTTCTATGGACACTCAGGTAAATATTACTCGGTTGAAAAAGGCTATCCGAAAAGAAAAGGATACTTGACACCTTACCCAAAGACAAGGTACCATAAATCGGAGTTTCATAGTGCAAATTCAAGAGGACCTTGAGAAGTTTTTAAACGAGCTTATTCATCATTGAGAAGTTATATTGAGAGAAAATGCCAAAGTATTCATTGATAGATAAAAATAGAATAATTTGTGCAGCTTTTGCGTTGTATAACTATGTTAGCAGAAGTACAATTGGCGACCCAGCTTTTAACATCTTCGATCAAGATCCTGAATTTATACCTCCAGATGTATTTCAAGATGTTGAAGTTAACTCTACGCAAGAAGGCGTTGAAGAACAGAGAACTTGGGAGATGACAACTATTTGTGATAATATTGCTTTTAGTTTAATGGCAGCTAGACGTTGTTCTTATATTGTTATAAACCTTTACTTTAAATGATGACAATCATTTCTTTTGCTCTATTTGAATTGTGTTGTTAAATTTTATTTAGATTGTTAAATTTTGCATTTGGATGTATTATCGTAGTCGTCGTCATCATTATCATTATTATATGTACTATGTTTTTTTATTAAAGTTATAAATTTAATTTTTGTAAAATTAAATATTTAAAATCTAAATTTTTATAAGAATATTCAATGAAATGCTAAAATAGATAATATTCACGCCCTTATAATTTTTTTAAAGTCATGCTCTCATAACTCATTTTATACATCAACAATTAATATTAAACAACTAATTTTATCAAACATTTTAAATAAATAACTGATGTTATCTGTTGATCAAATCAACTGATATAATACAACTAATAAAATCCGTTATTTTTTAAACAGATCGAATCAAGAGTGCTTGGATAATAAGAAATAATTGTAGATATATAAGAATATTTTAATATATGAGCCACGTGGCTGACATCCATAAAAGCTCAAAGTTCACAAGGATCAAGTCCCCTAAGTTCCGCCCTCAAATTTTCTGTCCCTTTTTTCATGTACCTACCCTGTTCTATTCAATCTCAGCCATTTATTTATGTGAGGGACCGTGATCCTCTGTCCCTTTTTTCATGTACCTACCCTGTTCCATTCAATCTCAGCCATTTATTTATGTGACACATAAATAAATGGCTGAGATTGAATGGAA
>JAOQMS010000008.1:7094146-7119522 GCA_027563885.1 Erythroxylum longipes
CCCTGTTCCATTCAATCTCAGCCATTTATTTATGTGACACATAAATAAATGGCTGAGATTGAATGGAACAGGGTAGGTACATGAAAAAAGGGACAGAGGATCACGGTCCCTAAATTCCAGCCCTAAGTTTTTCGAATTCTGAAGTTTTAGTCTTCACCAATCAAACCAAATCATTCGACCTAACGCGTAGGACTGGACATAGATCCAATTGAAACGAGACAAGACTCAAACAACTTATAATCAGTTGGTGTTGAGCTATGCCATTACCCAATTCCTGAATTTGACTAAGAATCGCAATTCCTTCTATATTTCTCCAATTAAAATAATTTATTTTATTTATGTTTTTGAACCAAAACTAAAATTTGTTTGTTTCTTAATTTTCGTCTAATTATGTTTTTATTAATACTCAAATGCTAAACAAAAGTTAGAGATAATTTAATTTTATAAATTAATTAAGTTATAAATTTTATTTTAATGTCTTAAAAAATGATATATTAATAACCACTAGCTATAATTCATTATATTTTATTAAAAATAATTAACTAATAACTTGTAAAATTCAACGTGTAAGGTAATATATGTTTATTAATGTATATTTTAATGATTCTTTGGGGACGCCAACTATATAAATGTTTGATATTAAACAAACCATCTTATGTTATTTATTTTTAACATGTTATCAATTTAAGTATATACTCTTTCTTGGGTGTAATAAATTCGGGTTTCAAAGATATTTATCTTAAAATTGGGACTCGTTTTTTAACCATCCTAATCCCAAATCTCGATTGGATAGAATCCAAGGGGAAAGAACCAATAGATTAGAACAGCCGCCAGTTGTGAGTCGACCGACAAAGGGTAAGTTGTACATGAAGATATGATATTTGGGTGGGGAAATATCTTTGATTTCTTGTGGCGAGAGATAAAAAGAGGAGTAATCCTTATCCAAATCGCAAGTTGAAGCACTTTAAACGTTGTTAATCGCAAAGTATGATTAGCGGTGTTTCAAATGTGGATAAAAAATAACTAAAGCCGCACAAGGAATAACTACCAATGGATAACTTTGGGCCGACATCTTTGACGCTACCGACAAGTTGCGATTAGCTATATATAATAATTGTAATTTTAACTGATATTTAAATCGGTAAAATAAAAATTTATAATTTAAAAAATTTAATTGTTATTAAATGGTCAAAAAATAAAATTAATTTTTATAATTTAAATTTTAATTAAAAAATTATTATATAAAAAATAATTGATTTATTTTAATTTATAAAAATTTATAAATTTATAAAAATTGAGTGATTGATCAATTAATTAATCGATTAGTTTTTAACAATAAAAGTTATTAAATTAAATTAAATTAAAAAATTAAAAAATATTTAAAATTTTTACAGTTAAATTAATCAAATTTAAATTTTTAACCATTACTTTTAACGATTGCTAATATCTGTAGCTAAATGTGTGAAACTTTAACTCCAATAAAAAATTTCACATTAACTGTCCAATAGTTCTCTTTTATTAATACTTTGACTTTCTAGATCCCGAGTTATATTACTTATTTAATTTCTAAAATTAAAAAACCAACCCGATGGCAATAAAAGAAGTGTATTTTCTCAACGTGATAAAATAGGTAGCGGACGTAATCCTAAATACAATTCCCCCCGTCCTAGTATATATAATGTCTCCAAAAACATGTCAGAAACCTTTGGAGGTGGACTAAGAAGTTATAACTAAGAGAGAGCGCGTGTCCAAATGTTTAACACATCAGCGTCATCGTGGTCTCGGCTGGAAGACAAGCTGTTCGAGAGGGCACTGGTGGCGTTCCCGGAGAACACACAGGACAGGTGGGAGAAGATCGCCTGCCAAGTTCCGGGCAAGAGTTGGGCAGATGTGAGGCAACATTATGAAGAGTTGGTGAGAGATGTGGTAGAGATTGAGTCGGGGCGAGTTGAGCTGCCCAGTTATGAGGGGGAGGAGGAGGAGGAGGAGGAGGAGAGAAAGGCATGGTTTGGATTGAAGGGAAAGGAGAGAGACACAGAGAGGAGGAAAGGTATTCCTTGGACTGAAGAAGAGCACAGGTGAGACAGGACCCAGACACTAAACTCTTTAATTTCTTCCATTTGATTCTAAGACATGCTAGTTTTGTTTGTTCACTCTAATCATACCATCAATCACATTACTGATGACAATCATCCGATTTTGTGGCTCCTAATCCTCTAGTTTTATCTTTATTGTTTACACTATTAGCCGCGAGAGGCACGGAACTTGAAATCAACTCTTCTTTTTTTTTTGAACTTTTTTTACAAAATATGATCGACACGTATTCGTCTGTTGACCACAGTTTCGTTACTAATTAACCACAGAAAAAGTAGCGCTAGCACCTTGTTTAGATCCTGGAATTCAAAAAAAGGGCAAGTGTTGTTGAAAATGTATTGTTGGACTTGGACAGGTTGTTTTTAATTGGATTGGAGAAGTATGGGAAGGGAGACTGGAGGAGCATCTCGAGAAACGCGGTGGTGTCGAGAACACCAACCCAAGTGGCCAGCCACGCCCAAAAGTATTTTCTACGTTTGAACTCGGGGAAAAAGGATAAGAAAAGGTCCAGCATACACGACATAACCACGGGCTCGACCTCGATTCACGATTCAAGTTGGGCCATGTTCATGGATCAAACTGGGATTCATCAGTTGGATGATAAGATTCAAATCCCCTCCGCATGTCAAGGGTTTGGGTTTACCATGTGATGCAATGGAATTATGAAAGTGAAGGAATCCTTGAAAATGTAGTCTTATGTAACTGGAGAATACACATAATTGCTATGATATTAAGGACACAAGTTTTCAGTAAGAAAATGTAAAATAGAGATGTTGATATTCTGATATGGATTTACCAAAAAAACAACTTTTAATAACATAATTTCATGTTCCTTCTCAAACATCAAGAATAGGAAAGTGCATAATTAAGAATAGTATAGAAGCTTTTAGGAGTGGTCGAGTTAGTG
Organism: Erythroxylum longipes; assembly: GCA_027563885.1. Classification (NCBI taxonomy): domain Eukaryota; kingdom Viridiplantae; phylum Streptophyta; class Magnoliopsida; order Malpighiales; family Erythroxylaceae; genus Erythroxylum; species Erythroxylum longipes. The sequence continues at coordinate 7,097,148 of JAOQMS010000008.1, forward strand.
AAATAGGGGGCATGAAGTTAAAAGGTCTGTATTTGAATCTTCTTATCTAATACGGAATATCTGGTTGATATAATTTGTAGGTTATTGCGTCAATTCGAAGATTTACTCAGTGCGCATCTAAAAGATAACGGTTTTGATTCTTTCATGTAAAAAAAATTAAGAAAGAAATGAGGAAAAATGCCTCTTAAATTACTTATATGAGATGCGTACAACTAAAAAGTAAGCTATTTAATTTTAACCTATCTACCTATTTAATATTTATAGTCATACACAAACTCACCCTCTCTTTTCTTTTCAATTCCTTGGCCCATCAAGAATAGGAAAGTGCATAATTAAGAATAGTATAGAAGCTTTTAGGAGTGGTCGAGTTAGTGAAATAGGGGGCATGAAGTTAAAAGGTCTGTATTTGAATCTTCTTATCTAATACGGAATATCTGGTTGATATAATTTGTAGGTTATTGCGTCAATTCGAAGATTTACTCAGTGCGCATCTAAAAGATAACGGTTTTGATTCTTTCATGTAAAAAAAATTAAGAAAGAAATGAGGAAAAATGCCTCTTAAATTACTTATATGAGATGCGTACAACTAAAAAGTAAGCTATTTAATTTTAACCTATCTACCTATTTAATATTTATAGTCATACACAAACTCACCCTCTCTTTTCTTTTCAATTCCTTGGCCCATCAAGTTGAGTTCACCGCGCGCAAAGTCTAATATCTGTATATATATATTATATATAGTCATGGCGATTCTGTACGCGGTGGTGGCCCGGGGGACGGTGGTTTTGGCTGAGTTCAGTGCCGTCACCGGGAACATCGGGGCGGTCTCCCGGCGGATCCTCGAGAAACTTCCGTCGGAAGCTGATTCGAGGCTATGCTTCTCTCAGGATAGATATATGTTTCACATACTCAGATCCGACGGCCTCACTTTCCTCTGTATGGCCAACGACACCTTCGGCAGTACGTTATGATCCTCCCTCGCTTCTGCCTTGTATTGTTGGTTTCAATTTAGCGGTTGATTACTAGAATTCTGCTTATGAGGCTTAGAACTTTGGTGGAGTTGTGGACAGTTTAATCGATTCGAGAGAGATGCTGTTGGTTTTTCGGTCTCTGATTTTAATTCATTTCGTCATTCCATTGCAATTGAGAATCAGTTCGAGGCTTTACTGCGTTTGCCTTGTTCTCTGATCTGATTGATTTGTTTTAATTTCATGTGATGGATATTAATTACGAATCTTTGTTCTGTCAAAATGTAACTCGGTCAACCCTCTCTTGGATAATGGTTTCTGGGTTTTCTTGTTGCCTTGAACGTAAATAACGTATGTGTTTGGTTCTTCGTCTAGGGAGAATTCCATTTTCATACTTGGAGGACATTCATATGAGATTCATGAAAAATTATGGCCGAGTGGCGCAATATGCTCCTGCCTATGCAATGAATGATGAGTTTTCCCGAGTCTTGCATCAGCAGATGGAGTTTTTCTCTAGTAACCCAAGCGCTGATACACTCAACCGTGTACGAACTGAAGCTGCTGAGGCAAGTATCTTCATTATAAGCAAATCTGAAAATTCCCTTCCGCCCCCCCCCCCACCCCTTAATTGTGTTCATTTCAACTTTAGATTTGATTGTGCTCCAAACTTTATGCTTCGGATGGCAGTTTCTTTTCCTTTTTTTTCACATTTCAATTTAAGTTGTGAAAGATAAGAATCTGTTTCTTCATGCAAACAAAAGCGAAAAGATTGCTTTTGAATATAATCTGCAGTAACATAATCAAGCAATTAGTTTTTCTTGGTACCATTTTCATTGCCAGTCAAGGCATGCAAGTTGATCTCCAACATTGTCTCTGTGGATGCTCCTGAGGTTAAACGTGCATATCCTATTCTTTTTTCTTTATCATTTTATGTCTGCATTTTAACAATTGGGGCCTGAAACAGAGACCACTAGGCGATACTACCTTTTACTTTGCTCTAAAACCAAGATTCCCTTTTCAAGTTTGTGGTTTATTATATATCTATGTGTATATGTACATTTGTCTGGTTTTCTTGTTTGTAGTTTTGGCAAAAGGGGGAGCTGTGGCAGTGTTTGAGGTGGTTAATTTTAATTGTCTTTTCTGCTGACAAGCAATTCGTTTGCAGCTTCGCACTATCATGGTGGACAACATAGATAAAATATTGGAGAGAGGGGACCGAATTGAACTTCTTGTTGACAAAACTGCAACGATGCAAGATGGTGCTTTTCATTTCAAGAAACAGTCGAAGCGCCTTCGTAGAGCTCTTTGGATGAAAAATGCCAAACTCTTGTAAGTGCCTATGATTCCCTAGTTCCTTCTGCTACTTGAGTTTGAGATTTTCTTTCCTGGGTGAATGTGAGTTGAAAATTTATGAAAGTTGATCTTTTATTGTTTCTGTTTTACTGATTGGAATAAGTAAGGAGACCACCAAAATCTCATACAGCTTGTTGTTGGCCAAGAAAAAGAAGAAAAAGAAAGCAGTGGGTCTGAAAATGTTAAATGTTGAAAACATGATGAAAACAAATTATTGGGGAAGTGTTGCTTGGAACATGTCATGGCCGTCATTTGTAATTAATTCTGCACCATTATTCCTCTCAATTTGTCAAATATCTCCGTAGTTTTTAATATATAAGAAAGAACGTCTTGTATGCCATTAGTAAGTAAGAAACCTTAAGAAACGCTTGCATTAAAATGCATTCCCCTTACTCCTTCTTTCATGTTCATCTGCTCCTGTGTAGTCGTGAATATGCTGGTTTGAAGTACTGTTGAATTTATTGTTGTAGGTGTCTAGACTTATTTGCCACATTTTGTGGCATTCCTAACTATCTCTCTCTAATTATTAGAATTTTGTTGGTCTATGCAATACTTATGTACTTAAATGAAGTTGCTTGAGTATTATTTGTAAGGATGTAAGTGCATGAATGCAATTGAAGATGTTATTAAATGAGTATTGCATAAAATGGTCATTGTAATTATTATGACATTGTTGTGGTCATAAAACTGGAAAGAATAAATAACACGATTGCAATCTTCATGCCACTATATTGTATCGAATGCCATATTAGATCACAACTGCAATAGATGGTTCAGTGCTTGACCAATCTCTCTTTCCATTAGCTAAGTATGATCTCTTTTGAGTACTACATGAAAATTCTATATGCTACTAGGAAACTTGAGATTGTCAACAGCCAAGCATGTATCAGCATTTTAAGTGAGAAAGAATCTACATTGACTTTTCAGGGCACTTTTAACAGTCGTGATTCTTCTGTTGCTATACATAATAATTGCCGCTTGTTGTGGAGGCATCACTCTACCTTCTTGTAGATCTTGAGTTGCAGTTTTGATGGTCTTGAATTTCTGATGAAGTATGTCGTGGTCATTTGAAAGAGTCATGTTAATTATTTTGAAAGGCAGCTTGGATGAGTTATCTAATTTTCGGGTGTACATGGTGTATCTATTTGTCTACAAAGTGCGAGATACCAAATTAATGTTTATATGGTTGAGGCTTGTGGTACAATTGGTATATATGATATGGGAAGCCTGATGTTACATGCTGCATTCTTATTAGATTTTGATTAATCTAGATAAGAGTTGAGTTAAACTATCTTGTAAATAGTATTTGATTAGTCCACTTTTGATGTTTATAGGTTTATTTTATTGTTATTTTTTAAACATAAGTTTAAGAGAAGACATTTTTCCAAAAAAATTAAAAATTAGATAGAAATTTTTCAAAAAATTTACAGATAAGAGATTTTTTTTTTAGAGACTTTTAAACTACAAAGGAGGCCTATGGCTTTTACCCGAAAACTAAAATAATTATTTGAATTAATCCAATATCATTTATTAACTTACATCTGTAACATAACCTGTCAGATTTGTTATAAGTTATTTAAACGCCTTTCTTCTTTTAATGCCGTGGTTTGGAGAGGTTCAAGTCAGTCATGCTTGTGCTTTCAAATTTTGATGTCTTTCGGAGTACCATAGATAGTGGAATTTGAGAAAGGATGTCATTGGCCATTGCCCACTAGTTGAAAAATGTAGATTATTTTATTTTTCTTTTGTCACGGGGAAAAGTGGTTGTTGGAGGTTGTAAGATGAACTTCTTTGATGTCTTGTTTGACGGTAATGAATGGATTATAAGGAAGTATTATGTTTGGACATTTAGACTCGTGTGCTCTCGAATGGACCTCAAGTTAGGGAATAAGCAAATTGTAAAAAAAGTCCAGCAGATGGAATATTGGAATTGCTTATACTGTGTATGCGAATACCACCACACATTGTTATTCATATTTCTCAATATATCTATAATTACAACAAAGTAGGATTTGGTCACAAGGTGATGCAAGATTCTAGTCCTGCAGTGGTGGCTTTGTGGAGACGAAGTTGGCGGTTCATAAGTAAGAGTTGGTAGCTTCTCTATTGACGGGGCATGCTTGCAGGAGAAACAAGCGAAGGATACATGTGAGGTGGTGAATATGGAGGCTTTATGCAGCCGTTGGGGGCTTCATTAGTGGTGGTGGCTTCACCGGGTGGTGGTGAATAGTTGGAGGATATTTATGTACCAGAGGTGGTGAATAAGGAGCTTTGGTCGGAGGCAACGATGGAGTCACCTTGTAAACGAGTGGAGGCTGGTAAGTAATTTGCAGAGGTACCTTAGAGAAGATAAAGGGAGGACTTGGCAGTGCTCGGAATATAGCAGGAGGCAATTTATGATGTGGAGTAGGAGGCAATTTATGGATGGGTTTTGGAAATTTAAATGGAGGCCATTTATGGATCGGCTTCGGATATTTGAATGGTGGTGCTTCAGGCGGAGAAGTCACGGAGCCGGCCATAGGTGGGGGAGTAATGCCTATAGAAGGTGGAGGCATATGGTGCCACCACCACCATTGTTGGGCATAACTGTTAACCTTTTCTCCACCAACGCCATTTCGAGCATAATCACTTGGTAAGACCCAGATAAGCAAACAAATAACTTTCTTCAGTACAATGTTCATGGTGACGGAAGAAGGTGAAAATGGAACTGAACTACTGAACTTGGCATGTAAATAATTTATAGGCAATGGTAATGGCCACGTGAAGGGTGGCTGAAGTTCGTGTCAACACTAAACCAAGTCACTTTCTATATCCTGCTTATACTTGGACAAATGTCATTAGGCTCATTAAAACGTCTTTAATGGTGCAACTCTTCATTTAATGTTTTTAAACTAATTGCTTTTTCATAAAAACCTAACTTGATTTCAGCCTGCTGCCCTGTACTGTTACTCAGTCTGCATTCTCAAATCCTTCAAAAAGACCTCTAATCTGGGTTACGGTGACAACCCTGAATGATCCTCGTTTGGCATTTCCATTCTTTTCTCAACAACTCAAGTTTTACGTCTACTAAAAAAATATGAAAACTAGGCTGTGGAGGCTGGTGTTCAACTGTTCATGAGACTGCATGCCTGTTCTACGCCAAAACGATCTCATTAATGTTCAGAAACTGAAACTTTTACCTTGTGAAGATACAATCCAAGGCTCTTAATGATCCCATTTGAAAAGAAAAGTTTTGCATTTAATGATCAGTGAATAACAACAAAACAAAGTTGTTCTTGAACACTGATCCAAGGCGAATAACTATGGCATTAATGGCCATTTAAGTTGAGGTTTGAGGATTAGATAGAATGATCGAGCTAAAGTAAGAAAGATAATAGATTGAGAATCAAGTTGAATGGAATAAATTATATATTTTAATTCAATCTCCTTCTAATTAATTTATATTAGTTTAAAATTGATCTTAATAAATTAAAATAAAATGATAGTATTTTATTTATTGGAATCGAATGGTATTAATTTTTTAAATTCAAATTTTTATATAATTTAGGGATAACATGTTCAAAAGTTTCTAATATGTTAAGCTTTTAAAATTTTCAATTGAGTAACTAACTATTTAAAATCTTAACAATTCAGTTCAAAAAAGTTATTTTTAATTATGTGATATGCTTACTAAAAAGTTACCGTATTTAGTGTACAAGATTCTCCGTTTTGTGGGAGTTTGAGGAGAGTCATCGACATATGCAGCCTTACCATTATATTTTTACAAAGAGACAGTTTCTTTTATTTGAACCTGTAACTTTCTGATCACAAAGAAACAACTTTTATCAGTTACTCAAAGGCTCTTTCTCATGATATGTTTACTAAATATCATGTAAATGTTTATTTATTAACTACATTGGCGAAAATTAATGTTTTAAATTGAATTGTTAAAGTTTTAAAAAGTTTGATCTCTCAATTAAAAAATTAAGTTAGTCATTCATTTGAAAATTTTAAAAATTTGGACACTGGATTAAAAAAATGTCAAAAGGTTGAGTATTTTAGAATTAATTATTCCTAAAATTTAATCAATTCAAATTTAATTTTTTTAATTTTATATTGTATCTAATTTTTTATCCCTAATTTAAGTCTATACCATACAATGAAATTTATTCTGTTTTATAAAATTTGTAAATACTTTGATTATAAGTTAATAGTATTCGAAATTATATATGTATTAATTAAATTATAGTATATTCATTTATGATATGAAAGACTAATTTAGTTGTGCTAATCGTAAACGCCTCAAAATAATGACTTACAAGGTTTTGCCAATTCAAAGTATACATTTCATTTAAAGTTTAACTCATAGACATCTCTAATCAACATATTTAAGAAATTTGAACTTGTCTAATTATTGATAATTAAAATCTCCAACATTGGGAAATTGGGCTTTTTCACTTGACTATCTCGGCCCAAAATGAGAGAAAAAAAACCCGAAACTTTGATCTCCTTCTTAGTCTTACGAGTAACAAGCTGTTAAAGAAAGTCCTCCATAACTTTGCTTTCAACAGCAGCCAAACGTAAAAGCACCCACCCTCCAGGATCCAGATTGATCGCAGTCAACATATATATAGCTACCAAATTTCAGTTTTTTTATTAGGGCTTTTCGAATTTCGAATTGGGAATCCATGAGGCCGATAAGGCTCCCGGAGCCTCCCGGCCTCGCTACCACCGCCACGGGCGTTCCGGAGATCTTCGAAGCTGGCAATTACGGAGTCATACGCCGTGCCGTCGTCATCGGAAACGGTTCTTCCGCCGCCGAGAACCAGAGCCTTGGTTTGGTTCGCGCTCTCGGCCTCTCCGATAAGCACGTCTTATACGTGAGTAGTATTTGAGAGTATGACCAACTTCTTGTCAGGGTTAGGAGTTGTGATTATCTGTTTTATTTTAAATAAATCTGTGTATCTGTGTGCAGAGAGTTACGAGGCCAAGAGCAGGCATAAACGAGTGGTTACATTGGCTACCGGTTTATATTCATAAATTTTTGGATTATGTGGTAAGGAAAATGTACGGCTACTCCAGGCTGATGATCACTTCACGAGGGAAGCCGTTACTCAATTCTTCTTCGGAAAATGGGAGTTCTGGTGTTGGCTTGTCATCGATTTTAGAAGCTGACGTGAAGCAGATTGTGCGCATGGCTCGCGACACCTATGAAAAGTACTTCCTTTTGTATTTTATTTTTGTTGGAATTATTTTCCATGCCTAATGCTCTGACAAATAAGTCCACCAATGGGTGTTACAATTTCTGTGCCGACCATTAGAGAGAAATGTCATCATTTTAACTTTTAAATCTGCAGGATATCGGCATAACCTAGTAGTATCCAATATCTTAAATGAATATTGGATTAAAAATTTCTTTTAAACCTGCAAAGAATTATGTTTTCTCCATAGTGCATGCTCCTATATATATATATATTTTGGAAAATTGCATGCTCCTTTATTGCTGTGTGAGATATAATCATCTTACCTATTGCGTTTCATTTAACGAGGTCATTTTTGTTGTTATGAATAAGCTTATTTTGTCTGGAAACATTAGCTGCATAACGGTCTATAGATCTTCAGTCCATTAACAAGTTTATATTGTAGAACACAATGCTAAGCTGTGTTTACATAACCAACCGTTTTAAATCTTATGGTCTCTGCTTGAAAGGTTATAGGACAAATAAAACGTCTATTGTTGTTTGGAGGTGAAAGACGATGGATGGTTAAGGTAGCAGAATTATAAAGGTGCCTTTATTGAAGCTTCTTATATTTGCTATCAGGCAATACGAAGGAAGATTTTTCTTTAAAAATCCTTTGTAGTCCACCAACTGCATATTGATAATTAACAACCTAGATCTTCTATGCTTTCTTTCTTTTAAACCATTTACTTATGTGATCATTCAATTAGGAAAGAGAAAAGTATTATCCACCATATGTATTCATTCTAAACTTAACAGTCTTATGGTCTGCAACTCATGTGCTAGTGAATATCTCCAGGGATGGACCGTTATTGGTGATTGCATCTGGTAGAGATACTATTTCTACTGCAAGCTCCATAAAGCGTTTAGCTTCAGAAAATGTGTTTGTTGTCCAGGTTTGTCATTTATCTTTGTATCAAGTGTGTTTGGTGATTTTTTGTTTTGCTTTACATAATATTGTATTGAGATGGCTCTCTATGACAAATATTATGGTGGTTCAATTTGCTCTTTGGTCATCATGATTCCTTAGTTTCAACAGATTGTTAGGGTGGCCGATATGTTTGAGCATAGCTTACTTTGTGTTTGTGTCAAAAGACTTGGTGAACCTAGATCCTCCTGGTATTGAAACTTCTGTAAAGCAGGTCGGAGAACTTGTGTGTAGGTTGTTCAGTGGAATTATACTCTATATTATTCTTTTTCCTTCTTTTCTTGCAAGTTTTGTGGCCAATTTGTTTCCTGGTAAGTTGTCTTATGGTACATTTATGTGATTTTTAACGTATTACAGTGAGCAGTCCTTCACTGCTAGATACTTGTTTTCTGATTTTTCAAAGCAATTTTGCTATTCAGTGGATCCACCACTTCAACATATGCCTACAAATCACCTTTTGCAGATCCATCTGAATGGCTTGTATGATTTGAAAATATATGATAGCTTTGAAAGTACTCTTTGGGTTTCGGAGTCTACGGTTGGCAAATTTGTGCATTTTTCACTTGGATATACGTGACAATGCTACATCAGTAATTTGTGATTAGAGGCATGTTTTCTTTCTCGTATAAAGCATTCCTATGCTATATATATTACAGGATAGTTTTGCTCCAAGGGTACCCTCTGTTCATATTACATATGTAGTTGTTATACTTATACCACTATTCTCTTTCCTTTGGTATTACAGATTCAACATCCGAGGTCAGATGTGCATAAATTTGACATGGTGATCACTCCTCGTCATGACTATTATCCTTTGACTCCACAAGGACAGGAGCAGGTTCCTCGGTTTCTAAGGAGGTGGATAACTCCACTTGAACCTCCAGACAAGCATGTGGTATGAATCCTGATTCCTTATGCTTATAAGATTCCTTTGGTTATGAAAGTTCATGTTATATCCGAGAATTTTTGACCAATAAGAGCTTATTGTTGTTTATGCTGGGAACTGTATTTTCAGGTCCTGACTTTGGGAGCTTTGCATCAAATTGATTTTGCTACATTGCGTAGTGCAGCTAGTACATGGCATGATGAATTTGCACCACTGCCAAAGCCGTTACTGGTTGTTAACATTGGAGGCCCAACAAGTAATTATTCATGCTTTATCATCTCTACTGTTCTTTTGTCACTCTATGGGGTCACTTCAAAATTGCCAATATGAAAACCTTTCCTTTTCGGTTTTGCTGGTCTCATAATCCTTTTTTGTTGGACCAATTCTTGGAAATTTAACAATTGGTGCTATTATACTTCCACACTGTTTTAAAACCCTTGGATAATATTAAGATTTGACAGATTTTCCTCCTCTCTTGAACTGGGGATATTTCAAACGTGAACATTGTTATTATATTTTGATGTGTTCAATTTTTATCACATACCTTGATACCTATTTTTTACCAATAAATGGAAGACATTAATATGCATAGTTTTTATTGAACTTTATAGTAATAATAGATCAACTTTCTTATAAATAGGTTTTAGTCATTCCTTTTCTTTTTGTTTGTTCATGACCTTGTGAGTTTCTTTTGCTGATATGATGCTTTTCCAATAGGACGCTGTCGTTATGGACCAGACCTTGCAAGGAAATTAACTGCTTCACTGCTTAGTGTGCTTACAAGCTGTGGCAGCATCAGAATATCTTTCTCACCTAGGACACCTCAAAAGGTATAAAATACATATATATTGTAGTTTTTGTGAATATATTCGCAGATTATGTATCTGTCAATAACCCATTCAATCCAAAAGTTTAAGCTTAAGCTATTAGTGAGGCCTAGGACATGTTCCATATATTATCCTAACAGTAAGGTAAGCTGTGTTTGGCATTAATCATGTACTTTTTTTTCCCATGTTTTTGACCCACAGGTTTCAAACATTATAGTCAGAGAATTAGCAGATAATAAAAAAGTTCACATCTGGGATGGTCAAGGTATCTGCTTTGATTGGCAGCTTCGTATTCAAGTTTGAGTGGGGCACAGTATTTACAGTTTTAAAATTCATAACTTTCAGAACCAAACCCATATATGGGACATCTAGCTTGGGCAGATGCATTTGTTGTAACAGCAGATTCAGTTAGTATGTTAAGTGAGGCTTGTAGCACTGGGTATGCCTCCTTTATCTGATTCGTTAAGCATATCTATTGTCTGCAGGTAGACTTTTCCTTTTTGATTCTAAAGAGGTTTAAACCATTTTTTCAGGAAACCTGTGTATGTCATGGGATCTGAGTGTTGCACATGGAAGCTGTCTGACTTCCACAAATCTTTGAAGGAGCGAGGAGTGGTCCGACCATTTACTGGATCTGAGGATGTAAGTAGATAGATGGATGTTCTTTGCAACACACACACACACACACACACACACATATCTGTACATATATTAACTTTGCTGTTTCTAAGAGTTAGTGGGATGTGCATTCTCTCTTCTGCTGAATTGGTATTGATCTCCATTTGCCAATTTCATGTGGATTGACATTTCATTTTACAGTTCACATCTATCCTCTGTGATAAGTGTGGGAAAGAATTTTTCTATTTCTCATATATTGAATAGGAGTATACAGCCATATATAGAACATTACAAGTAGGAATTTAAATCTAGAAAGTTATCTAAAGCTATCTAATGTAATCCCTTAATTTAAGGGATTTCAAACTTATCTTATCTATTTACAGCCTATCTATATCTAAGTATAATCTATTTACAGTTGTTTAGTATCTCAACACTCCCCCTCAAGCTGAGGAATAGATGTCTTCCATTCCCAGCTTGTATACAAGATCATGAAAACTTGAACTGTTCAACCCCTTTGTTAAAACATCATCTACTTGATGTTCTGATGGAACATAGGATATATACACACTAACTCTTCTCCCAATTTTTCTTTAATGAAATGTCTATCAATCTCAATATGCTTTGTCCTATCGTTTTGTATAGGATTATGAGCAATGTTTATGGCTAACTTATTGTCACAATAGAGTTTCATAGGGCCGTCCCATTTGACTCTCAAATCATCTAGAATAATCTTTAGCCAAAGTAGTTCACACAATCCTTGAGCAATAGCCCTAAATTCTGATTCTGCAAATGACCTTGCCACCACATTCTGGTTCTTGCTCCTCCACGTTACCAAATTTTGTCCAAGAAACGTGCAGTACCCTGTAGTTGATCTTCTATCCACTATGGAACCTGCATATTCAGCATCGGTGTAAGCTTCTAGAGCAAGAGTATTGTTTTTCTTGAGCAAAATTCCTTTTCCTGGACTGCCTTTCAAGTAATGTAGCACCCTATAAGTAGCTTGAAGATGAGGCTCTCTTGGATCATGCATGAATTGACTGATCATGCTTATTGAGTATGCTATGTCTGGCCGAGTGTGAGCAAGATATATGAGTCTACCAACTAGTCTTTGATACATCTTTTTATCAATAGCTGGTTCTTCTTTAGCTTCTCCCAACTTTTGGTTTGGATCCATTGGTGTAGAGACTGGCTTACACCCAATCTTCCCTGTTTCTATCAACAAATCAATCACATACTTCTGTTGAGATATAAAAATCCCTTGTGTGGAATATGCCACCTCAATATCGAGGAAGTACCTTAGTTTCCAAGTTCCTTTATCTCAAACTCTTTTACTAGTCTTTGCTTCAATTCATGCTTCTCTTTCTTATCATTTCCAGTCACTATGATGTCATCCACTTAGACTAGAAGTGTAGTAACTCCCCTTGTAGCAGAATGTTTAATGAAGAGAGTGTGATCATCTTGGCTTTGTTTATACTCAAACTCTCTCATGACTTTGCAAATCTCCCAAACTAAGCTCTAGGATATTATTTTAACCCATAAAGGGCCTTCCTCAACTTGCAAACTTTGTTACCCGTGTCTCCCTCAAATCCTGGTGGAATGTCCATATAGATTTCTTCATCTAAGTCTCCATGGAGAAATGCATTCTTAACATCATATTGTAGGAGCTGCCAATTAAAGTGGGCAGCCAATGAGAACAGAACCCTCACAGTGTTCATCTTTGCAACTGGGGGAAAAGTCTCTTGATAATCAATACCATAGGTTTGAGTGTACCCTTTGGCCACCAATTTAGCTTTATATTATGTCTCTCAAGAGATCTATCAGCCTTATATTTGGGTGTGAAAATCCACTTACAGTTAACAATGTTTTTCCCTTTCGGTGTATCAACAATCTCCCGTGTTCTATTCTTTTCTAATGCATTCATCTCCTCGCTCATAGTATCCCTCCATTCCTGCCTCAGAAACGGTGCTAGGGATGTATTTTTTGTGAAGGTGACATCTGTAGAGATATAAAATTTCCTAAATGACAGATTGTAACACTTGTATCCCTTTTTAGTAGGTAATTAACCTAGGAAGACACATTTGATGGCTCGGGGGTGTAGTTTGTCTCTATGTTGGTTATGAACATGAACAAAGGCATTGCATCCAAATACCTTAGGTGTGAGGCCTTTGAGGTTCTGAAGTGTGGGTAGAAGCTATTAAGAATTTCTAAGGGGCTTTTGTTGTCTAACACATGTGATGGAAGTCTATTTATCATGTATGTGGTTGTAAGAACTGCCTCTCCCCAATAGGATTTAGGGACATTCCCTTGAAAGAGTAAGGCTCGAGTGGTGTTGAATAAGTGCCCATTTTTTCTTTCTGCTACCCCGTTTTGTTAAGATGTGTTAACATATGATGAATCGTAGATAATGCCCTGTGATTGAAAGAAAGGTGACAAAGTCTGGTTGAAGTAGTCTTTGGCATTGTCTGTCCTAAAGCTTTTTATTTTAACCCCAAATTGGTTTTGAATCATAGAGTGAAAATTAGGTATAGCAGGGCTAACATCAGATTTTTGTTTAAGAAGAAAGAGCCATGTTACCCGAGTGCAATCATCAATTAAGGATACAAACCAACGAGCCCCAAAGACATTAGGTATAATAGAGGAACCCCATATGTCACTATGAATCAAATGAAAAGGATGAAAGTTTCTTTTATTGCTAATAGGAAAAGATACTCGAGTATGTTTTTGCAAATTCACAAACATCACAATGAAATTCAGAAATATCTAATCCTTGAAACAAATGAGGAAACATGACCTTTAAACTTTGAAAGATGGATGACCTAGGCGCAGATGATACAGCCAAATGGTACCTTTATTTGAGGAACTGAGAAATGACGAAGATAGATTGCTCCTAACTCTTTGAGGCAATTCAAGTTTGTAGAGGCCACCCCTTTTCTTAGCAAGTCCAATCCTTCTTCCCGAGACCTGATCCTGAAAAACATAGTGAGAAGGAAAGAAAGTAGCATAACATTTAAGATCGTGGGTAAGCTTTTGAATAGAAAGTAGGCTGGCTGACAGTTTTGGAATATGGAGAACCCTTCTAGAGAGCCATTGGCCACTACAATGAAGGCTGCTCAAAGGACAAATCCCAGAAAAAGAAGCCCTACAGCTCTGATACCATGTGGGAAAGAATTTTTATATTTCTCATAAATTGAATAAGAGTATACAGCCATATATAGGACATTACAAGTAGGAATTTAAATCTGGAAAGTTATATAAAGCTATCTAATGTAATCCCTTAATTTAAGGGAATTCAAACTTATCTTATCTATTTACAGCCTATCTATATCTAAGTATAATCTATTTACAGCTGTTTAGTATCTCAACAATAAGCAATGCTACGAAGATTAGAGTTGCCTGATTAGTTAATTGGAAAACCAGATATCATGTAGATAAGATCACAATTTCTTGCAGGGCAACAAAAGTCTTATAGAGATCATGCATGGCCTGAAAAAGTTATAAAAATGTAAGTTAGAGGACGAAGAATATCCTGAGGACAGTGTTTACCAATTTCATGATCTCTTGTCTAGCAAACATACCGAGGAGAATTGCAATATGGATTCATGATCTTGTGCTTGTAATAGCCTGTAGATGGTAGACTTGCAGAAAGTTTTATGAGACTTAATCTTGAGAATTAACAGCTTGAAATTCATGCTTCATTAGATTGGGATTCTCAACTAGTCTGATGTATATCCTAAAATCGACATTGACTATATATGTGTATGGAAGTAAGAGGAAGTTGGTTGTTGTGAGATGTGTCATTGAAATCTCACTCCAGTCACTGATACTAGCCTTGTTGATGATGGGGATGATCTTTGTGAAATAGAAGAATTTTATAAAATTGATTGGCTTGCCGATTACATAACCTGGCTTTCTTCTTTGCTGAGCATAATTCTAGTTGGATGGAAAGGTTGATATAGTCAGAGGTGATTATGAAAGGAATAGGCAAGGATTGAACATGACTTTATACACTCTAGCTGCCTGGGTCAAATATCTTAATGATGGCATGTATTTACACACATCACTACAGGCTATACGAGTGAAAACATTGGATGCAGTGTATAGAGTTAAACATTTGTATGATATATCATTGTGTGTTGCTCAATTTTTGTAGAGCTTGCTTGGTTATCATGCTTAAGGGCTCAATTAATTTTTCTTTCAAGAAGTGGGTTCAAATGAGTGTTAAATCCAACAAAGGGCCCTTTTTACAATTTTGCATCAAGCTTGTGTTTTCCATTTATCCTTTTTCGGAATCCATCTTTTCTCGTATCTTTTGGTCATTCTCTCGTATCATCAATTGTTTATTTGGTTATTGGCTGAACCCAAAATGATGTTATAGCTCACTAGATTGGATCTGTCATGCTTATTATTTTAGTTTATTTTAATCACCATTATTCTCTAACCGTTAGATTTGTTCAAATTGCAACAGTTAGAGACGGCCAGTCACCACAACGTTGTCGTAAGAGCTATCTTAAGAGGTTTAGGATTAGATTAAATGGAACGTTTAGGATTACATTAAAGGGATAGCAAGAAGACAATAATTGTGCCTCTAAAAGAAAGATATTGTTGTTGGAACCTTTGCCTTGTACACATACTTGATAATAAGGGGTCCTCCTTAGGCATGAATTCATAATCTTTTATCCTTTCTTAATTGAACAGCTAGTTAAATTTTTGGAGTTCCATCATTTAATTGAATGGGTGTTGTGTTCTTGTTTCAGATCTCCGAGATCTGGAGCTACCCTCCACTGAATGACACTGCAGAAGCTGCTCGTCAGCTACATGAAGCCCTTGCTCAGCGTGGATTTATACTTCGGCCTTAGTATCGTTTATTCTTACTCATTGTTGTAAACGAATTCTTTATTTTTGCTGTTAAATGCTAGGTTCATCCAATGGCACCTATAGGAATGGCAACAACAAGCATACGTTTTCCTCTCTTTTTCTTTGGGGTTACTGATGTATAAATAAAGGTTAGCTCACTAAGCGCGGCTTGTAAGATAGCAAGAGTGGCAGGCATTGTTTTTGCTTTTTGGGTACTGGCATACAGCTGAGATTATGAAAAAGGTTTCGTCTTGAAAGTGGTATATGATCTTCAGACCTGCAACCAAGTCAAGTCAATGAAATTTGACAGGTTACCGATTTTTGTCTCTGATTTTGGTTTGTTTCTGTTTCCATGCCTCAAGCTCAAACCACTTTTTATTTGTAACGAAAATAGGCAAAGATTATATTCCATTGGTCTTCGAAGGCTGTCTTTAAGAATTCAGAAGTGCTTGAATTGTCATAATCAATTTATGCTTGATAGTTGTAATGAATTGCTTTTATAATATTTTACATATTACTTTTAATATTCGAGTGATAGTAATTTAGAGTTGTAAGGCCAATGTCCAACCTTAAATTTTCTTGTGCGAAGATGTAATTTTATTTTCTAAAGAAAGGATTCACCAATAAAGGTTTATAAGTTCTTTATAACTGTAGTTATGATACGGTACGATTACATAATATTGTGATAATTTGATTGTAATTAGATTAGATAGCATTATCTTAGGGATAAACATTAATCTAATAGCATTATCTTAGGGATAAACATTATATAAATTCTTTATCCTAATCGGTATTCATATACATGTATATATATACTACATTCTCTAAGAAATAACGTATAGAGCACAACAACTATTATGTACCTGGTATCAGAGTCACGTGAAAGAGAGAATGAAACTGAGGAGTCAATCTCGGCAAGTCAAGAAAAAGCTCATGATCTTGAGGGATCCTCCACGGTGAATTCAAACTAAACTGGAGGTTAGTCGCCGATGACCTCTAGTCTTAAAGGAACTTCAGTTGTCATCGTCTCTGACAAATTGAATGGAATGAACTATCAGGAGTGGGCTCAAGTTATGAAACTCACCATTAGAGGACGCGGGAAGCTGAGCTTTATCATTGGAGATGGAAACGTTCCAGACCCAATGAACTCGCAAGCTGCACGACAGTGGGAGATAGACAACTCCATGGTCTCGTCATGGCTTATCAATGCCATGATACCATTGATCAAACATACTTTCATGTTTCTGCCAACAGCTCGAGAAATCTGGGAAGGGTTGCGACAATCATACTATGATGGAGAGGATGCATCGCAAATCTACGAGCTAAAAACAAAATTTTGGCAAATGACGCGAGGTGACAGAGAAGTTACAAAATATTATGGCAGGAACTTAACTTTTTGTCGGATAAAGAATGGAGGTGCAAGGAAAATGCTATGATGTACAACCAGAAAGTTGAAAACGAAAAGAGCACTTGAATTTTTGTCTGGTCTCAACAAAATATTGGATAATATCCGTGGCAGAATCCTAAGTAGAGTTCCTCTACCAACAGCTAAAGAAGTTTTTTTAAAAGTTAGGAGGGTAACAGTAAAGAGGAAAATTATGCTAAAAGAGGAGTCAAAAGAAGAACAAACTTTGTCTCTATTACCTACTAATGAAACGTCTGCATTGATGTCTTGTGGTGAATCCAGTAAGAAGTGTCAGAAGAAGTAGTATGATTACTGCGAACAAAGTGGTCACATCAAAGACATATGATGGGACATTCATGGAAAGCCTCCAAATTGGAAACCACGAAAAGGAAAAAAATCGAGGCTATCAAATATCTAGTGAAGGGGGAACAAAAAACTTGAAGATAGTCAGAAACATCAAGCTAGTGAGATGAATATTTCACTAGGAAAATTATTGAAAATACTAAAGAATTTCCAAAATGACAGTCATCAATAGAAGACAAGTACAGTTGCCAATGCTACTGTGAGAAGTAATATCATACAAGTTTTTTTATCTTCATACGGTAGGAAGAAATGGATAGTTGATTCTGGAGCATCAGACCATATGACAGCGGACTATATAATCTGTTTCATTCATATTTTCTTTGTGCTGGGCATGAAAAGGTTAACGTAGCAAAAGGTGATTCTTCTTCGGTTGTAAGAAAAAGCGATATCAAAGTTATAGATTCTATGAAATTAAATTTTGTTCTACATGTTCTGAATATAGACTATAACCTCCTTTCAGTTAGTAAATTGACAAAAGAAGCTAATTGTAGTGCTCACTTTTTTCCCTACTTATTGTGTAATACAGGACTTGTCATCGGGGAAGATGATTGCAGTGCTAAAGAGGTAGATGGAGTGTACTACTTTGAAAATGAAGAAAGTCATTCTACTCTTTATAGCTTGAGTAATAGTGTGATTGTCCCTAAGAGTGATGAACTATTGATATGGCATAAAAGGTTAGATCATCCAAACTTCTAGTATATGTCACAATTGTTTCCAAATATTTCAATAAATAAAGATCTTTATGTTCAATGTGATACTTGTGAATTTGCTAAGCACCAAAGAATTTCTTTTAAAAGGTCTGAATACAAACCCACAAAACATTTTTCACTTATCCATAATGATCTTTGGGGCCTATCTCATGTTACTAATAAAACCAATTCAAAGTGGTTCATTACATTCATCGACGATAATTTGTGTTAGGTGTTTCTTTTGAATGATAAAACTGAAGTCCCTACTATGTTCATCAACTTTTATCAGATGATAAAAAATCAATTTCAAACAAGTATTGAAGTCCTTCTTATTGACAATGGTACTGAACATTTTAATCAAAATCTTCATACATTTTTCCAAAAACATGGAATTGTCTACAAAAGTACTTGTGTCAATAGTCTTCAACAAAATGGAATTGCTGAGTGAAAAAATAGACACCTTTTTTAAGTAGCTAGGGCCTTGATGTTCACTAGCAATGTTCCAAAATTCTTTTGGAGGGATGCTATCCTTACTGCAACCTACCTTATTAATCGAATGCCTAGTCATGTTCTTTCTTTCAAAACACCTCTTCAGAAATTTCAAGAAATCTATACTACCATCTATCTTGAAACTAACCTTCCTCTAAAGGTATTTGGGTGTACAATCTTTATTCACAGTTATTCATACAACAAACTTGATCCAAGAGCCAAAAAATTTGTGTTTCTAGGTTAATCTACTACACAAAAAAGGTATAAATGATATGATCCTATATCAAAAAGGTTGTTTGTTAGTTGTGATGTCTCTTTTTCTAAGATAGATTCCTTCTATCCCAAGTTTTCGATTCAGGAGGAGTATTGGAGTAAGTTTGGTGATGAATCTTAACCTGAACCTCCTTGTACATCTGTTCCTGAACCTATCCTAGCGCCTATGTCCAATACATCTCCTATAGAGACAAATTCTGATACAAAAGTAGTCATACCTGACCATATTATCAAAGTGTACTCTCAGAAGAAGAAAACAAGTAGTACACTCCCTATTCCTGAAGCTATACCAATCTCTGAACCAATGCAGGTTCCTGTCGAAGAAGCCCAAAGGAGTAAAAAACAAGAAGACAATACAAATCTAGAACTGCCAATTGCTTTACGGAAGAAATCTAGGTCAAGTACCATGCACCTGATTAAGAGTTTTGTCCCTTATGATGCTCTATCTTCTCAATATAAAGCATTTATTACTAATTTGGACATAATTGACATCCTCAATAATATCCAAGAAGCTCTTAAAGTTCTAGAATGGAGAGAAGCAATTTTTGAAGAAATAAGAGCACTTAAAAAGAATGAAACGTAAGAAGAAGTTGATATGCCAAAAGGGAAGAAACTTAGTGGGGTGTAGGTGGATATTCACAGTCAAATATAGGGTTGATGGTTCCATTGAGAGGTATAAGGCAAGATTGGTAGCAAAGGGCTATGCTCAGACCTATGGGATGGACTACAAGGAGACATTTGCACCTGTGGCCAAATTAAATACTATTAGACTATTGTTATCCGTATCTGCTAACTTCAGCTAGCCCCTTGAACAACTTGACATTAAAAATGCCTTCTTGAATGGCAAACTAAAGGAAGAAGTGTATATGAAGCTTCCTCCAGGGTTTGATGAGGAAGGAGGAGGAAACAAAGTATGCAGACTAAGGGTCTGTTTGATCGGATGTTAATTAATAGAATGGATGGAACAGAACGAAACAATTTATAATGGAATGAAATGGAATGTAATATAGTGAAAAGTTGTTTGGAAGGGATAGAAAGGTTCATAATGTAATGTAGTGAAATGTTGTTTGGAAGATGAATGAAATGAAATGTAATGTGTAATAACTGACTATTATACCCCGAATATTAAAATAGTTGTTAAAGGAGGTTTAATGCTATGATTTTAAAACAGAAATCATGTCCAATTAAAAAGTTATGGTTCAAGTCATAATCGTGACAAATAATTTTTTAATATATTTTCTATTTTAAAATAATAAAAAATTTATTAAAAGTTTTACTATTTTGTTATTAATTATATAAAAATATTATTATTAATTATTTAATATATTTTATTTTATTCTATTATATGTTATTTATATTTAAAAATAATTTATTTATATTTATATTTATATTTATATAGAAATATATACAAACAATTAAAGAATAATTTTTTTATCTATTTTCTATTTTTCATTAATAAAAATTTTATTTATTTTTATTAATTATATACAATTTATTATTAATAATATAGAATTATTATTATTAGGGTGAGGATAAATAATATAAAAATATTATTAATTATATACAATTTTTGTGGACTGTAATAAATGAGTCTGGGGAAAAGGGAGTTAGGGTTAGATGAAATAATTGGTATTAAGAAAAATTATTGAGAGAATATTAGGTAGTATGTATTTATTAATTTACGTTCCATCCTAAACTCCCCGAATTGGAGGTTTTTTATTTTCACTGTTTAGGATGGGATGGAACGTAACATGAAACCCTCTGCTTCCATCTCATTCCGTTCTATTCCATTATGAAACTCTTAACCAAACAATAGAAGTGCGTTACGTTCCATCTCATTCCATTACCAACCTTTCAACGAAATAGGGCCTAAGAAAATCCCTATATGGACTTAAACAATCACCATGAGCTTGGTTTGAAAGATTTGCTAAAGTACTAAAAACAGAAGGCTACACACAAGCTGAGTCGGATCATACAATGTTCTTCAGAATTAGAGAAGGTAAGAAGACAATTTTGATTATATATGTAGATGATATTGTATTAACTGGTGATGATGCAGAGGAAATTACAAGACTCAAGTCAGTGTTGAGGAAAGAATTTGAAGTTAAAGACTTAGGAGGAATGAGGTATTTCCTAGGCATATAAGTAGTTAGATCAAAGAAAACGATTTACTTCTCACAAAGGAAGTACATTCTTGATCTCATGAAGGAGACAAGAATGTTAGGATGTAAACCAAGCACCACTCCCATTGAAAGTACACAGTTCAAAAATGAAGAAGATAAACTGGTTAGCCGTGAAGAATACCAGACACTTTTGGGAAGGCTAATTTATTTGTCTCATACTAAACCAAATATTGCTTTTGTTGTGATTGTTGTAAGTCACTACATGCATGCACTAAAGAGTAAGCATTTTGAGGTAGTTTATAAGATCTTACGGTATTTAAAGGGTACTCTTAAGAAAAGATTATTATTAAAAAAAGGGAGATTAAAGAACAATTAAAATATATACAGATTCAAATTAGGCAAGTTCAGAAGAGAATAGACGATCAACCACTAGATATTGCACTTTTGTGTGGGAAAATATGGTCACGTGGCAAGGTAAGAAATAAAAGGTAATAGCCAAGAGTAGTGCAGAAGCTGAACTAAGAGCAGTTGCAAAAGAAATTTGTGAAAGTCTTTGGATAAAAAGAGTGCTGACAGAATTGAAAATCATTTTTGAGTCACCTATAAAGCATTATTGTGATAACAAGGCAGCCCTAAGCATGATACACAATCTAGTCCATCATGAGAGAATAAAACATGTTAATCGACATTTTATCAAGAAAAAGATAAAAGATAGGACAATATGCCTAATGTAAGTACCAACGAAGAAGCAGACATGAGATGTATTTATCAAAGGACTTAAAAGATATTTGAAGAATGTATCAGCAGGTTAGACATGTAATTCAACTTGAGGGGAAGTGTGGATAAGATACGGTATTATTACATAGTATTATGATAATCTGATTGTAATCAAATTATACAGGTTAGATAACATTATCTTAGGGATAAACATTATCTTGGGATTATCTCCTTCATTTGTATAGATCCTCTATCCTATTCAATATTCATATACATGTATATATGTACTACATTCTCTCATAAATAAGATATAGAGTAAAACAGCTCATATTCACAATTCCCTTATTAATGAGGTGAAGAAAATCGTGCAACCACTGAAATTCTTTAGAACGTTATACATATATAATTTCTGTACAAAATGTTGATTTTTAATATGAACTTATGAAATGTATAATATAATATTGCAATCTAGACGACATACAATTGGGCGCTATAAATACATTGTTGGGAAATTGGGTAGGAATCTGATCCCGACCGCAGCGGAATAATCACAAAACTTTTTCGTGACTTTTGATTTCCCAAAAATCAAGATCTATTTAATTCTATAAAATGATTAACACGAATCATAATAAAGCGAAATTTAATTCGTACCTTATTCCGAAG
>JAOQMS010000008.1:7126815-7150210 GCA_027563885.1 Erythroxylum longipes
GGCCAACATTCTGCCCCATATAACATGGTAGGCCTAATTACCATTTTGTAAAACTTGCCTTTAAGCTTTAAAGGAATATTTTTATCACATAAGACCCTTGAGGCGCTTTGCCATTTGCCCCACCCAGATTTGATGCGATGGACGATATCCTCATCGATATTACCATCGCTCTGGATGATAGACCCGAGGGATTTAAAACGCTGAGTTTGTGGAATGACGTCAGGCCCAATAGCTACTGCTGCTTCGTGGGCTGTTTGGGATCCCGAAAAGTTGCATTCTAAATACTCCGTCTTAGTCCTCCTCAGTCTAAAACCTTTCGACTCTAACGCTTCTCTCCAGCATTCTAACTTAGATTGGACCCCTGCCTTAGTCTCATCAACCAGGACAATATCGTCCGTAAATAACATACATCACGGTACCTCTCCTTGAATATGTTTGGCAAGTTCATCTAACACCAGTGTAAAAAGAACCGGGCTTAATGCAGAGCCTTAGTGTAGGCCAATACCAATCGGAAACGCTTCCGTGTCACCCCCTATCGTTCTAACCCTAGTCAATGCACCGTCATACATATCTCTAATTACGCGGATATAGGTCATAGGAATTCCCTTTGCTTCCAGACACTGCCATAAAATTTCCCTAGGGACCTTATCATAAGCCTTCTCCAAATCAATAAAGATCATGTGTAAATCTCGTTGTCGTTCTCTATAGCATTCCATTAGCCTACGGAGTAAATGAATTGCTTCTGTCGTGGACCTACCAGGCATAAATCCAAATTAGTTGGCTGAGATAGAAGCAGCTCTCCAGACTCTCTTCTCAATTACCTTCTACCACAATTTCATAGTATGACTTATTAATTTGGAGAGCTCTACAGAAACCATTAAACACTAAGCTTTAGTTTTCACGTTCTTTCCATCCATAAACCAATGAAAAAATGGAGGTGGTGAACAAAAACTTATTGTTGAGATGCTCGGTGGGGAATAATGTAAACAATTGGAACGTAATTTTTCCTATGGTAAAATATAACAATTATATAAATAGGCCAACAAGTAAGATTCCTTTTGAAATAATTTCTAGAATTCAACCAAAGAAGCCTATTGATTTAGTTCATTTACCATAACAACAAGAGATACTATTGAAGTTGAAGGTTTTACATAACCATTGAGGGTTATCTTTGATTAGGTACGACGAAAGATAACAACTAGCAAATTCACTTATAAAGAACATGTTGATTGGTGGAATTCAATGAAGGAGATATGGTAATGGTTAGGATTCAACCGAACCATTTCCAAAAGGACAAACAAGAAAATTTTTTCAAGGAATGCTAGAGTTTATAATATCATTAAGAAATAAGTGTTAATGCTTATGTTTTGGAATTACTAACTGATAAGAGAATTAGTTCTATCTTCAATGTTGTTGACTTAACTAATTATCATGGATATGATGTTACACATTCTCGTACTGGAGTTGTGAGAATTCCATTCATTTCTCATCTTAAAGAGAAGAAAGGGGATATTCTTGATGAACAAATTATAGTCATAAGAGCTACTAGACATCTGCAGTTTTTTGTCAAGTGAAGAGGAAAATCATTTTCTAGAGCACTTGGATTTTAAAAAAAGGAATTCAAAAGTTAAATCAAAACTTGTATAATCAGTATTTGTCACATTTTGTGTTGAGGATTTTAAATAAGTCCGGGGAGAACTGGTGTAAAAGAGCTTAGAATTTATAAAAGAAATAAAAGAGAGCAACATTTAACCGCAAGCTTTAATTAGGTGGAATGAAGAGCTGGAGTTAAGGTAACAACAAGGTGATAAGGACTAAAAATATTGTATGTTTGGTTGTCCTTATTAAACAGAGAGTAATAATAAGTTAGAACGTTGTCCCAATTTGTTTAGGACTTAAAGCTTATATAAGAATCAAGAATCCTTATTAAAATAAGATTCAGTTTCATTTTTTATAAATTTTATATATAAGAATTACAAGAACATGTGTGTGTGTGTTGTGTGTGTGTATGTGTGTGTGTTTGTGTACTCAGCTCTTTAGTAAAGGAAATTTGAATTTTTTCTACAAACATAATTTTTCAACTAAAAAGTGTTATGCTTTCTCTAAGAGTGATTCTTAGACTCTAGAACTAATTCCTAGTTCATTACCTTCCACTGCTTGTTTACCTCAGTAAAAATCCAGCATTTCTACCCTGAATTTTCAGCAACCAAAGACATAAAATCATATCCATATTTAACCAGAATTTCCAGCAACCTAAATGAATATCCTAAGCCTAAAATTGCAACATTCAGATTTTATAAGTTTTGTGAGTTCTAGCTACTAATTTGAAATCCCTTCTACTAGTCCTACGTCACTTAACACACCTATGCAGATTATTGCACTCAAAAGGCTAAGAATATATACATACAAGCTCCCACAAGTGAGTGCAATTGCGCCTAAGTGTAGCTTCTAGTTTTTGTGATGAGAAGCATGCTTATGAAGTATTTGTTATTAACTAATATTCAAATTAATTGATTGATTCATATTGTTGAAGGCATAAAGAAGCAAATAATTTTGTATATCAAAATTTAAAAATATTATTGTTAAGTTATCAATTTGCGTTTATTTTGTATTTAATTCTCTTTAATGTGTTAAAATTATTGTTCAAAATTAATGGAATTGTTTTATAATTGTTTGCAGATGATTTTCAACACCTTAGAGATGAAATTGAATCAAAAAGATGAAAAAGAAATGAAAAAAATCCGAAATTCCAAATTTGACAGCAATTCAGTCACTAAACATGGCTACATGTAAGGATAAAAAGAAAAATCTGCAGATCTGCTTTCAAATTTAATTCTGATTCTTTTGAAATTTTCATAATATTTTAAGATCAGATTGATAGGGATTCACAATCTGAATATGTGGAAAACTTGATCTGCAAGATAGGAAGGAAAAGGAAAGGATCGGGAGGCTTTAAAAGGAGAAAAATGTTAACAGTACATGTACATGTAGGTACTGTTCACGCAGAATAGTTAGAAGTGTTTTTTATTTTCTGCACTTTGCTTCTTGTTTTTGGGTAGCCTTAGGAAGCTTTGATTTTCTGCACTTTTTCTTCTATATTTTTGTATTCTTTAAGAAAGACCAGGGATGGAGACTATGTGTTTTGTTATTTCTTTGATTTCTACTTTCGTTATGAATAGCTAAACTTCTTT
Organism: Erythroxylum longipes; assembly: GCA_027563885.1. Classification (NCBI taxonomy): domain Eukaryota; kingdom Viridiplantae; phylum Streptophyta; class Magnoliopsida; order Malpighiales; family Erythroxylaceae; genus Erythroxylum; species Erythroxylum longipes. Next base: position 7,130,007 of record JAOQMS010000008.1, read on the forward strand.
TATTAGTTGAGGGAAGCCATGTTATCCGTTATTATGTTTGAGATATTTCAATAAAGTTTATGTTGTTGATGAACATTGAATATCTTCTGAATTACTTTTTCTAATTGAATTGGTTGATTACGAGGTGCGCAACTAAGGATTAATTCGTTCAATAGTTAGATTAATGAAACATGACGTTCAGTTTCGTTAATCACAAGTAGCAATTAGGATTATCTTCTTTACGTTAGAGTTGGAAATTCCAAGAAGATATTTGCTTGATTGAGTGCATGTCGTACATGTATTTCTCTTGCTCATTGGTTTCTTGATTCGTAAAGCTATTATTTAATTGAACTTACGATCGTATCTAGGTTGTTGTTTAATAAGAATGCTAGAATACATGTTTCTAGTCATTATACTTAAGAGAAAATATCCCCAATGAATGTTTATTAATGATTGAATTTTTATATCTAGGATCCATTTTAACATGATAACATCGGTGACCCGAAAACTAATGTATTTTCTATTAAATTTTTAGATCCAATTATTTCTTTTGATTTTCAATTTCTCTTATATTTTTTCGTAAATTCTCGTGAATTAAAACCCCCCATTTCGTTATTTTATTTTTGTGTTAAACTCGCTAACCTTTACCTTTAAAAATTCCTCGTGAGAACGATATCCACTTATCACTACTACATTAATTTGTAATAGCGAAAGTTGGTTTCTTTTTAATTTAGTTGTAGGTGACAGCAGTACCAATTATATAAAAAATATAAAAAAGATTAAATTTAAGATGACATTGACAAATATAGATCATTTATAATTTTATAAAAAGATCTTAAAATTGTAGTTATTAATTTAATAATATGCAATATTAAGAGTTGTATAAAATTTTTAAAAAATAGATAATAGCCGATAAAAGTGAGAATTTACTACAAAGGAAGGAGGGAACGTGAGGGTTGAATTGAATACGTCAACACATCCATCCCTTACTACACTCGGTCTCGGTCTAGGTCTAGGTCTAGGAGAGTCGTAAATTTCATAGTTTTATTTTATTACAGCTGCACTCTCCAGTCCACACACGTGTAAAGTGAGAGAGAGACAGAGCAGTATGTACAAACGTGCGGAAGGCGCTCGTGACAGTGAGCCACGTGTGAAACCATTGTCGCCTAGCCGTCCCTCTCCGATCAAAAGCCACAGCCTCCCGTTTTATTCTCTTTCTCTCTATTATGTTTCGTTTCTCTCTCTAAAATACTCTCCTTCGCCACCAAGTTTTCATCTTTTATCTCTTTTTTCTTTCTAAACCCTGAAAAACGCCCAATTGTTTCTTGACCCAGATCTCTGTCTTCTCTGTCTCTGGTGAGTCTTTTTCTTGTAATTTGCACTCGGTCAACTTTTAGGTTTTGTCGGCTGTTAATCTTTATCCTGATCTTTGTGTGGTTGCTGATACTTTTGAAAGATACTATGGAGAAAAGTACAAGTATTTGAGGGAATAGTCTGATATTTGTCTTCACTCTGTTGCTTTCCGTCTCCTGTAGTTTGGGAGATAATCAAGACTTGGTATCTTAAGTGTGTTTTTAGTTTAATTTTTCGCGTTAAAGTTGATGACTTTGACTTTATAAAGGAGGGATCATTGCTATGGATGGTCTATTCGTGCTTCTTGATTTGTTTTTCTGTTTGGAATCTATTTTTATTATTGTGCGATGAGCTGTTCTAATCTGTGCAGGTTATGAATTAGTGACTTTAGGGATATTTCAGTGGATACTAGGGTTTTTGATATAATTTACTTTGTGTTTCTTGTCTTTTCTTGGGAGGCAAGTGGGTTTCTCACATTAAAGAACTCTTTGTTCTTCTCTTGATGAAGCAAGCTACGATCTGTGTTTTTTTTTTTTTAATTGTTGGAATTGTGTGTGAAAGTGGCTTGCGTTTATTGCAGCTTGAACTTTTGAAGGTGAATTTGGGATTTCTTTTTTTCCCCGGTAAAATTCGACTACTTAGAGAAGGTTATTATTGTTTAAAAGTAGGAGGTCTGGGTCTCATGAGAATTGTCAGGGGAATGCAGAGATTGTTTGACTGCAAGGACGAGCTGGACACAGTGGGCTGGAAAGAATCCTTCAGCCAAGGTGTTGGTGTCACTGCACCCAAAGCAAGGACTCGTGATAAACCCATGACCACTAAAGTCTTTCTCCGTCTCTGAATTTGGGTCATTTTGAAAAGAGATTTAGCTGTTGAAATCTGAGTGATCGAGGACTGTAAGGATTGAGAAGTTGAGACCATGACTCGAATATTGATTCAGCGTGGCAGTGGTTCTTCTTCAAACCAGAGTCGTTCAGGTTCATCTGCTGCTGCTATGCGATCAGAGGCACAGACTAGTCAGACCCTTCAAGTTCCTTCAGCTGTGAAAGATGAGGAAATACGTGATGATTCACGAGAACAAACTATTTCTGTCGAGTTATTGGAGCCTTGTGGGACTGCTGAGACTAAGACAGCTAAAAGTGATGATCTTTTGACGGAAAGCAATGAAGAGAAGAATGAGAAATCAAGTGATGACATTGGTGACAATGAGAAATCTAGTCGTGATGAGATTGCAGTTACTGGGAACTTGCTCAAAGGGGTGAAGGTATCAGAGAGATCAACTGGGAGTGATAATTTAAATGTTGAAACTTCAGAAGCTGCTACTGGAAGTCCACAGCCCCCACCTCCTCCTGTGCCACCTCCAAAAATTTCTGCAACATACTTAAATTCAAGGCGACCTATTTCAGGAGGGTCAAACTCTGTACGAGTTGGGGCATCTAGGAGGCCAGTTGCCTGGTCTGTTGTTTCTACAAGGACTTCACCACCTGGCTCACGGCCTTCCTCACCTAGGTCCCATGGTGAAAATGAGGGGTACAATAGTGCTGATGAGCAAAGCCCTTGCTATGTCTCCTCCTATGATGATGTGGTATGCTTCTGGTCCTTGTTATGAATATTCTTTAGTGTCCTGAAGGAATTTTTTTACGTAACAATTTTCTTGTTTAATTGTGGAATATATCTGCTTATGAAAATCAGCAAGTATGTGATTTGTGATTTGTATCTGGTCATATTATGTGACTTCTCTTCTGTCAAATTTTGTAGTCAAAGATGATCATCTTGTCTAGTTGATATCTGATGAGTCTGCTTTTGAGTTTGATATGTCCACTGGTGAAAGTCCTATTAATTACTTGTAATTGAATAATATTTCCTGACAAAAATCATTTGAAATTCTCAATTTTATGTTGATATACTGATATTTCTGTTCCTGTGGCATAATAGACAACCTTGTTTTCAAGTGTTGTGAACTTAAATTAATGATGTGATCCAACAATGAAGTATTTACGGCAGACATTCTATCCTAAAAGTTGCATGCATTCCAGGAAAGAGAACGACAGTTTGAGATTGATATTAGGCACTCTAAAGGATTTGAAGTGAAAAGAATGTTGGAGGATGGAAATTGTCTATTCCGCGCCGTAGCTGATCAAGTGTATGGGGATTCTGAGGCGTATGATTTGACCAGACAAATGTGCATAGAGTATATGGTGAGTGTACTTTCCATCCTGGTGTTCCAGAACCAAATGTTTAGATTCATGGTCTTTTGATGGTATATGGCATTGCTTCTCAATATTAACTCAAATAGGTAGTAACTTTATGCTAAATTTCTCAATGACATTAAAAGAGAATACAGAGCCAAGGGAGGAGCCAAGGGAGGTAGGGAAGGGCTTGAGTGAAAAGAAGGGGAGGTTTAGTGATGTAGAACGGAGAGAGAAATCAACTGGGTTTTGGTTAGAAACTTGAAGAGACAAAATGAATCAACAAATGACATTTGATTCTTCTGGTATATCTATCAATAATATCAAAGAAATTTCTGAATAACCTGTCAGCATTATATATGACAGAAATTACTGAATATTTATTTCTGTGAAGTTCTATTTTATATGGACATTTACAATTGATCTATCTATCTAAATACTTGTCAAAGAAGAGATAGGAACCTATCAAAAGATAAGGTTATTGAACATGGAAACCTATCTTAAACAACAAAATGAAAGATATTATGTGAAAGGTAATCGTCTCATTCTCCCTGCATCAGTATCCCCATGCTGGAAATTTTTTCTGCAACTGTAGGTGGTTCTCCCAATCTTTTGACTAGGAAGTGAAGGTACTGCTTGTTGCTTCATGAACGAGCTTCCTTCATGACTGAGCTTCCTTCATGTCTAACAACTGCTCAAATATTTCTCTAGGTTTTTTAGCTAACTGCTCATATTGGTTACTAAGTGCATTATGTTGAAACCCATGAAACTCAAAAAAATCTATCCCATGCTGGAAATTTTTTCTGCAACTGTAGGTGGTTCTCCCAATCTTTTGACTAGGAAGTGAAGGTACTGCTTGTTGCTTCATGACCGAGCTTCCTTCATGTCTAACAACTGCTCAAATATTTCTCTAGGTTTTTTAGCTAACTGCTCATATTGGTTACTAAGTGCATTCTGTTGAAACCCATGAAACTCAAAAAAATCTATCACACTAAATATTTGATGTGTATGAAGATCGGCTGGAAGCTCTACTGCTAAGCAGTAGAAGTCAAATTTTTGCGAGGTCCAATATCCCTTTATTGTAGCTTGTGATAAGTTCTCTTAGGAAATCTCTTCTTTCTTAAATGCATCACAACTTGCTCAGCTTTATTAGAGTCAAAATCTCCCCGTTGGTAAATATACCACAACTTTGGTCTGCTTTAGTGAACTCAAAATATGTCCTTTAATAAATGCACCAAATTTACACCTTTATCAAGCTCCTTAAAATTTTGATGCTGTTTAAGCCTTTCTTATATTCTTTGTTGCTAGCTTTGGTTGCTGCAGGCATTTTTTGATGAATTCTTTGTATATGTTTAACAAATGCTTCACCATCCTCACTTCCTTGTGGTAAAGGAATGAGGTCTACTGTATTTGGTGGCTTAAAACCATTGGGGCTCTAATGAAGTCAATGGATTGATTGAATTCTTGTAAAAAAATTCTGCTTGTTACAATATTTTGTCTAATATCTTAACTTGATCACCAACAATGTAGTGTAGAGTGTTTCAGAGGCTTTGATTCTCCAATTCTGTTTGTCTGTGTTGGTGATAATTTGGGTGTAGAAAAGTGGTTCCCATCTTCCTTCACAAAGAACACCAATGGTGACCCACAAACTTCACTAAGTCTAGAAAATGGTTGTATAAAATGTTAAACCTCATTTCTACTGTGTAAACATTTCCTGTGTTCAGCCGCAGACCATTATATTGAGTGTAAATGATATATGGTTATGGACTTTCTAGTTTGGCCTCTGTCTAATATACTATATAATATTGAGGGAAGTGCAAAACTTTGTTTTCAAGCTTCCTTGTATGCCTTGATTATTGAAGGTGAAGTGAAGTCTGATATGTTGCTGTTCCTTCAGGAACGAGAGAGAGATCACTTCTCTCAATTCATTACGGAAGGTTTTACGTCTTACTGTAAGAGGAAAAAAAGAGATAAGGTATATAAACTGTAACCTACTAGCTTCTTGCTCAATTTTTGTCAAAATATTCTGACAATGTTTTGTTATTGTGAAACCCATTCATGTATTCATACTTGCTTAGTGTTTTCATTAAGACTAGCTGCATGGTTTTTGGGATCTGTTGTTCCATGTTTGAGACTCTTTAGATTAGTAAGTTGAAGTTTGCGGTAAAGGGTGAACTGATGAGTTGCAATATGTTTGCTGGAGTGTATTTGCTTTGCTAATGTGGAGAAATTGTTACAGGACTAAAATCTTGTGCCTCCCTCACCTTCATCTCTGCAATGAAAGTGCTTTTTTTTTCATTATCATTTTTGTGTTTTGGTCTGGGGCATGCGAGTTTGTATTTAAAATTTAAGTTCAACTTGCAGGTTTATGGAAATAATGTGGAGATCCAGGCATTGTCTGAGATGTATAACCGACCAATTCACATCTATTCCTATAGCACAGGTCTGCTATACATAATTCATAATTTTTTCTGCTTGCTGCTTTTTTTTTTTTCTGAAAAACGTAATTTGGTGGTGCAGAACCCATCAATATATTTCATGGCAGTTACAATACTGACATGCCACCCATCCGGCTAAGTTACCATCATGGAAATCATTACAACTCCCTTGTTAACCCACGACAACTGACAATAGGTGTAGGGCTTGGTTTCAGCAGTCTTCAGGGGGTATGCTTCTGTCTCTGCTGCTCAAATTATAATTCTTTTTTGTGTTCTATTTTGTAAAATGGAATCACCTTCTAGTGTTTGTTATTTACTAATGTCAGAATTGATTGTTGTACTAATTGTTCTTCCTATAATTTGAGTTTTATGGAGAGGGAATTTGGAATTTTAAAATGAAATCTCCAGCAGCAAGGAATCACCTATTGTAATACGTTGGAATGAGGTGTCCTCTTCTTGTTTTCTTTGAGTGTGTGTTTTGGCTGGGATGGGGGTGGAGTTGATGAGTGGTTAGTCCTTTCTTATTTAATATGAAAGCAACAGAACTTCTTTGAAGACCTATGTAAGGAAGCATTCCGATGGGTCGCAAATTTCTATTGAAATCTATAGATACTTGACCTTACTTGATGGAAGCAGGATATATGTTTGTTACACTTGAAACATTGTTTTGATCGCAGAGAGATGTGGACAAAGATCAAGTCAAAGCTGCTATTAAGGCTCAACAAGATCAACAAATAGATAATGCAAGTATTTAATTTATTTTGTTCTACAGTTGTTACTGAGTTTTGCATATGGCTACTTACTAATATGGTTTTACTTGTCATTCATGGCGCTATGTTTGTAGGCACTTATAGCAGAAGGGCGATTTTACTCTGATCTTGAGCTTACTGAGAAGGAGATTGAACGCATGGTGATGGAGGCTTCTCGAGTTGAGTATCTAGCCAACGAGAAATTCAAGCAGCAGCTTGGTTGTAAAGAATCATCTACTTCTGGTGCTGAGCCTTCATCATCTGGAGCTAGTAAGTATAGGAAACTTGATTATGATGGAATAAGTGTTCCTGTAAGTTAATATATTCTTTTGTGTTTTTGAAGTGCAGTGACGTAGTAACTGCTGATTTAAGGTACAAAATTGGAGTTGATTTTCATATTATGACAAAATCATGTATTTTTTTGAAGCAGGATCATCAGGTAGCGAGACAAGGGCTGATGGCACAAGAGAACATGGTTTACAGGATACTGTACTGAGCAGTAGTATGCAAATGGTGCTGTCCATGGGATTTAGCTACCTGCAAGTGATAGAGGCGTACAGTATATTTGGTGATGATGTTGATTCTGTGGTCTGTTATCTCCTGGAAACTGGGAATAGCAGCAGCAGACGCAAGGGCAAGGCAACTAAATGAGATGTGGCTTTGGCGTCTTCGTCTTGACACTGTAACTTTCGAGTTAGGACAGAAAAGGGGGAAAAAGAAAAAGAAAGGGTCATCTGGTCTAATTCACTAGATGGTTTCCAGAACTTTTTATGTTATCCAGTATCCAAAATTAATCAATAAGATAGCAATGACTCTGAACAAGCTACTGCTGAAGTAGATAATTGCGAGTCTTTACATCTTCTGCATTCTCATCAACTCATTTTAGCATTATTGTAGCTTTATTTAACTCAAATCTTCTGGTTGAAGAGGAAAGGAGTTTGTACTTTGTAGAGCTGTTTTGATTAACATGATAGATGATAGGAGCTTAACCCCTTCTATCATCTATCATGTTAGATGATAGGAGCTTAACCCCTTCTAATATAATCCAAGTGAGGATTTTCATGGTGCTCCTGGATGCTGGTTATTACGAAAGGCATCAGAATACAAATTTTGCAGGGATTAAATAAATATTAAACTTGTTGCAATTACGGAGTTAACATACGAAAATGGGTCTGGCTTGAACTTTTCACACACAACTTAGTATAATAATATTTGCATATCCGTCCAGTTACCCCTCGAACATCTACTCGTCATTTTCTTTTATTTACTTGAAAAGAAAAAGAAGGAAAAAAGGGTTTTCAGATTTGTACGTCGCCGCCGCCGCCGCCGTCTACTGGCCGTCTTTATCAACAAACCCTTTTTAGGTCAGTTTTGTGCGCCTTAAATGAAATAATATCAATTGATTGGTTAATGAGTTTATAATTTGGTTAGATTTTTTATTCCGATGTCGTCGATGTAGAATCGAAGATCGATTTGTGTTTGTGTTATAGTGCTTCGTTGTGTTGCTGTTGAAATTCGTGTAGCTCTCTTGCCAATTACTTATAACTCTTGCAAGAACAACTGGTTTGTACAATGTATAAAATATAGGGCAGTTCCGAAATATTTTTGGGATTGGGTCTCTGCCTTTAGGCCAAAAGACGACTCCTTTTGAGGGTTATGTTCAACTTTGAAGTACACTAGAATCTATACAACTTCTTTCCTTCTGTCCATAGTTACGAGGCTTCTGCTGGTGCAGTTTTGAATGCCAGAGGATCACAATTGTTTTAGTTGACCTTTCTTTCTAGTTTGAATTAAACTTTGTTGCTTCGGTCGGTTTGGATGTTGCGTTATTTTCTTTTTGTTTTTCATTAGTTGAGAGAAGGGATCAAGCCAACCAAGGAAATAAGAGTTCTTGATCTAGTGCTTTATCAGCCTATTAAAATCAAATCAGGTGAGCAGCCAGGATCTGAACACGAAACTGGTATTAGCATCACATTGTTTAGAGAAATGTTTACGAGTATTTACTTAAGTCTACAGTTGTACATATTACAGCCTTGTAGTGTCTTAATTCCTGTTAATAAGGTCATTGCAATTTATGCAAGGTATAATGGCGGCCTTTATTTGTAAGATGTTTCTCAAGAGCAATTCCACATCTTATCACATGTTCTTTAACAGAGGATTTGCCTCTACCCTATTCGTCAAAGGTATCTATCTTATCACTCAATGATTCTTTGTTTTCTAGAATTCGCCTTTCTCCCCTTCCTAATGCAAATGAATGTTGAAAATGCTTTTTATTTCTTTTTTAAACACTTTTTAAGGAGTTTCGCCTGCAGGTATATCGTTTTCCAGCACAGAGAAGTCAATAGCAGAGGCGTTTTCGAAGTATGGCAAAGTCGTACAAGGTTGTACTAGAAAAGAATAGTTTTTTTCCTTAATTTAGTTATGTTTATACTGGTTTTCTTCTCAATACATTCATTCTCTTGGTTTCAGTTAAGATAATAATGAATAAAACACTAAACAGACCCAAAGGTTTCGCATACGTGACTTTCTACCAAGACGATGAAGCACAGAGAGCCTTCGCAGAGATGAACGGAAAGGTAAAAACTGCAGTCCTATATGGAATTTGAGTGAAATGGTTAAAATGATAAATGACGATGGAATTATGTATCGATTGACAGCTCGTTGATGGACGCGTTGTCTTTGTAGATGATGTTAGGCCGATTGGGCATTCAACGAGGATTCAGACTTTTAGAGGAGAAAGGATTACGAACAACGAGTCCGGCTGATAAATAATTATTCCTGTTTACTTTAGTTCGACTCCTATCGGATTTTTTTTTTTTTTTGGTTGAGAAAACACCCATTCCATTTCATTGCATTGCTGTAGGACAGTAGTCTATCTGCCAAAATTTCTTTCGTACACAATTATATAATTCAAGAATGAAAGGGCACAAAGCTAAGCGGCATGAATCTGTCTACAAATGATCCTTTGCGACCAAAACGTGACACATTTATGAATTATCTTATCAAAATATCTCTTATAGGCTTAATCTAGGTTAAATGGTCCTCATCTGGCATATCAAATTACAAAAATTATCTTACAAGGACCAAAATTTTGAGCAAATTTCATGATTCTCAGCTAAACCAGATTTATACTGTAACTAACTTTGCGTGAGCACCGGTTCTAAGCTACATGACAAACCCTCGTGACAATGAAAAAGATAGTGGTTCACCAATCTGGCTTCAATCATCAGGCTGTTTTCACCTTGCGTGAGGGAGGCCGGCGAAATAAGCTTATCAGATCATCAAGACCCTGTTTGGCAGCATAATTATAACCATGAAATTAATTTTTTTTAGCTCATGCATCATAAGAAAGAAAATGTATCTACATTCTGTGCTAGATATAAGAAAGAGTGAATACCCTTGTTGTAATGACAAGAAAACTGAAAAGCATTATCAAATATGATCCCAGCACAAGAAGCAATAGCAAGTCAAATGTTACACTTGCGACCTGTAAAACAAATTCAAGCTGATCATTGTTACTCCAGCCAGTAGCAGTAGTAAAAGCCAAATAGCTCATTAGTTCATACACACTGGTGATATACAATATAATATATTCCGTGAGAAAACGTTTCAAGATAAGAAAAGCAAGCCTTCAGATAAAGAATAACAGTTGATCGCATTTATGTTTCAGGTAGAACAAAACATTAACTTGAGTCATAACACAAGTACGAGAAAATAAGAAAAACAACAAAAGAAAACATGTAGCTTCTACAGCTTAAAATACTTTCAGCGTGGATGAAAAGAGGTCAGGATGGATACAATCACACAAATATCTCCCTCAAATACATCAAACACTTTTAACTTTCTAGCCATCTTTTTGTTCCGCCCTTAGCCTCTCTTCGACACAAGTATAAACAGAATAATAATATAAAGGAGACATTTAAGGTCCAATAAGCAGTATTGGTGAATGAGAAGACAAGGCAGCAGAGCTTGAAAGATTGAGCTTGCATATTGCTAATTTATCCCCTTTTTTTTATAGCTGAATTAGTGATTACAATTCCTACAACAATTGGTAGTTCATGAGTGATTGAATTTTAGTTTTTTTGGATGCCAACTACAACCTTTTGACCCAGAAACTACATTCTTTCGGCCTAAATTTGATTGCATACTCTAATGATGCAATAATAAAAGACTGACCTTAATTTGGGGTATGCTAACCTTGAAAATTTTCTTTTACCATGTTTCTTTGATAAATCTCATCTATTTAACCTTACCTGTCCTTCAGAAAGAAGCTCTATCTGCAGCAAATTTTCCAATTCCCACACGTACAGCGAGTCATAAAACATTAAAATAATAGGATACACAAAAGCATTATTTGGCATTGCAAAAAAATACAACCAGAAACCCATCAATCAACAAAAATTAAAAATGCAACAACCCTGTTATCATGAGAAGATAAGAGATGTAACAAAAGTAATAACCTGATAAACATGCAGTTTAGTTCTGGTTGAATCGTAGAATGTAAACATCCCGTCAAGCAACTCATGTTGGACATCTACTTCATGTGTATGATCCGCTATTTCCTGTAAATGAATAGAGTAAGGAATGTGGATGTATCATCATAAAGCCAAAATATATAATAAAATATAAGTTTTTCAAAGCTTTTTCTATTATGTAAGCTACATCCTGAGAGGATATAAATACTCAAATATTGTGTATGATATCAATAGTTTATCATAGTATTATGGCAGCTTCGCTTAAGATGTGAGTCCTCATCTCAATCCCAGCCTCTTACCCCCAAGTACTACCAAAGTATAGCATTCGGACCATGTACTTTCAGTATAGTGTTGGCTCAATTTCTATTCCTAGTATATAGCCTTGGCACACGAAAAACCATCATTCCATCTCAAACAGGTTATTGAAAAGAAATTCAAGCTTAATCACTTAAACATGAAATTTTGGATTCAAGACAAGAAGTTATAACTGTATGTACATTCATTACAATCCTAACATACTGTGTCCACAGCGCTACAAAAATTCTGGGTAGGATATTTAGGTGAAAACCAATGTTGCTGACAAAAAATCCGGAAGAAAGAACATCACAAAAGTAATTAGCAGCCGAACGAGGTGTGAAGGATCAACCTTTTCCAATGCCATGATAAAAGGATCATTCTTCGACAGAAAAGGTGCCACTCGAGGTGTTCGGGACAAAAGATCCAACCATGATCTTATGTAAGAGGGACTGACAGCCAAGCTACTGTCATCAGCAAAGATTTCAATGTTCTTCCCTTGGTGACCATAGATATGCCTCTGGACAATTTAAGAACAAGGACATATTAGAGAACAACATTATGATTCAACAAAAGGTAGTATCCTTGTCGGGTATATCATTTTATGGAAATTTTTTCGATGGTTAGGCCACAACATATAAAGGAAAGCCTAGAGGTAATCCAGTTCAGGTACTAACAAGTCTTTTTATCGCTACAGTTGGGAAGTTTGACAATGGAGTACTAAACGTGGAAGAAATTAACCTACCCAACTGATATGGGGCTCAGGAGTAGATGAGTTAAATGACTTTTCTTTGATTAAGAATTTCCAGGAATGACTTATAAATGAAATTTAAAATCTAGCAATGGTGGAAAGCTGCAATATGATCTTACACACACAGGTCACATAGACCAAAAAAGGCATTAATTAACAGGATCGGTTTAAGAACACATAAAAATGCATCCACATATTGAAAGCAGTCAGAGGCATGTTAAACTTACAGCAATACTCTCAGCAACTAATTTGATACTCTTGATAATAGCAGTTTCATTAACAAAGATTCTGCACAAAAACAAGATATATTAACATAAAAATGAAAGTTACAGCCCAAAGACATTAAGGTTCAAGTAAAGAAATGGAACCTGCTATCAGAAAGACCTCCTGTGCTTTCTAACAATTCAGGTGCAACAGCAAGTTGAGAAAGGGTGGCAGCAGTGACCCTCAACCTGGAAAATTGTTCATGTTCCCAAGCTACCTACAACGGATCATCAGATATATCACCTTGCCTAAGTGAAAAAAAGCATACCGTGCTAGTGTCCATTAAATCAATAGTATAATATAATTCCAAAATAATTTTGAGAAACCAGTCTGCGCCCATCAAACTGATAAAGGCCTTTGGTTAAAGGCCAAAGTTGAAACAAGGTTGAACTAAGACTAAATCGAAGTAGAATTTTGCAAGTTTGCAAGTTTGCAATCAGCATAATTTTATTAAGTTGTCACAAAATTCTAAAGGCTAAATTGGAGAAAGTATATTTTGGAGTTTACAAAATTTTCATATTTATAACCAAGGTTTTCATGTCCAATATGCGAGTCCCCAAGAGTAAGCACTGAACTGCAAGTAATTCAATCTAATGGGGTTGACCAGTTAATCAAGAAGTGTTGTGCAGCTTTTCTGAAGTTCCATCTTCAATCATAAGGTGTAATTCAAACTCTATGAAAACAGGCAGAAATGAACTTTTCTAAGGAGTAGAACAAAACTGCAATAGACCAGTTGAGATTTTCTAGACTAGTCAGTCAAAAGGTCTCCATTCTATGTTGAACCATCATACCAGATTTTTAGCTGATTATACATTATATTTATCAATCAATGCTCATAGTTGACATTTGCAAGATGAATATTATTAATTTAAGAATGATAAAGCAGGTTGTATTATTACATATTTGGCCCAATAAGGAGCCAGTCCAAGCGAGCATCATGGAGTCATTATTAGAGTGGGAACGGGCCAGGCTAGATCCCCGATCAGGCCTGGTCAAAACAACAGATCTGGCAAAAACAAAGCTGATGGACCAGCCCTTCTAAGGCCAAACCCAGCATGAAGCCTGATTATCTCGGGCTTGGCTCTTTGACTTTAAGCCAAGTAGGACCTGGTCGGGCTCAAATTGCCATCCCTAATCATTATTACGGAAGAATTGGTAAAAAAAGAACATAGCTACTTGAAGAACTTAAATGATCAATAAAAAACAACTCCCAAACCCAGGCACTCCAAAGCCTGATCAGACTGGGTCAAAACAACAGATCTGAGAAAAACAAAGCTGATGGACCAGCCCTTCTAAGCCCAAACCCAGCATGAAGCCCGATCATCTCGGGCTTGGCCCTTTGACTTTAAGCCAGGCAGGACTTGGTCGATCTCAAATTGCCATCCCTAGTCATTATTATGGAAGAATTGGTAAAAAGAGAACATAGATACTTGAAGAACTTAAATAGTCAACACCAAACATACTCCCAAACCATTGGGACTACAATATTTTGAAAAGCATATAGCAATACTCAGTCTTTCCTTCAAAATAATGTGGATGTTTTAGTCTTGCAGTCTCACCAAGGGGGGAAAAAAATACTACCGAAAATTCAATGACAAGTGTGTAATCAAACAACATCAATTATTGAAAGAAAACCACTGATAACACAATAAAAAGAAACAGGAGTTTCAGAAGGGAAAAGTTAAGTGATACAACCTGCAAAGGAGTTTTACAATATGCATTTTGGACCCATACTTTGATTAAAAGATTGAATCTAAGTCCTACTAACAATACATGCACCTAGCTTTAAGGTAAAGCTTGTAAACCACATTATGTGGATTCAGTTTCAATAATCCTAAAGGTAACTAGCAATAATGTCTTTATAGTAAATCAAGTTCCCACAGAAATGTACTTGCATGGAGAAAGAAGTTATAACTCAAAACATTCATGTCAATTTTCAGTTTCAGCTTAAATAGTAATTTCTCTTTAACTAATAACACAAACTAGCAAGATTCAACCAGAAAGTAAAGATTCTTTTCTTCATTACTCTGTATGGTCTCAACTTTCAAGAAACTCAACTTACTCGAGGATTTGAAATATTGATTTTCTTGTGTTTCAAACCAACTTCAAGGCCCAGCTCTTCTGCAACAGCAGAGAAGCCCTACAGAAGATTGTATATCAAGCCACGATACAAGCAGCTGTCCCAATTGAAAAGTAGAACTCTGACACATTGGAGATAACATTTGCTTACTTCAAAAATTTGCTTAATATAAGCATTCTCAGGGGGTTTAGACACGTGAATCCACAAATTGCGATCCCACGATCCGATGCTATTTAAGCAAATAGCATAGTCAATGCTCTCACGTAAACGTTGATCAAGGCTCCTAAGCCACTGATCAAAACAAAAACAACAACAATTAGTGCACCAAAATTACACAAGCAGGAACCTAATTGACTCTATAAAACAATACCAAAAAAAATAACAAAAATATTCTGCCAATGAGAGTTTGATACCTTATGAGTTCCATTGTAGTTATAAGGCCCTCCAGATGTTAGCCCAAAAAGTAAATTATATCTTCCTCTTGTCCTTGGATTGGAATAAAGATGAGAAAACAATCTAGCAATTTCAAGAAGTGCCACAACTCCACTTCCATTGCTGTCACTACCAACTGATAAGGCCTACATGTATGACTATTTTGATATCATTCTGCATGTAGGCAAATTAATATACTCGTAAGATTAACTAAATCACATACAGGAGCACTCCCAAATGTATCATATGATGCTACAATAGCAATGGTTGGAAGTTGATTTGGATCTCCATCTGCTTTTGATCCCCGCAACCACCCCTACCACAATCCAAAATAATTATTTAGATCACAAACAACTAGCATGAACTTCTTAGACTTAGCGGCTTAGCAAGACTATACTAAGTTATGCACAATGGATTAGGACATTAAACTAATATTAGGTGATAAATCCTACAATTTCAATCACAAATATCATTTTTAAATCAAGACTAGATAGTGTACCATAATTATAAACTCTAAATATTGCAGGAAAGTTAAAAACATCTCGGCTAAATACATTTTACATAATGAAAGTAGATGATAAGATTGTTCTCTCAATTTTTGCAAATATATTTAAATGTTTAATGCTCCATCCTACACTCTTTTGCAATTTGGACCATCAATATTTGATCATTTGTCCTGGTTATACAGTTTATCAAGGAAAACTACATGTGACAATTTGGACCATCAATGACAATTTGGACCATCAATATTTGATCATTTGTCCTGCTTATACAGTTTATCAAGGACAACTACATTCACATGATCCATGAATAAAGATCCTAATTACATAATTAGATATGTTTTTGCCTGTAGAATGATATCTTATGTCCTAGTTTAAGAGTACCATGGATGATACTGTATGTCAAAAGAGAAATCAACTCTACAAACAGTTCAATGATGTATGTTGCAATTCAGATGGTCAAAAAAGCAAAATGGATAACTAGGTAGTGCCACAACAGTGTAAGAAAAGGGCGAAAGCTAGAGAACAGAATAAAAAGAAAGTGTTGCTTCAACATAAAACAGGTCTTCACTAGCAAAAATGAGCTAAATCTAGCATGGTACCGTCACAGTGGTGATATTTGGTAAACAACGATCAAGAAGACTAAAAAGGTTATTTTCGTTCAATAAGATTACAGGTAACACCTGAAAAAAGACATAAGGTGTAGGATAACCTGGATGTTGGTGATTGTAGGAGACACCACTTTCCTTGGTTCTGGAACAGAGACAACAAGCTTGTACCTGACGTATTTCAATGCGAAGATGGCACAACATTACTCAATGGTTAACAAGAAACCTTGTTAGTTTATCACTAAAGACAGAAAGAAAGCAACAAATATTGAACATAGCCGTTGAAAATTCAGTTTCAAGGTATGAAAGATGAGATTCAGAAACAGGTAATGAAAAGGAATACAGCAGATAAAAGCATTGAGCAATTGCTTCTTACTTTCAAAATATGTGACAAAAAGTAGGTTATGGTTGACAAGGTACATTTACAAAAGTTAGAGCAAAAAGGAAAACAATTAAAAATCTGCTAACATCATGGACCCTGTATAGACCACATAAACAAAAAGACCACAATTAACATACAGATCATCCCAGATCATGATCTTTTTATATCGAACTTTTCACAACGGGCATGGAACTGTATTCCCCTTCAGAATCTAATACATTATTCCTCAATGCCATCCATCAATGAGAATAAGCACCCATCTCCGGGATTCTAGATAAGGATTTAAATGACATCCCCTCCGTAAATATTTCCATTCATAATCAGAGTGCTAACCATGCTAATTTCATTTTACCTTCTTACCAAATATCTGAATTTTCTAATTATACTGTATACTGAACCCACCCTTGCCTAGGATGTTTAGAAGAATAGAGGAAATGCTTTCACTTAGATATTAAGGTTCAAAGGTCAAAACAATGAAGATCAATTGAAGAGTATTCATAATGATAATAACAATTTTACACGATCTAATAATAGTTGAATAAATTAATTAAGATAACTACATATAGAATTGGAACTATAAACTATTTTCATCAGTCAGAGAATTACAATCAACATAGTAAAATTGAAATATTTACCCACATTAAATTTGCAATTTAATTACATATGATTGAGATAACCAGAGAATATCTATATAAGTATCAAAGTTTCTTTGAAAGGAGTAAACAATAACATAGAAATTTCAGGTAATAACTCCGCTACATATTGTTACTACTAACCCGCCAGTAGTTGCAGTTGCAGGTTGACTAGTAACATCATTCCTCTTGACATCAGCCAACACAGCTTCAATGTCATCATTTTCAAAAGCAAAATATACAGGATACTGCACGAAAAGAATGATATAAGAACTAATTTTATCAATATAGATCGTAAATATCAAAGAAGTCAAATGAAGAAAAATGACAAGCATTTGAAGCTGAAGTAAGCAAAGATGAGAGGAAAATGTACAGCTCTGCTATTAATGCTATTTTTAAGCTTGAATAAGCACATTTTTTTCACCACACGAAGAAAAAGTTAAGAGTGAAAAATAACAAATCAACAATCACTCTGATTAGATATCATTAAAAGATTCATTTATAGTTATCAATGAAAACCAAATCTTGGGATCACAACCTATGTATCAGGTCCCCTTTAAACAGGGTTTTAGCTCCACTCCGGAAAATGGCTTTTATCAGCCAACTTTGACAATTTGCAACTGTAATGCTGTAATTCAGCACAATAAGTTATGCAGTCTTGGACATTGGACACAGTGATATGTGGTGTGGATACTATACAACCAGGTGGTTTACTTCATAAGGTTTTTACGGAAAACGCTAATAGATATGAAAATGAATATTTCAAGGTATAAGCTTATCCATAAAGGTGTAATTCTCACTTGCCAAGTTCTACAGAAAGCAGCAGCTAGCCATCAAATGAAAACGAACAATAAGGAACTTAACTGACAACATGCAGCACATATTGCAATCAAAAGTTAAGAGCGGTACTTAATAAAAGGGGAGTAAAGGTTTGCACATGATCAGCATTAGATTGAAAATAAATCAAAAACCAATGTCACTCACAGGTATTTTGGCATGTATAATTGATCTTTCAAGTTCTGCTAATAGTGTCTTCACCATCTCCTTGTAATGATTATTAAACTCACTATTCACGGCATCTTCGTGGTTAAAATTAATCATATCGGGAAGCAAAAATAGTAAGCCCCCCAGAGGCTTCCCTTGCGTAATAAACTCTGTCGTTAGAGTCAAAGAAAAATCAATCCAATCACAAAAATCAATTAAGTAGAGACAAGTATGAAAAGCGCAACACGTAACAACCAAACTAAAGAAAAGGTACCAAAAGAAGTGAGACAAGAGACTAAGTTACCATTGACGAAAGAGATGTTCATTTCGCGAATCGGAATCATGAGAACGGTTCGCGAGAGATCAGCAGCGGGAGGGAAATGAAGAGAAGAGGCGTGATGATTAAGGGCGGCTAGGCGAGATCCGAAGGGGACCCCGGAGATATCGTACTGAATGAGGCGGTAGACGTCGACGACGGTGGCGGCATCGCAGAGTTCGGCGCAGGCAACGAGGATGAAGACGAGGGGGATGATGGAGTACATGGACTCCAACAGTTTTTGGCGCCCCCGAGGCTCCCTAGGAGACATGTCTTGTGGATTGGATCTAGGGTTTTGTTGTTCTAGATGCTTAAACCAAATATGAAAGAACAGTGTGATTGGCGATGTAATTTATGAAGGAGTAGTATATAGCTTGATTACAAAACAATAGTCTGGTGTACTAGTAGTAGAGCAGAAGAAGCGTTGGAGGAGCTGAGCCTGAGACCTTTTTTTTAGTCAAGCTGCAGTTGCTCATTCACTCAGTCTATGCTTAAGACTAAGCGGTTTTCTTTCTGCACCATTTACTTTTACCGCTGTGTTGCAGGTATTATTACTGCAAAAATCAAGCCAATATGAAGTCAACTATTTATGTCTCCTGCTACATGGGCTAAAATAAGGGAATTCAACTTAGTTCTCTGCCATTTGCACAAATATTCAAGATTTGGCGATTCAAGCATCTTTTGCTGTAAGCTCAATCCGAGCCTACATGTGGTGTATGGTAATTTTATACGTTTACTTTGTCAAACTAGATCTTGTTGCTCCATTATGGTTAAATACTAATAAATTATTAAGCATGTTAAAATTAATTGAATTGTAGGGGAATTGGACAGTTCTCTTTCCTTGTTGAACAAATTAAAATATTTGAATTGCAAAAGAATCTATATGTTAGATTGAAGGTTGGATAGTAACGGATCGGACTGGACTTAAGTATATGTTGATTGAAGATAAGAATGACAATAGAAAGAAAAAAAAAGCCCAACTTTAAATTTTTATTATTTTTATAAAAAAATAAAACGACATCATTTTGAATTATCGGATTCAGGCAACTTGATATAGAAAAAATTGATCTTAAGGTCCGATTAACTCAGCCCAATCCATCCCTTTTTGTCATTCCTAATTAAAGAGGGGAAGTTGTGACTTTAATACATGCGAAAGGAAATATACAAATAGAAAAACACAAAATATATTTCTATACTTAAACATCAGCCCCGAGCTGCTCCTAAACAGTCAAACTTGAAGTTTATTTGGATGGTGAACTTGGTTCCATGAACTAAAGTACTAGATTGAAAGCATTAAAGAAGTATTAGGATTAGCTTAAAGAAGAGATCCGAGTTGTAAAATAGGCAAATACTCCCCCGATTTTATTTAAGCTGTATTTGGATTTGCAGTGTAGTGGAGATAAATACTTTCCACCACAGTTTTCAAACACAGTCACACATTTGAATCTGCGGTCGAACAACCGCAGGTTGGAGGAAACTGTGGTAGCACCGCAGAAATAGATAAACAGAAAGAGAGCTGCGGTAGAAAACTGCTTATGGCGTAGGAATTTTAGTTTTCAATAATAACCTTATAATAATTAATATTTTACATTATATCCTTGCTTAATTAATAGAAGGAAGTTTAACTCTTATGTCTCCCGGACTCCTTCCTATCCAAGTAAACTCCTCCCCGAGTAATAATATATTTTTATGAAATATTTAATTTACTAAATTTATTTTATTTATATTTTTCTTATTTTAATTTAATATTTTAATGTTTATAATTTAAATTTATATGA
>JAOQMS010000008.1:7183669-7197051 GCA_027563885.1 Erythroxylum longipes
ATTGAATTTAGGTATTGGGAACAATCATTGAAACGGAGGTGATCTAGACTTTGATTCTAGGTTGTTGCCGTATCAATAAGTGTTAATCATGTTATATTTTCGGTATAATTTTATAACATTTTGCTTAAATTTGGATGATTTTTATAAGATTTACTACCCATGGCTTATTTTTTATTTATAGGCCTTGTTTTAGCTCCCCAGTAAACAAGAAATGACTTAGGATAAGTTAGAGCTAAGTTGGAGAGATTTTAACATGATTTTGGAGGAACAAGGGTCCAATATAGATCACCAAAATGACACCTCAATGAAGCCATATTGGATATAATAGAACATGTGTTTGTGTGGATCTGTATTGTTTGTAATTTTTATGTAAATCCTAGGTGTTTACTAGAGGAGGGACACATAACTAATACGGGTCCATGTTTAAACTATTTTAGTATAATTTTTTTAACCTATGCTACACATCATTAGAGAGATAGTTCAAAGCATATTGAGACAAGAATGAAGCAACTTTAATATGAAAAGAAGGGCATTCCATCAAGATTCAAATGAATACATTGAAGATTTTAAGATTCGTGAGAATATGTTCTTTTGTTTTATGTTCTTTCGTGATGTTTATTTGTTTTCTTTATCTTACTATGAACAAAATCAAAATAGTTATAGACAGGATAAATCCTATAATCATTAGTTTAGATTGATTCTTTTATAGAATTAAAGACCCAAATTTTATTACGAATCATTCAAGATTACTTGTTATGATTGAATTTAAATTTTCCAGCGATTTAACTCATTTTCATATTTCAAATGTAGAGATTAAGAAATCATATGTAATAATAGATCATGACAAGAATAATAAGAGTTGCATGGAATCCTAAAGATAAAATCACATATATTTTCTAGGTTACAGTCAAATCTATCAAGAGAATTTATAAAACTAATCAATGCATTCTTATGAGTTTTAATTAGAAAAAGATTTCAAACACTCAATTTAAAGATAGGAGTTGCATTTCTTGAGAAAGAATATAATTATAATTTTGCAATTTCTGTATATCTAATAAACTAATGTTAATGATTGAATCAGATAAACTCAAGTATAGAAAGGTACCAAGATTCAATATTTAGATCTTGTTTATCAATTAATTGTTTCAATTTTATTCATTGCATTATTTTTATTTTATATTAGTAATTTAAATTATTTGATCATTCTTTTTAAATCAATCATCTATTTGTTAGATTAAATAACTGAAAGACAATCAGTACTAGTACTTATAGTTCTCGTGAAATCGACACTTGTATTCGCTAAGCTATATTAAAAAAATGATATGTGCACTTAACTAGTGATCTTTAATATTGTTTGAAAAATACATATCAACGAATATTTTAAATCACTAAATCTTTATATTTCAAATAATATGGTAGTTTAATTGGTAGAATAAACCTTTCAAAAGGGTTGCAAATGTCTCAAAATTTATAAAAGATTGTCAAAAGTAGTAATACGATAAGATCTCCATAAATCAATAATATTGAACTCCTAACTTAATTTAGAATATTAACTCATTAAATAAATTATTTATAATACATGATTTGTATATAATGCATCCAGAAGTTTACCTAAACACACCTAATTGTTATAACTAAATTATTCCAAACAATAAAAGATTATCATTTCATGTTTAATAAAGAAAACATTAAGATCATTCATTAAATTTATAATCTTTAATCTCTTGAATATGAAATCTTGATTAATTGCAAAAATTTTGATACTTTAAAAATGAATCTCTTGGAATCTTTTATATTGCAGATTTTTAACACATTTACTTTAAATTATTTTCTGTTAAACTATTCAATCGTCAATTTTATAATGACTTGAAAAATTGCAAGTATAGAAACAGAAACATAAATTAAAAGTTAGCACCCAAAATTGAAATTTCAGATGCAGTCGCATCAAAAGTTGATAAGTGACATATAATTAGATGCTTCCTAATTTTGATTAGGGATTTGCCAACGTAATGATCATATAAGCATATGCCATGCTTTGACTCAATAATTAAGTTAGCATGCTGGTGAATAGATGGAAACATGATCCTTACATGCATTGATCTATCATTCAATTAAACCCTAACATGTTATTGAATAGATGGAAACATGTTCCTTACATGCATTGATCTATCATTCAATTAAACCCGCCTTTTGGCATTTTCTTAGCAATAGGACTGAAGACTAATTATTTTTTAATTGTGTATGGAGTAAATTGTTAATTATATATAATAATATATAAGTTATGAAATTATTTTATGAAATACTAATTTAGTATTAAGTAATAAATTCAATTTAATTAATCATTTTATTTAAAATGTCAAATAAATTCTAACTTCTTTTTATACTACAACGAATCCAAATGTAACTTCTTAAAAGGAGGGGCTTGCTCCACTAATTTGACCACAATAACAGGCACTTTCATCTCTCCAGTTTGGTTTGAAAATACATTTTGGTGAAAGAAAAAGAGAAAGATATAAGAAAATAGATACATTGCAACCTAATTAATCTTTAACCATCTAACCAACATGATTCTCGGCCTTTAGTCCCATCTTTTTCTTTTTCTTTTTTTGGATCAATAAGAACTGTCAGTCCATGTCGTGCCTTTGCTACGGAATTATTAATACATCATAAACATAAAGAGGCCATGTTCTGATAACGAAATTGTTTCTTATTTTTTTGGTCACCTAAAGCTTTTCAAATAAGTGTGCCAAACCTTGTGATTTATGATCATATTGTACAAGAAGTGCCACCACCAGTGGACTGTAGTGCTTTTGGAATCACTGTGCAGTGATGCAGTATATTACATTGGATCATAAATCTCAAAGAGCAATATGGTAATGAACTACGTGGCAGTCATCTTCTTAATTATTGAGTTCAAATTTTGGTTGATGATGTAAGGCAACAAACTTATATATATGTCCATATACATATAAGCCAACACCAAATAGTGATCAGATACTCTTTAGTTTGGAGGATTCATATATCTTTTTTCATGCTTATGTTGGCCTCATTAAGATTCATAATCCTCCCCGATTACATCGTTTAAGTTTCAAATTTGAGGTTTTCATCTTTGCAAATTCCTACTTAGGCCATCAAAACGACCATATTTGATTGTTTTTACCCATCTTCAATTAAACAATAAGACAGCAATAACATAACAAAGTAGCTGCTGATATGTCAACAACTTTCTGGCAGATAGTATAACTTGTAGTTGTACCCTAATTTGGATTCCACGTAAAGGAGCTAAAGAAGAGAATAGTTTTGTTCGTGCATCTCAGTCTTCTGAAAAGAATGAAACTATAAGCCAGAAGTTAAAAATTAATAATCTTCTAATCAAGCGTAATCGTGTCTTGAATAAGCAAATCTCTCTGATACGAGTCAAATATGAACTACCACAACATGGAATTAGAAGAAATTTTTTCTGAATGTGAGTAAATCTTACCACGTTTGGCACCATCTATTTTTCTAATATAATATGTCAGGACCTCAAATTGATTATAAGTTGCTTATACTATTGGATATAATTTATATCGATCTTTTCACTTTTTGGCAGCAATTGATACATGAACGTGTTTGATTGTTGAAAGCATAACTTTGGTTTTTGGGATTCTAAAAGCATAACACATTATGCAACAAATTGTTGATTTAAAACTTTTGGAACTCTTTTCACGTTTAATTGAGTCCAAGTGATCACATAGACACAAACAATATATATAATAAGGAATGGTAGTAAAGTGGTAGGGAAACGAGAGTGGCTTGAGACAAGTTAGAGATACCAAATTAGACATGAATTAATTACAGAGCAGAGCAAAGCAAAGCAGTAGTAATAAATAATCATGCCACTTAATTTTAGTAGTCCTCACATCTCAGTCATCCCCTTGGAGCCAATTTGCAGAAAGGTAAGGCAGAGAAATGTCCTAAACCCAAGATGCCTCGTAATCAGCCACATTCTGCATTCTGCAAAAACGATATTGAATGTTGACTTGTTTAACTATTGCTTAAAATTAAAAGAAAATTAATAATTTAATCTATAATTTGTACAAATCAATAAAGTTAGTTTGATATTTATTTTTGGATATTTAAATCTTTATTTAATTTTAAATATATTATGACTAATTTTTGTTAATGATTATGATTTATTAAATTAAAATAAATTGTCACGTACTTTTTTATTTTTTTGAAATAAGCGAAATGATAAGTATGCTTTATTTATTTTATTTTGATCAGGCGGATACCTAAAAACATTTATAAAAAATAGTTTTAAGAAATGAAAAAGCAATAATCAAAAGTCTAAATGATAGTTCGATCCTAATACTTACTTTATTTCTATTTTGAAACTTTTGTTGCTTTTGTAGGAAGCCCCCTTATGACTTAGCTCATCCCATCTATTAAACCCAGTGTTATGTTTATTTCCCTTCTTGTATGAAACATGATCTGTTCTCACTTATGTGTGGTGACTCCCTCTTTCGCTCTCTTTGTTTCTTCTCCTTTTCTCTCGTTACTTTAGTTGCAAGCGGTTTTTTAATGATTTTGGTTCTACTTCTTGGTTCTAACGAAGTCATTGTACTTTCTCATACCTTATCAACCACGAGACAAAGTGCTAACTGCCCAAGTGAAGCTACTAATTCCGTTAAGAAAGCAAGCATTGGTCCTATATCTAGCTTCATTTAAATGTATGGATAAGATTTAGTAGAACAAGGTAGGAGTTGATTAATCAGAATAGAGGATCTGATCCTCTATATCTAGTAGCAATGATACGACAATAACAGGTAAAATCTAACCAAAAACTTAACAACTTCTATTGAAGTAGTTGTATATATTACATAGACAAATATCAAGATATCAAACTATATGTTGTTCCAAATAAATCATTAATAACAAAATTCATACTTAATGGTATAACCAAGTTGGGAAAAATAGAGTATGTCACTTGTGTATATATTACTCGTATTATTTAGATATTATTTACATTAAAATTTTAGATATTATTTACAAAATATCGAAACAAAAATAAATAATTTATGATACAAAACAAAAACCAAAGTATATAAAAGAATTATAAATTGAAATATGGAAGTATAATTAGTTTGATTCAATAAATATTCATCCATCTTCTTATTTCATATATTGGAAACAAGTTCCATTATATAAGAGTAGAGGTTATGAGGATACTAATCTTATAAGTCCTAAGTTACAATTTAATATTTCTAACTTATAGATAGTGAGTGTTTATAATATAACTGATTTTTTGTTCATAATAATATTGTATGTGTCATATTTCTTCCAATCTTAATGGAGCTACAATCTTACTCTATCCACTTAAATCATTCTAACAAGTGATATTATAGACTAATTAAGGTGTATGCTTTGTAGTAACTACTATGTGGATCCTCCACGTCAAAAAATAAATATTATTCACTCTTTGAAGTTATTGGTACTATTCACATATGCAATATTACTTGTATGAAATAATGAGAGCTGTTTTTCTTAACTCAAAATAATTTGGGAGAGAAGTAATGACAGATAAATTTCAGATTGAGGAGTTCAACGAGAATAATTTCTCGTTGTAAAAGTTGAAGAGGAAAGTTATCCTCTCAAGAATAATTGCCTAATATATATTAACAAAAGATTAACAAACTTCATGGATAATATCAAATGGAATGAAATGGACAAAATGTTGTTGCAAATCTCTATCTAGTTTTAGTTGATGAAATTTTGCTAGTATAAAGTAGAAGAAAAAATTAAAAGAGATATGAGATCATCTCATAAAGCTATATAAGGTCAATTTACGATACAATAAAATATTCCTTAAAACAAAACTTCATATCCTTTGGATGTCATAATTCTCTTTGGTG
The DNA here is from genome assembly GCA_027563885.1 of Erythroxylum longipes. NCBI lineage: Eukaryota > Viridiplantae > Streptophyta > Magnoliopsida > Malpighiales > Erythroxylaceae > Erythroxylum > Erythroxylum longipes. Next base: position 7,189,564 of record JAOQMS010000008.1, read on the forward strand.
ACCAAGTATATTGATAATTTGAATACTATATTCTCTTAGCTCACATCAATAGATTATAGAATATATTTATGTTAACATGTTGAACTTCTACTTCGAAGTCTACCTGATTCATATAATCAACTCATTATCAACTTAATCAATAATCCTTTTACAGATTACCTAGTCTTTTATGACATTCCAGCTACAATTATGAAGGAAGAAAGTCAATGCAAGGATAAGGACAAATTTTCTTATTCATATCAAGTCAAAACTTTAACAGTGGCAAGAGGGAGATAAACAAAACATGTCCCAAGTGAGAGTAAAAATCATGGTAGATGAAAATTAAGAAGTAAAAAGAATTTAAAAAAATACTATAATTATGATTAAAAATTTTGCTTGAAAAGGATTGTGGGAATTTAAATAAAAAATTCTAATCCTTAAAGAAATTTTGTAAGTACTTCATATAATAGTAATGTTTTGTATAGTGAAATAGTTATAATAATTAAAACTAGGAAGTCGTTGCTTAATATATGGCTCTTTAACTCAAGAGATACTTTTCACAAGATCTCTACAAGAGAACATTTTCATTATTATGAACCTATCTTAAGAGGATATGTGTATAATTATGATGATTATCTTTCAATGGTTATTAATACTAGAATTATCAAGCTGAAGATGTATAATGGTATAATTTGTACTCTTCATGAAGTACAATATATGGAGGGCTTAAAGAATAATTTCTTGTCTATAAGATGACTAGATAACCTTATATGTAAAATAGAAATTTTCAATAAGATTAAAAGTTAATTATAGGCACATTTATAATCGTGAAGGGAGAAAAGATTGATGTAAACTTAAACAAGTTAAAAGAAGAGACATTGCTAAGAACAAAAACATTAGTTAGTCTAAATGAAAGACCCTTAATATTATAGCATCAAAATTTTAGACATATATCTATACAAGGAATGAAGATCTTTGTTGAATAAAAGTTGATATTTGGACTCACAGAAGTATTATTAACTTTTACGAGCATTATGTTATATGTAAGCAACACTGTAAAATTTAGCACATTAAATTCACGAAAAAGATTATTTTGAATCAATCCACTCTAATGTGTGGCAGGCACCGGTTCTATCCTTATGAGGTACAAAGTTCTTTTTCACTTTCATTAATGATTATTTTAAGAGGTATTAGGTGTACCTTATAAAGAAGAAAGTAGACATGTTCTTATTTTTTAAAGTTTTCAAAGTGCATCTTGAACTTACTTATCGTCAAAAGATTAAGAATGAATAATAAAGGAGAATATACTGGTAATAAACTTGATACATTTTGTAAGTAAGGGGGCATTAAAAGACATCTCATTTTTACATATATTCCTTAACTAAATAAAGTGAAAATAGATAAACATAATTGTATTAGAAAGAATAAAAGCAATGTTGAGAGCTGTAAGCCTAGATAAGGGCTTATGCATAAAAGTAATCAATATTACTTGTTATATGATGAATCAAATTCTATCCATTATAATTGAGTTGAAGACGTTGATGGACATATAGACTTAGAAGCTAGTAGATTATTCCAACCTCCATGTATTTAAAAGTACTATATACATGATGTATAATACTAAAGAAATCACGAAGCTAATTCTAAAATTTAGGAAATACTTATTCATAGGATATGCTAATGAAGTAAAAAGGTATCACTTGTAGGATCCTACTACCTGCAGGTTTATTATCAGTAGGATGCTACCTTTATAGAAGATAAATTACAAAAAGAAGATGAAGAGAATAATAATACTTCATAAAGAAGTTTAGATACTACAACATAAGTGGAAAAGGAATTTCAACAAGATATTTCTTTTGAAGAAACTCAAGAACAAGAATTTTAAGAACCAGTTCAATCTAAAACTCTAGTAGTTTGTCGATCAAATTGTATAAAAAGACCACTAAATTGGCACTCGAATTATGTAGAGGAAAATATAGCATACAATTATACTTCCAAAGGGCACTTAAAATCTAGATGTCTCAATGTAGATGGAAATACTTAAATAGAAACAAGCTCTTCGTAAAAGTAAGACTTAGGAACACATATCATTACCAAAGGAATCTAATTAATAATAAATAGGTCTTTAAGATCAAATAAAATGGTGATCAACAATTAGAGCAATATCATACAAATTAGTAGGGAAACCTTATGCTCAAAAAGAAAGAATTGATTTCAATCAAATATTTTCTCCCATGACTTGACTTACTACAATCAGAGTAGCCATGGCAATGTGTGCTATGTTTGACATACTTCTAGAACAATTAAATATGAAAACTTCGTGGTATGTTTGACTTACTTCTAGAACAATTAAATACGAAAACTTCTTATCTTCATAGAGATCTTAAAGAAGAAATTTATGCTCCAACTAGAACTTTTTGGAGAAAAAAGAAGAGAATTAAGTTTGCAGGTAGAACAAATTTTTATATGCTTTTAATCAAATGTCAAGGTATTAGTATAAGAGATTTGATATCTTCATTGTAAGCTTTGGATACAACGAACTTAATATAAACCTCTGTGTATATTTTAAAAGATTTAAAGATAATTAGTTCACTATTTTGTTATTGCATGTAGACTATATATTGGTTATAGGTCCCAACAAAGTTCATACTGAAGAATTTAAGACACAATTGGCTAAGGAATTTGAAATGAAAGATTTAGAACCATCAAACATGATTCTAGTAATGCAAATTCATTGAGATAGAAATAACATGAAGATTTGGCTTTCTAAAGAAATTGCCTAAAGAAGGTTTACAGTGTTTCAATATATAGAATTATAAGCTAATATCTACCATCTTCCTGTCAATTTCAAGTTATCATCTAATATGAACCCTATCGATGAAAATTAAAAGATGGAGATGTCTCGAGTACCATATACAACTATAGTTGGGAGTTTAGTATTCACTATGATTTGTATAAGATCAGATGTTGCACGTTTAATGGAAATGGTTAGTCACTACATAGAGATCTTTGTAGAGATCATTAAAATGTTGTAAAGAGAACCCTAAGATATATTAAGGAGATCTCTAATATTACATTAAAATATGAAGGATCAGACTTTGTTATCAAATGATATATTGACTTTGATTATGCAAATGATCTTGATGAAAGCAAATTCAGTGCAAATTATGTGTTGATATATATTAACTTTGATTATGCAGATGATCTTGATGAAAGCAAATTCAGTGCAAATTATGTGTTGATATTTATTGGCAGGGTTGTAAATTGGGTTTCAAAGCTACAGCATGTTGTGACTTCATCAACAACAAAAGTGAAATATGCAACAGATACACAAGCCAATAAAAAAGAAATATGCTTAAAGTTAGTATTAGAAGAACTTGAATAAAAACAATAGAATGTTTCACAGTTTGATGACAATGAAAGTACTTTGCATCTAGTAAAGAATCAAGCATTTCATTAAAAGACCAAGCATGTAGGAGTCTAATTTCATTTTGTTCAAGAAGGAACTATTGATTTGTGAAAAATTCATCCAAAGGCAATAGAACATATTTTATAACAAAACCATTCAATGGTGATAAGCTTAATTGGTGTAGATCATCGTATAGCCTGATAGAAAAATACATATATATAATGACAATGACAAGATGGTATGAAGGTTGATTGGTTCTTAATCATTCTTCATATAGACATCTCTAAAAGAATATAGATACTAGTCATATTATCTAGATATTATTCATATTAAAAGAATTTAGATATTATTCATAAAATATCTAGATAATGATGACAAATAATTTATGGTACACGAGGAAATATTAAAATATGTGATAATTATATCAAATTAAAATGTATTGGTATAATTAGTTTAATTCATTTATAAATACTCGTATATCTTCTTGTGTCATATATCAATCTTATTCTAGCTACCTAATCTTTCTAATAATTTGATGTCAAACAAAAAAAATCATAAAACAGAATTATGCGATAAACTTTACAAGTAAACGACTAATTAGTTCCTCGTAAACATCTCAACATCACAAGTTATCAAAATTCATCCACCGAACCATCCTTTTGCTCAAAGTCTTAAAATGTAATGATTATAGCATTTACAATATTTTCATTATATCATTAAAGATGAAACCAATTTACTTATTCAGGATCTATACTAAAATGTAAGAAAGGTGGAAAGTTTCTAATAACGGAAATTGCTTCAAAAGTCACCACCATTATCAACAACATCATCGAACCACCATGCCCTTTGCTTCCTGCGATTCATCTTCATTTCATCAATGTCAACGTAGTCAAAATTGAATTTGGAGCGTCCAACTGAAGTCCTTAGAACAAAATTATTGGAACTCCGACGAGGACTATCAACGACAAAAAGACGACTAGGATAAGATATGCTATTGTGGTTCAGCGATAATATGAGTGAAAAATAAATGTAGAAGAAGATGACCAAGGGAAAAGGGTATTTATATGGCCAAGATTAGCAAGAAAAAGTACAAGTGTCTTAAAATGGGTATTAACGAAATTTAATGTCATGTCATGTTTAATAAAAAATAAAGTATTTAAATATTGAAAATAAATTAATTTAATTAAAATCTTAGAATTAATAAGTCCAATTCATTAAAGGGTTGTTTGTTTCTGTTTTTTGTTTTTCTGTTTTCTGTTGTCGTTTTCGTAAAAAATGAAACAAGTCAGTAAAACAAGTTTGTCTATATTTGTTGCGATTTCTTGTTTCTGAAAATTAAAAAAACCACAACAATTTTATGGAAACGAGAAAATAACGTTTCTCTATATTTTGGCAATGCGCTTTCTTGGACAGAAAATCAACTGATTCCTGTTTCTTATCTCTATTATCGTCTTTAGCAAACCCATCATGAAACATACTACTCATCTTTTTTACATATATTTTGTTGTCCCAAACTCCTTTCTTCCCTCTCATCTTTTTTTTTCTCTTTTGGATTCTTGCTTCAAAACATGCCACCTCACTAATTGGAGTGATTGTTGAGAAGTTGCAAACGTCAATGACAATGGTGGCCCGCACAAAGCATTTTCAGACTGGATTACTGTTGGTGCAAAAAGTGACTAATTTTGGGTTTTTCCCGAGGTCAGTTTTTGAAAATTTTTAATTTGGTATTTTCTGATTTTACCGAAAATTTGTTTTAGTTGGTTCGCATCTCTTTTTCTGGTTTTTATGGTTAGTTGTCTTTTTGGTTTCTTGTTTTCCACCCATTTTTTATTTTTCATGAGTGAGATGTTTATGAATATGAAGTTGTTATTCATATTGGTGAAAAAGGAATATATGGTGAACAGGTTATAGCAAAAAAGAGATGTGAGAATTGAGATTTTCGGAGATAATAATGAATTTGAAAATGACAAAGACTTGGGGGGTGGTGAGATTGAAGCATGAGAATGATAGGCTACTCTGTTTAAAATGGTTTTCTACAAACCTAATAGTGAATTTGAAAACAGAAAAGACTTGGGAGGTGGTGAGATTTACATCACCTTTTTTTGGGCTGTCGATCCTCAGTTGCAATTGTCCCATTTTTGGTTTCACCAAGAAGAGATAAAAATGGGTACATGTTCGAATCCATTCCAAGCCTCTTACCCGTTTCCTTGGCAATGACAAGTTGGTCACCTGCAGAAAATCTATTGATATTACAGAACTGGTAACTAAAACATGTCTTGTATCTTCACGTAAGATGTTGAATACCTGTGATCATTTTAACTCTAACACCAAGATCCAGAGCTCTTCGGATTGTTTCAGCACTGTCATGACGAGGAGGGTCAAAGAGAGGAAGAAGCCCCACAAATTCCCAAGGACCACCCTGACTATCTTTGTTACCATCAGGTACTACTTGGGAAATTTTTAAATTTAATTAAGAAGTTCCATAAATACGAACAATATCACATATATAAATGCACATATACCTAACGGGAAACTCCAAGGGATCTTAATCCGCAGTCAACAAATTTGTCGATTAGAGAATGCACCTTCTTCTGAATTGTTGATTTATTATGTGCTAGGTGTAGAATCTATAGTATAAGCAAACAGCACTTAGCAATCATGCTTCAAGTTTAGTTGGATTTTCTAAGATTCTATCTATATGTACCTGCTCAGGTGAACCTTTGCTGACCCTGTGCATTTTGCCAGAAGAATCTATGTATGGTAGTGCAGTCCTTTTGTCAGTTGGGTTAAAAGAAAGGAAATGTACTTCTCTAATCCCAGCCCGTGCCTTCGAGAAAAGATCACAGTAGATTAGATTACTGAATAGTTCGAAATTATGATAAAGATGACATGCAGAAGTCCAAAAATTCTCAGTACACAGCTGTGTAAAGATTAAAAAAAGTATAGTTTAATGTTATGTTCAAAAAAATACCGAAATCTTTGTGTTGTATGTTATTTTCATTTGATGCTCATTTTGCTTTGCAATGAGACTTTTGTATATGATGGACAATATTTGCAAACAACCAAACTGAAATCCCTTTCCTTCCCCTATTGCCAAAATAAATGAAACAAAAAGAATTCAGGAATTCATGTTGGAGTGATTGAGCTATGTGCAAGGCTCATTTTTGTTGTCTTTTCTGCAACACTTTTAATATTCAATTATCAAATTTAGCATTCCAAATGTTCAACTACTTTCCTACAACATTTAACATTACTTGAGCTTTTATGTCTTACATAGACTTATAATTGAGAGGCTGTCTAGTTTCAGTGAAAATGAGGCTGCAGAACCTAGTTCTTGGGTGATTGAGTTGACAACGAAGTTGTCAAGTTACGTCTCAGATCGTATTTGAACTGCCCGATTCTTCGGATATGGAGAATTGTTAGACTTGGTTAGGATAATCAGTATCTTTTGGCTCAATGAGCAATTAATCAACCTCTCTTTCTCTCTCTTTGTATATATATGTGTGTGTATGTATATTTAAATCTTATTGTTAGTCTCATTTATGCTTCTCTTGAATTTTAGTTGTAAATGTCATGTAGTCAAAATTTCATGTTGATGGAAACAAAGCTCTGGTTTGAGCTTACAAGGCATATTTTGTCCACTCTTGAAAAGCCTAAACCCAAATTCACTTTTTTCCTTTTTTTTTCCCCCTTTTGTTTCCCAAGGACCTAAATGACAAGTATGAATCTTGGGTTGTCAAACTCTTAAATGCAATACCCCTACTTCTAAATTAAATTATACATTGTTTGAATAATTGGGAGTTAAGTGTGTTAACGAGAAGGAAATAAGACATATAATCACTTGTATATGAAATTCTATACAAGCAATCTCTTTTTCAATCCAATAGATGCATTTAATCAAAAAGAGAACTTGTGTTTGATAGGCTAAGCGATAATGATCCGAATTTTTAAAGTATGTTTGTTATAGAGTTTTAATTTTATTATATATAATTAATGTGCAAAATTTTTAAATTTTTAAATTTTTAAATATGCATATATTTTATTTCTAATTAATTTTAAAACATAATATATTATATTAAAAATAATTAACATAAAAGTAT
>JAOQMS010000008.1:7200943-7213675 GCA_027563885.1 Erythroxylum longipes
CACATAGTTCGTAATAAAATTGTCAATTAATTACATATTTCTAATCATATTAAGGACCAGGGGCATTTTTGTCATTGCCACTATTTTTTCGTTCTGTCTACTGCAGCCAAACACATTCTGTTCTCGAGACGGAGACAGAAATTTCTGTTATGTCCATCACAACCAAACACCTCACTGTCTCCAGCTTTTGTTTCGTTCCGTCCTGTTCCGTTCCGTCTACAGATACTGGAGACAGGAACCAAACGTAGCGTAAGAGGTTGTTAGCAAATTATTTTGAGAGAGTTTTAGGGAAAGTTAAAATAGCTAAATTAGTTTTAGTTGTTTTGTGAGGTGTTTTTAAGTGAGAGAGTTCAAAACTTTTATCATTCGAATCCTACGAAATTGAATTTTATTATAGACTTATACCGTAATTTTTACTTTTGCACTGGAAAGTGTTCTATGTTAAAATCATGTATCCGTTATCTTTCAGTCATCTTTGTTACGTGAGTAGTTTGCTATTGGTCTAGTGAATTTAAAGATCTTGTGAGCGTTACTGCCTAGAGCTCCAACAAGTGGTTTAAGAGCCCAACACATCTTAGGAGTCATTTAGTTTTATTTCTATTTTTAATGTGTTTTTTAATTTATTTATTTTAAAATAAAATAAGTTTGATTACATTGACAAAAATTAACTATTAAATACATGTTAAAAATAAGTTAATTTTGTAAATTAATTAAGGAACTACTTTTTATATGATATTTATTATACTTTATAAAAAAACAGGCAAGTTTTGTGCATATTAATATTTAGAAAGCTTAAAGTTGGCTTATGTGAATATACTAACATAAGATATAGAAAATTTTGTTGAAAAGTCAAAAAAATAAATAAAGATATTAAACAAGCTTCCTTTTAAAAGTCTAGAAGTTAATATTTAATTATGGTGATTAGATAATTATTGTGTCCAATAATAATTCATGTATGCTGATGCAAAGTAGCTTTAGCAAGAGCATTTTACAATGTAAATCTCCTTATTTAAACATAGCCTGGATGACATTTTTGCTATTTGGAAAATATGTTGTTTCAAATTTCCAATGGCTTGTACAAAGGAGACCCATGATCCATCCACATTGAGATAGCGGCGCGGACTAATAATGGCGGCAAATTGCACAAGTTGAGAACATACCAACTCCCTCATATCCTATTCAATCTTATAACGTCATGTATAATTGCAAATAGACGGACACATTATTGGAGTTGGTGTTCTTTTTTCTTCATTTGCAGTTGGATGTATTTAAATATAAGTCATATATGTTTATGTACAAGGATTTGGGGAGCTCCAAGAAATTATATATATAATTCAATATGTATAAAATTTAAATTATTTTGCTTCAATAATTTAAAATATATATTGAGAATTAATTTATAAATAATTTTAATAAATATAATATTTTCAATGATAATTTACTAATACATATTATATAAGAGAATAAAGTAATAAATATAATAAACTACAACTTTTTATTATAAATACGATCTAAATAATGAAACATTGAAAATGAATAATAAATGATCTAAAGTAATTATTGCATTATATCCATAGTATTATTATATTCCTGAATAATTCAGGATATCCGCTCGTCCCGCTTCCAAATTGCCGCTTTTTCGCTCAAATTCTGCAGTAGCACTCAGACTGACTGCTTCGGGTGAGATTGAAAGTTAGAAAGATGGTTGACATGGATGCTCCTCTAGATTTCGAAACTGAAGATCCGCTTCTCAGTTGCCCTGTTATTCCCCAGAAGAGGTATTTTCTTTCTTTTACCCCTCTTCAACTAAAATCATTAGTTTCAAATACTCTGAAACTTATTCAACTTGTTTGCTGTGTTTGATATGCGAACCAGGAAGAAAGTTATGGACTTGGACGATCTTGTGGCTGATTTCTATAGGGAGAAAAACAAAGTGATGGAGAGGGAGAGTAAACGAGCCAAGGTTCGAAAGAAGTATGATGCGGATGATGACGACTGTTCTAAAGAAGCTCTACTCGCTCGACAAATTGATGAATGTCATAATCAGGCATCATGCTCTACCAGATTAGACCTTCTATTGACTATATTTCTATTTTTCTTTCAGCACTCTTACTAAATTTTGTAACTTTTTGTTGTAGATGAAAAAAATCGGAGATGAGGAAGAGGTCTCGTCGGCGAGCATACAAGTTTTTGGGAATCGGGTACTGTTTAATTGAATGAATACATTCATGCCTGCAGGACAAATTAAAGATTGCTTCTAGCATTTTGGTAGATTTATATAGCAGATTCACATCCTGAATTATGGATACTTTTCCTCCTTTTGGTCGCAGAAAACTGCTCCACCTGCGGCTTTTCCTGAGCTTAGAAGTTGTTCACTTTTGCAGTCTATTGGGAGTGATAAGTTCAAATCTCTACTCGAAATCAACGGAGAATCAGGCCTCTCTCTGCCCTCATCCCTTTAAACCTCCATATCTCTATGATTATTTTGCTTATTTTCTCATTATTTACCAACATAATATCGGTTAACCTCTTTGATATGTTATTGCAGGGGAGATTTTCCTCCAAGGGTTATTACTAAATGATTGGCTCTCAAAATTGGTTTCCTTGCATGGTCATGTAGAAAAGTCGATAGCCAAATGGGTTTTCCATCTAAGTTAGTGTTAGTAATAACTTGTGCATTTTGTTTGTTTTAATTATCATCATGTGCTTATGCTTCTTTATATCAGTGTTGTATTCACCAAAGGATGAGTTGAGGGCAGCAGCGTGTAGTTTCTGGTGCACCATTCTTTCGCCTGAGAATGAGGTGATTTCCATGTCATATCATACAAATACTGCTGCCCATTCTGAAGTTGATCATGACTGTATTACTTTATGGCAACTAATGATTTGTGTTTCATCTGTTATTTTTCTTGATCAGGGTCATAAATTACCAACTGAGTGGTTGCCTAGCCATTCTGAACTGAAAAAAGCTCTTGAAACATATGGATTTCTATTCAGTATATCCTCACCAGCAGAACCAGTAAATGAAAGTTAGTTCCCACGGCTTCTTGCCATTTATGAGTGATGATTGGAATGCAGGGAATTTTTACTGGGGAGACATCTTGTGTTTCCATATCTGGCCTTTAGATATTTCTAGTAATACTGGAGTTTAGTGTACTACTCTTCACTTTGAAATTTCAACCAACTAATTCTCTTTCTATAATTGTTGGTAGGAAAGCAAATCTATGTTTTATATGCATGTAGGTTTTGCCATTCCCCAGCATGGAAAATCTTGAACTTTTATTATCACCATATTTGGTTGGACATGGTACAAGATTTATGTTTGTGGCAGTCAGTTGTATAAAATGTGTTTCTCTTAATCAGAGAAATATGTTTTGGATATAGTTTCAAGACTACATCAATTTTTTTTGGGAATAATAAGAAGACTACATCCATTTTGATTCCTGGTGGGTGTGGCAAATATTACACAATTTGTTAATTAAAGCTTTAGGCCTAACTTGTGTGATGATATCAGAATGTCAGCCTTACATTTTTATATTTTATTTGCTGCCCTACATGTTTCAATCTTGTAGATTTTTACCAGCAACACATGCACTTACCAGTTCTGTTCTGTCAAAGTCAGAAACGATTCCAACGTCATGAATTTACATACTTCTATGTAACATTTTGGTTGCAATATTATTTTCATCTTGATTGATTTTGGCTTAGAAAAACAGATTGTAAAGAAAGGATTGACTAGTATAATATGATTTCCTATGCATACTTCATATTCATTTACTTGCAAATGTTCTCAAGATTCATCTACCATTTACAGGAATGTTTTTCTCACCATCTTTTAAGTTTGCCTTCAGATTCTGGTGACAGGGGACCACCTAAAAACATCAGTGCGTGGATAAAATTTATCACTGCGTATTGTCATGCAAGGTAACCTAGAGATGTAAACATTTGAACACCAGCTTTTACTGCTTTTATAAAATGCTGTTCTTAGTAGTTTCTATTTTTCTTGTAGATGCTATGAAAACTCTGCTTGATTAAAAAGCTCTTTGATAAGGTTTTGTGTATTTACTGTTGGCAGGAGTAAGCAACCAACCTTTTCAGCGTCAGAAGCTGAGGAGTTAGTAGAGATCATTATTTTTCTATATTTAGATACTCAGCTCCAAGGACTGCTGATACGGTTGTATGAATGCATGCAATCTGTTATTAGTTGCTTCACAGATGAGGAGTGGAGTACCAGCTGTGTAAACATAGCAAAATCTCTTGCTTGCAGGTAATTACGATTTAGTTATGCCATTACACACCTTTTAATTTTGTTCTATGTGTTCTTCCATATTCCACTAGGAGTGCTGCTTTTTGTATTTTGTTCACAAGGGAGCTCAGTTTGCTTCAGGTTTGAATTTGATGGGTTTTGCGTCCAATTTGTTTGTGTCATAACATTTTATTGAACATAAATGTTATGCGCATATAAAGTTGGAAGGACGTAAGCATAGTTCAAGGGATAAACCCCATTTGACGCTTATACTTTAGTTCTTTCCTATTTGATTCCTAAAATTGTTTAAACAATACAATTGCAGTTCTCGGTATTCACTTCAGCTGATATGTCAATCTCAATTAGTGGTCCAGTTTTTGTCATTTCAGCTGGATTCCTAGCAGAGTTGACCGAAAGGAATTTGTTGAAAACATCTAGAATCTTTGTCTTGGAAATAAAATATTGAAACAAAGCTTTCCACTGCCAACCTCAAGACTCCTCTAGTGCTTTTAGTTCATATTACATAAATATCCATTAAATACTCTTCAGCTTTCTCTCATCTTATTCATGTTATTGCCCAAGCTCAGACTCCCCAGGGACTTAAGCTGCTTACGAGCAGTGGAATGTATCTCAGAAATAAATACTCGTAGCAATCACCTGAGAAATGTGGTTTCATATCATGTGCTGCTTGTCTGTTTGGATAATAAGGTAAAAGATGGAATTCCTTCCTTAGCACACATTGGGATTCATTTTTATTTATTGTTGTAGATTCATTCTGTAGGCAGATCTAATCTTGTGTCTTATTTACATATATATGTTCTCTATTCACTTCTGATTGTCAGAATTCTGCTTGTTTAGTGGCAATGCTTATTGTTGTCTTCAATACTATTTCAAATGTCACCCTTTTTGGTTAAAAGTGTTTGGTTATCTGAAGATTATAAAAGTGATGATTCTTAAGCAGTTATCTTGTACATGTAGGCTATAGGTGCAGAAACTCAGTAGCATGTTTGGAAAATTGCATGCACTGCTAATGCAGCTCAGTGAACTAACATTGCTTGTGCTCAAATCGTTTGGATCCTAATAACATGGATGATATACTGTTTGTTTATGGGAAAAAATGGTTTCTCCTAATTATTATGTGTTGTTGTTTCATGAACTCCATATTTTTACTGATATCTAATCATGGATTGTACTGATTTATAGGTTCAGTGAAAATTATTGTTTGTTGCCTGCATAACTTACACTATTGTATTAGAGGGCAACTCTATGGACTGATGCATACTGCTCAGTGTTTCCTCTTCTGATTAAGTTATATCCTTCGCATCATTTTATGGGCATCAAACATGTAACCTTACAATTGTGCACACATCCCAAGTTCTTGTTAATTATTTTCACCCAAAATATGAACTGATGGCATGAGCTAAACTATTGTATTTTAACCCTGCATGCCTCAATCCAAATTGAATTCCCGCTTTCAGAATGATTTATGTTATATTCCCCAGGCTCTGAATGAAGACGAGGTTCTGAGGTCTCTCATTTCCATTGATGTGAAAGACAAAAATTGTGATCTTTTCAAGGCTTATATTTGCCTCGTTTTGACAGAAAATTGGCTCTTGTCTAATCCTATTTTAAAAGAGAGGCCAATTATTTTTGAAATGTGGGGAGTTTATCTGCGGCAATGTTCTTCCCACATCACAAGCACAGATTTGCGGCCTTATGCATCTAAGGTTTGCTGTCAAATGCTTTCTTTTATGAACTCGGTTTGATTTTTATTGCTAAAATTTCTTACCAAATTTCAGATTCGCACTAGAGCTTCATATTGTCTACATGAGAGCAGAAGGTGAATTTAGTAGGAAGTACGTACACAAAATCAAATAAAGTCAGCATTATGATTTTCTGGGTGTCGGTGCCGATAAATATGTACGCAGTGTACACTAATTAAGCTGTATAACTCTTCTGATCCTGAGACGAAAGGTAGATGGCACAGGTTGAGAAAGGAAGTGAGTACTGATGAATCAGTGGAGAATATGTGCTCTGGGAAAACCACCAAACGCTGCGCTTTTGGGTTGAATGAATGAAGACTACATACAAAAGGTGAAACACATTGGCAGGTCACAGTTACGAACTGGCGTATGTTGTGCCATACGTGACATTTCTATGTAGCATTACAAAATTGGTCTTTGCCTTTCCTTACTTTATTTTGGGGCTGTGACAATATATTCTCGATCAAAGATTTTACTTGGCTTGTGGTTGGGGTTCCACCATCCCTGGCTGATGTACTACTGATCTCACACTCGTGGAAGTTGGAACATATATATACACACACGTATGCTTTTACTAAAGATTCTTCAATGGAGATTGTAATTGAACATTATAACGAGAAATCCCCCATTCGTGGATGTATAAGTATATATATTTACATTGCCTGCTGATGAGCAACAGCTTGGACGACATTTACTTTGTTAGATATATATAACTTGGAGCAAAATCTGAAACCCAGAAAATTTTAACGAGGAAGAAGAAAAGTCTTCTAGGTTAGGAAATTTAAAATGAGGTTCGGGTGGATCTTAGGCTTGGGCTTAGCTTCGGGAAGCCGTTAACGCTTTAAACCTCGAGTCCGAATCTTCTTTAGTTCTTTGCCTCCTTTTTTCTCCTTTCCTTACAGTCTATTATCTCTCAGAACTCTCTTTGAATCAACCTTTTAATTCAAATGCAACGGCAATTCTTGCCCATTTCCCTCCACATAACACTTTCTGCTCCCAAGTTTTCAGCGTTTTCTGTTTGTAATGATCATTTCGGTTTCTGGGTAGCCCCAATTTTCTAGTCCTAACCCCCCCTTTGTTGAGTCTCTCGCTTGCTTCAATAGCACTACTGTTCTTGGTGTTCAAGAAACTTGCTTTTTTATTCACCGCGTACGGTTATTGTGTTTTCTTCCAAGTTCCAATCGGAATTGATAAACATGAAAAGTCAAAGAATGGCAAAGAGATCATCTTTTGGTAGCATAGTGAGGAAAAGGCTCTCTGACATAACCAACTCTCAGGCGCAGCCCAAAATGTGTGGAATTGAGGAAAAGGAGACTCAAGTTTCTAATTCCAGTGAAGACTTCATCAATAAGCTTCTCAGGGTATAATTTTCATTCTGGTTTTTTATTCAAATAATGCGAATTGGGTTTATCTAAATTTGTCATGCTTTCAGCAGTTTATCTAAATTTGTCATGCTTTCAGCAGTTTTTATGTAATATTAGTGCTAAAGATGTGTTCTTTTGTTTTTGCATCCACGCCCTGCTGTTCTTACACTTGCATTATTTGTTATTTTGTTGTGGGTGGTGGTAAACAGGAAAAGGCAACGTTGGTGAAACTTATTGAAGAGAGGAAGTATCCTTGGATTGTCTGCTACTGTTGGATTTTTGTTTCTTCTTTCTTAGAGTTTTCCCGATAAAGGAAAGAATTGGAAATCGATTTCAATTCATTTTCACTCGTGGAAATTTCAGCTACATTCCTAAAGTTGGAACTTAGCTGTTTATATTTGGTTGGGCTTGGATTCCTTGATTCTGGTGACACAGTAAGATCATAGAATTGAGTGGAAATGAATTGCGGAACCTGCGGATGAACTATCAGAAGTTGCAGCTGCAAAACTGGAATCTAGCTCAATCAAATAGCCATATTCTAGCTGTATGTTTCTCTTTGACTATGAAACTTCATTATGGGTTTGGTTTCTGAAATCTGTTCCAAACGATTCTGATTGGGTTGCTATGTTTTTCAGGAGCTTAACTTAGGCAGAGAAAAGGTGCGTTTTAGATTAACTCGACGTTCTTGTCTAATGCGCCTCTAGTCTTTCCCGTTTGTGGAATCATTCGCTTCTTCTTTTTCCGATTTCAAATATCTGCTGTTTTTGTTCCAGCTGAAGGCACTACAACATGAACTTGTGCTGAAGGATGCCTTACTAAAATGCAAGAATTCGGAACCACAGGTTAGTTTTGGTTGTCACATTATGATTATCTGAGTACAAGAAATTTCTTAATTTCATCCAAAACTAGCAAAAGCTGAAAATGTATAGATATTGACTACAGGTCGTTCCTATCACCCTGCGTAAAGTAAAAAAAAAGCTCCTATTTTGCTTCTTTTTGTTCTTTACTGAGTCGTCCTTTGCATGTCTGGACCAACTAATCTTCTTCGGGAACTATATATGCATTATCATCCTCGTGCATTTGTCACAACGTGGCAGTGCTTTCAAGAGTCTCGTGTGCCATGCCAACTTGTTTCGAAGCATCACTTAAATCCAGGTAGTATTATGAGAGACCTAAGTCTCACAACACACAATGGGTTCTTAAGATGCAGTGTACCCAGATGAATTAGATGGCAACAGCCTAACCAGTAAATTTCTCGGAGATAAATGGAGCCTAACTTGTCTGCTTGTTCATTCAACAGCATATAAGAATAAGAACCTAAGAGTGTGCTTTGAAGCAAAAAGAAATACTGCAGGTCTGAAACGTTCCCACAGAATACTAATCTCGTCAGTAGTCTTAGATTAGAGCATCTTTAGAGATAATGAGAATTAATAAGAGGTTTTAGAGGTGATTTAGGAAACGGATACCCAGTAAGATGCGAAAGTTGAGAATTGGAGAACAGAAAGGGCTTGCTAATTTGCTATCCTTCCTGTGCAGGGAAGAGGAGATGCCAATTGTCAAAAATCTTGCACACCGGTTAGTCTCTTGATATTCTGTTATGCTGAAAGCATTTTGTTTCCAAGAAGTTATAGGACTTAACTCATTGACATTTATTGCCTCAAGGAAGGGGAGAAATTAGAAGCAGATTGCTCTCGTAAAGTTAAGAATGATGCCAAAACTTCTAGCCGCAACAGAAGGCGAACTGCGAGAAGTCAATGTATTCACTCCAACCAGGAAACTTAAATCTAAAAGTTTACTGCTTCTTTATTTCACATCTGCTAATCTCCTTTCAAATATTTTGCAGCTATGGGCCCTTCTACTACACAACGACAAGGCACAGAGAAGGAGAAAGTAGAGAATAAAAGGTTTCTCGGGACACCCACTCTTTCCTTCTAATGCACGTAGATCTTTGCATATTGGTTGTGCCTAAAATTTTTTGAGAATCTTCTTCATCTTTAGCAGACTATACACTTTTCAGGACATTTTGCCACCTTTTATCCTGTTTCAAAATTCCAAAGTTATTGTTCAGCCTTAGTATCTATTGCTCTTAGTTGCTTAAGCCTGCTCTTACCATATTATACAGACGTTGTTTGAGACGGCAATCAGCTAGATTTAAATCTCAAGAGCGGGAACCTGTAGAGGACTTGTTTGAGATTGAAGATGCCAAATTTCCAGACACTCAGCCACTTGCTGATAATCCAAAACAAAACGGTACATCTTTGCCTAATTCATCTATGGAAACAGAAGGAAATTGGGACCAGAGAAATGAAAAAGAAGTGACACAAAGGTCTTCAATAGGAAGACCATTACGGAAAGCTGCAGTGAAGGTGCAATCCTACAAGGAAGTGCCAGTTAATGTCAAAATGCGCAGAGTAGAGTGATCACAAACTATCATCATCATCATCATCATCATCATGCAGAACATCAAATAGGACACCTGCGTGCAATTACTGTTTGTAATTCTTCTATGTATAACACCACTGTCGTACTATTATTATTGGCTGCGAGTTTGTTTTGTAAGTTTGCCATCTAATATCGTTGGCGCGCTATATTTAGTAATGGGGATCAGACCCATAGGCCGATAGTGGCCGAAGTGGAACCTTTACTTGCAAGGGCCCAAGCTTCTTGGGCAATGAACCCATGAAAAGAAAGATCTTTTATATTCATATGGATATGGAATTGGAATTGGAATGCCGATAGAGAAACTTATGGAGCTCCGGCTCTGCTCTTTAAAAAATGGTGTCTCCCAAATCCCAAAAAAACAATCAAAACGTCCCTTTCAATTCAATGCCAAAGTAAAGGGCTCTCATAGGCCAAGTCAAGTGGCCATCTCCAACTAACATTAACTACTAATCAGAATCACTTCACATGCTTGCACCGAAACACGACAAAGTAGTCTGTCGTTTTATATGGACTTTCAGACACAAAACCGCGTTAAATGATCACGACATCGACACGGACAATTAAAATCTTTGATTTAACTGAAATAAAATTTAGAAAAAGACACGAATTTAAAATGTTTCTTATAAATTCTACGTCTATTTGTACTGCACGAAGACATTTCGCAACAAAGTTCCGCCTTTTCAACTTTGTACTGCTGCCTGTATCTACCTAATGTCATGTCAAAGCCATCGAGACAGATGTAGTCAGACATTAATCAAAATAGCTTCGACTAAACTCTGTAACATCGATATTTACTATAATTCCACTTGAAGGTGAAGATCAGACACTTGCCTAACTTGTACATGAGTTGTTTCCGACTAATCATCTTGGTCAAAATATTTTTTGAGTACATACCGATAAATTGTTGAAATAAACTATTTTATGACATCGTTTCAAATAGTATTTATAAATTTTTTATAACATTATTTTGCTGACTACATGTAAAAAAAATGCAATTCAGGTACGTACATAAAAAAGATAAGCAAAGAACAAAATTTCAAAAGTGTTCAATTCATAATCATCTAAGATACATATTTCTATAGTTTGGTACAAGGCTCTATTTATAAAACTTCAATAAGATATTAAATACAACTTATAATAAACTTTTATTACTAATAATTTATAGGACTTTTAATAATAACTTATAGTAGACTACTAATACCTAATATAAGTCTCAATAACCAACTAGCAATATATCGTAAAAGTAAGCACTATTGAACTTGTGCTTGATATCTTGTTTAGGCTTCGAATTGGATCTTTTCCATCTTCCAACGTTCTCATCAGGCTGAAAAGAACTCAGCTCTGAAGAATGAGATGAACGATACAAGTTTAGTAAGGATGAGTGGTGAAGTTCTTCCTCTTTAATCTAAGTATCATTCGAATCGGAATGACCACTCCATTCGATAAGAAAGAGATAAAAATCATTTTCTTTTAAATGTTGCGAAGAAGGTACTAGCGGTATATATTTAGCAACTTCATTTGTAGGTAAAGTAGGAGGTTCAAAGGTGCCGCAACAAGGTATAATTCTTCTATATTATAAATAAAGCTACTATTCATGCCAAAATCCAGAAGATATGCATTAAATCCAAGTTTACGGATAATAGCGGTAGGGCAACGGCTCTAACATAAAGTTTCTTTAAAAAATGTTATAGAATCTTTTTAGGATAAATATAAATCGTGACACTATCACTGTATATTAAATTTCGTGTTAAATAATAAGTTTATACTTTTTATTATTTAATGTAATCTTAACATGTAAATTATGATTATTTTATGCAAAAAAATTTCTTTTGACTTAGCACACATCAAAATATGGAAGCCTTTGCAACACATCCCGAGGTAAAGCACGACTTGGTATTGAATTGTAATTCTTCTTCTTATGTGACAATAATTTTTTCTTGGGAAAGTAGTTCGGACTTAGCAGTAGAAGACTATGACTCCCCATCAGATGCAGCTCAAGTTTCTGACATTCCAGGAGATTTTTGTGTATAGTTCAAAACTGCAAAACATAAGTCAACAAGAAAGAGAAAGAAAAATCTCAAATATCAACAATAAATGATTAACAAAGCACGGTATATTGTCATTTTCAAGGCTATGACGTATAAGTGGTGTCTTTATTGGTACTTTGTGTGATCTATCTTATAGGTAGATATATTGCCTTTCTTAGGGAATTGTTTTGATCATATTGTAACATCACGATAGACTTAAGGTCTTGAACTCATTGTCATGTCGATCTAGTTTCAACTATGGTAAATTTTATTTAATTTTTCAAAAAAAATGGAAGAGTTTAACTTTTCCAAAAAAAAATATGGTAGCCTTATTTTTAGGCTAACTAATAGATCTCGAAATAATGCTCTTTCTCTTATTCTTAAAAGAATAAGTATTATCTCTATTGAAGTTATCAATACTAAGATTACAAAGTCAAAGGCAGGTTAAAAGAATATGACAATATATGTCATCTTTATAAAGTCCAACAAAACAAAAACTATACATCTTTCTAAGAAAGATAAAGTACTCATATTCACCCATGTCATCAATGTTGCAAATACCATACCAGATTTGGTGCCGGATTAAGTTCTGGTACGGTACTATACCGGTATCGGTATTGGTCAATACCGGATATTGTTTCGGGTAATTTTTTAAATTTATGAAATAGTCCCTGAATTTTTTAAAAAATTACCAAATAGTCCTTTGTCATATTGTACAGTTATACTGTATATTTTTAACCATGTCTTCAAAAATCAAAATAATAAATAATAATCAAAATTAAAATGAAATAACAATAATTTTCAGATATTTCACATATAAATAATAATCACAATTTATATAAAAAATACAATCATTATCATACAAATATAAAATTAAGAACAATATAAAA
>JAOQMS010000008.1:7213775-7233465 GCA_027563885.1 Erythroxylum longipes
TAAAATATTTTTATTAATACTTTATTAATAAATATTATATAAAAGATTAAAATAAATTTAAATAAAATAATTTATTTTTAATTTTTAATTAATTTATAGTTATTATTAGTAATAAAACATTTATTTTATTTTTAAAATAAAATGTTCGGTGCAGTGCGAGATTCACAATTCTGCATGTTATCCTAAATGGATGTCGATATGATTCTATTTTCAATTTTAATAAACTAATAACATTTTTAAAAATTACATTTATTAGGCTACCTCCATTTATTTCTAGATCATGCTTCCTATCTTTGCTTTGAATAAAAATGGGGAAGATATTAGTGCATTAATTTTCATTAGCTATAAAAGTAGACAACATACATTCAACAATACTAAGGCAATCATTATCCTGAAAACTTGCATTAAGATCATCTTCATTACCAGAATAATCTAATGGTCAACAATTTGGTCTTCCTCAATCTTTAAACAACTTAATTTAATTTCTAAAGCTAATGCATGTGGAGGATTAAAAAATTCAATATGACCCTTGTGGTGACATTTATGACAAATAATAAATGCATTACTCACTTTATACTTAATGACAAAAGCAACATGTTTAGACTTATTAATTCTAGATTGGTTGCCAACTAAAGATGGGAAAAGAGCCTAAGCTGAGCTATAGTTGAAATCAATTGGCTTGGTCCGAGTTGAACGTGTGTTAGGCTAAACTTAAACCTTTTAAAAAAAAATTTGTGAGCTCGAGCTTAGCTCAAAGCTCAAACTTCTTTTACATATAAAACGATATTATTTTATATATGTAACAGAATGAAATCGTTTTGTATATTGTATTAAAATGAAATCTTGATTAAGATTGGGTTTAGGCCGAATGCTTTAGCCTTGATTGAGATTTGGGCTGTATATATATGGCTTGAGCTCTACTCAGTTTGTTGCCATCTATTACAAACAATTTGAAGTTTAACATTATTGCTTGGAGACTTAGTTTATGATAATGGTTTAGTTTGAATTATGTGATCATTTGTATGACTCTTATTGGATTTATCAACATCTAAGACTATTTGGTAGGCATCTTCCAATACGTTTAATGGATGCAAGTTAACCATTTTTTGAATATTGTCCATAAGACTATTGATAAAATAGTTACATGCAATAAAATTATTTCTTAGGGCGAAATTCACTCCCAGAGGCTAGTCGTTTCAAATTCAGGAGAATATTTAACTACACAAATTGATAATTATTTCAAATTTATTATATGAGCAAACTAAGTTACTTTTATAAGATCTAAGGATGCATTTTTTAAAGTTTTGATTCTATGTTCTCTCAACGAATGATAGGTAGTGTATCCTAATGAGTGACGTCTTGTAACATATTTTGATAATATATTTTAGTAAAAGCTAAAGGTAGAGCTTACGAGAAACTATACCAACGATTGTAAAACTAAAGATGGAAAAAATGACATTTTTAAGTTGGTGAGAGTTAAGGAATGAAAAGCGAGAAACTTAGATCAAGTTAGGTTGTATAAAAAATGAAGCAAGGCAAGTGCTCTTAGCTTAAAATGACATCAAGAGGCGATGACAGAGGTACTTTTATAGCTTTTTTAATGAAGGCATAAAGGATAACATTTATTTGGGTGATTTTAGCACGTTCGAATTGTTAATAACATATTACAAGGGAAGAAATAAAAAAATAGTAAGGAGATGAAGAGTGGGTAGTAGTGGCTAATGGGATACTCATAGAGGTGTGAAAGAGCCTAAGTAAAGAGATCTTACTTAACTAGCCAAGCTTTTTAACGTGATCATTAAGTTAGCCAAAATGTTGGATGAATGAAGATTTAGTATGTTAATTCCTTTATACAAAAACAAAGGGGACATTCAAATCTGTAACAACTATAGAGGCATCAAATTATATAGTCACACTATGAAGTTATGAGATAAAGTTATCGAGAAGAGCGTAGGAAATGATGCTTCTATCTCGAAAAATCAATTTGACTTCATGCTAAGAAGGTCCACGACAGAAGCTTTATATCTCCTTAAAAAATTAATGGAATATTACAAGAAAAGACAACGTAACCTACATATGTTTTTTTTTAGAGAAGGCTTATGACATGATACCTAAGGAAACCATGTGGAGGTGTGTAGAAGTCAAAGGAGTTCTTATGACTTATATACGAGTTGTTAGGGATATGTATAAGGGTATAAAAATTAGAGTAAGGATGACAAGAGGACATACAAAACATTTTTTTATCGATATTGGGCTACACAAAGGCTCCTCTTTGAGCCTCCTTTTGTTTATAGTAGTGATTGATGAGCTAACCAAGAATATCCAAAGGAATGTGCCTTGGTGTATATTGTTTACTAATATCATTGTTTTAGTGGATGAGACAAAAGAGGATTTCAATGTCAAACTTTAAATTTGGAGGGATAAGTTAAAGTCGAAAGGCTTTAGATTGAGTAGTACTAAGACTGAGTATGTATAATGTAACTTTTCAAGGCATAGGATGGCTACTGATGTGGAGATAAAGATTGACTAAGAAGTTATACCACAAAATGAGTGTTTTAAGTATCTAAGATCTATTATCCAGAGCAATGGAGAGATTGATAAAGACACAGTTCATTGGATCAAATCAGGGTGACTTAAATGGAGAAATGCATGAGGAGTTTTATGTGATAAGAAGATACCACACAAGTCTAAAGGTAAATTATATCGTTTAGCAATTAGGCCACCCATGTTCTATATTGCAGAGTGTTGACCCATTAAACAGGTGCATAGTCATAAGGTAATGGTGGCGGAGATGAGGATGCTCAGTTGAATGTGCAATCTTACTAGAAGAGATAAAGTTAGGAATGTAATGGTAAGGGACAAATTAAAGGTGACTAATATTATTGAAAATTTAAGAGATACAAAGCTTAGGTAGTTTGTACATATTAAGAGAAGACACCTAGACTTTTCAATGAGAAGATGAGAGAAGATTGTACTTAAAGACTGTAAGAGGAAAAAAGAAAGAAAGGCCTAAAAAAATTTGAGGGAACGTGAGAAAAAATGATATGACACTGCTATAACTTACTGAGAATATGACCTGCAATAGAAAACTTTGACATATTATGATAGATAAAGAATCTCTCATAAAGAAATTCTTGTCATTCTTATAAGTCTTTTAGTATTTTCCTTTTGTATTTAACCTGAACTTTTAAATATATAGTATTTACCTCTTAGAGATTTAGCTCAAGCTTTTTCCTACTTAGCCTTACCATAATCATGATCATCATCATTATTATTTATACCTTGTTTATCTTTATCTTATTATTTAGTTTATTACTTATTTTATTTTTATTATTAAGTATTTATTTATTTATTATTTTATTTATTTGACCTATTTTATTATATAAGTTTAAATTATTATTTATTTTTTCATGTAGGTTGTTCGAAAAAACCTCTCTACTAATTTAGGGGTAAGGCTGTATACTATTGAACCTTTTCAAATTCCATGTATTAACGAAATTTTTACTGGAATATTGTTATTATTGTTATATTCTAACGGACTTGGTTAATTTCATTTTAATAAGCCAAATATGCTCAATATTAATCATATCTTACCTATCTATATATTTTTAAATAAAAACTAACCTATCATAAAATACATTACCATCCATAGCACTATCAAATTTAGGAGTTGTGATCTTAATCGATTTTATGATATCCCTTTTATCATGATCCCTAACCATGTTTCCATAAAAATCTTGGTCTCTATCCGTTAGCTTTTGGATGCTAGTATCGATTCTTAAGTGGTAGGTAATTTGTAAGAAGGTTAGTAGCCTTATTGTGATATCTCTCTCTAGGTTAACTGGAATCACTCCTCGTACATATATCCTAGTGGTAGGCCTATCAATTACATGACCTTGTAAGTTCAATTTACCTCAATTTTCATGTAAGGGGTGAAATGATACCATCAAACCTATTTAGGCTCATTATTAGATTCAAACTTCTTATATATGTTAAGATCATTTTGTTTCCTAAGAGATTTATCAACAACTTATACAATTTCATGTTTACCTTAATGGTTTAAAATCAACTCCATCTTTTTATCTATTGATTTAAAGTTTGCCTCAAATTGATGTTATAAAGTAGAGTGGTATTGATTCAATTGAGTATGTATGGAGTTTAAGTTGTTCATAAGTGCTAACAAGGATATAATTTAATCTTTATTAACATTATTAGGACCAATTATATTCATTAAAATTTTAATAACATCTTGAGATATTACTAGTAACCTTAGGACAAATTTATTAAATCTATTCGTTGGGTATATTATATTAGAAGAAGAAGACGTGTTAGTATTAAACTTAGTTGAAGTTATGCTAATATAAACATAATTTCCACTAATTAATAAAACTTATAGTCTATATATTGATGCAACAAACACAAATGCTCAAAACTCAATATGATTGATGTCACAATTTGCATTAATTACAAAAAGAATTTAAGGAAAATAGATATGTTTTTAAATACATTTATGCCTTTTCAAAAAACAATAACATAATGTTATTAAACCAAATTTACAAATAGTAAACGAGTTTTCATAGTAAATAAAATTTTACTAATATTTGAACCCTAAATTTTTTATTTCTTTTATATCTTTAAATGACAAAGCAATGTCAACTTTATGTTCTTTACTTTGTCTTCAATCTTATTAGTGTTTTCTTTAAAATTAAAACTTGTGGATTGTATTTTTCTCTACTTAATATTTCATTTGTCTTTGTTTCACCCTTATGTTTTAAAATATGTATCTCTTTTCTTTATATATGAATTATATTAATAGCCCTTTGAAGAAACTTCTTATGATATCATCTAAAGAAGTCACATTTACTAATTTGTAGAGGTTCAAACAAAATTCCATAGTGATGAAAATTATATAGATTATTTAATTAATGTATCCATTTTCACTAAAAACTTAAGTTTAATGTCATTTTCCAATCCTCACATATGGTATACAAAAACTCCACAAAAGTATAACGTTATGTGTTCCTAATGCACGTAATCACCGACAATTTACCACTAAACTATTAGCAATAATACAATAATAGTAAAAAATCACAATGCAGGATTCCCATGTTATCCCTAATTATAGTGTTGAAAATACATTTCGTTCCTGTGATTGATCAATTTTGTTTGTATCTAATAAAATACCTCATGACCTATTCACATCATTATTACTTCTTTTGTCCCCCTTACAAAACACCTTCTACTACTAGATCTTAACCATTACAAAACACATCCTAGTAACTAAATGACTAATATAAAGAGTTAATTATGTATATTAGTCTTTTAATTAATTCTACTACTTTTTATTTATTTATTATATTTTATGAAGCATCACTTATACGTTTCATATACGATAATTTTCAAACAATGTTCCACAATTGTACTCTATCAAACAATCTTCCACAGTGTATTTGTATATGCATACATCACAACTAGTAAAGTACACGAAAGAAACTGCAAATGTTCCACTAAAGTTTATACTAAAGAAAACTTTTAAACCTATTTATGTTTATTATAGACGCTAAAGAATAAACTAACACAAGATGAACGTTGCCATTATTATTTTAATTATCAAATAATTGATAATTAGCCGTGGTTTTGTGGGGGCTTTAACTTTTTGTATAACGGGTGATTGGATTGGCACTTGGGATTCCAAAGATCTTCAAAGAACATGACATGATTTTAGATGGAAATCGAGGGCCCACCTTAAAGACTAAAAGAGCCTCATGGTGGGCCCCAAACAAACACACATCCCTAACCATTTGATTCTTATATGGACCCCACACGCTTAACCAAAAGTCCGAATCCATGATTATCTAGGTCCACTCCGACAGGTATTAGACGGTGGGTCCCTACTCTCTTTTTTGTTTTTTGTTTTTCTAATTTGTGGTCTTAAGCACGGCATAGGGGCTATAATTCTTTTTAGTTTAGTGCTAATTTAAATAAGATATTCTAATCTTGATGTAACCCCAAAGGCATTGCACATGGATCCGTGTATCATTCTTTGGGCTCTATGCATTGCATGCATATTATTGACACATATACTAAAGAATTTATAGCCATCAACTTGATTTGAAATGCATTTAGTTTTATGGTTAACGGGTTAAATATTGATTTGATCTTAGATTCTCAATATCAACATTATTCTCTTTCCAATTTTATGTGGGTTCAAAGTGAAATCAATCACACGCACATGCCAACTTGAAAGCTTGTATCTAGCTCGTGACATGAAGTTCGAGTTAGGTTAAGGGGCTTGGATTGGATATTGCTGATGTTATGATGCTCAGTTGTGTATAAAAAATTGTAAAATAAAAGGAAACATATGTTAATGACAAAAAACATAATTACGAGGCACTAGGGAGATGAGGAAGGTAAGTTATAGTATTATAAGAGATTCATAAAAGAAGAGAAAGGGTAGTGAAAAAAAAAAAAAAACTCACTCCTCGCAAGTTGTCTTAAACAAAGCCTACAAGGCATCTTACGGCGTAAAAGATTCAAAGAAGCACAACATGGATTAGAGTAGTAGTTGCGAAGATCTGCATGCTTGAGAGCGATTCGATTCTCTCAACTGTCATAAAAGAAATTCGTTAGTTACTTTTGTTTCTTTACCAAGTTCGTTATAACTTTAGATTTACGTACCTTTGGCGAATATGACCAATAAAAATAAGGAATTCAATAGATGCGGGACACATTTTCCAAACTTAATTAATTAATTTACACATTTATTACTTTCGAATATGTAAAGAGATTAGTATGTTTGGTAAAAGGAGAGGGCGCGGCGAGTGCAGACTGCAGAGTGCTCCCTTTTCTTTATTCATTCATTCGGAACTCGCTCCTTTTGAATACAAAACATAAAACATATGTTTGCTACAAAATTAGTATTTAGTCAGTTTTGGGATATCATGTACAGCATTAACTGAAAACCTTATCCATATTGGCCGACCAAATCCAAATGTTTCTTAGGGTAACCAAAAATTGCAGTCTTGTTGCGCAATCATATTTATTTATCCCTTTGGTTCATATATAATGTAGCAAGCGTGTTGTGGGTTTAAGTTAATTAGTTTGTTTTGTTCCCCATGGTATATTGTTGTCAATGTTGCCAACCAGATCATAGCCTTGGACGTTTATAGATTGGGGCATGTTTATTTAATATAAACAAAAATGAAAAAACGGGTCCCAATTATAGAAAACGGTTAATCCTTTATTCAATGTACTGGTGATCAAGCATGATGTTTAGTTAATATAATGACTATATATATATATATATATATATATATGGTAGGTAAAGATAATCGGTTAATGATATATATTGTCTCTTTTTTGTGTGCATCAAGGTCACTTTTTTTAAAAATAAATGTTTGTATATTCAATAAAACTCATCTGTTGAAAGTTGGAGATTTTTTTATAAAATATTATTTTCTAATTAAAACAATGATTATAGTAATTACTATAATAGCATTTCTATGACTATTATTACGGCATCACGATCATTATTACTTCATTACATGCTTGAGACAGTGCAGCCTTACTCTTTAATCAAGCCATGGTCCTTTTTCCCTTTTGACTTCACGGATAAAGGGATTCTTTCACAATTATAAAAATAGCAATGACACCATCAAGCATTTGGCTCGATGAGCATTTTCCTCTTCTTTCCACCATTCAATTTCTAAGGGAAATAAAAATATATAATTAATTAGCTTAAAATAAATAAACAAAATAAGTTGACTTTAAATGTTATTTAGAATCTTCAAATTTTTCGTTAAAAATGATTGTAAAGTGTCTTGTTTAGATCATAAAGCACATATTAAGTTTGACTTATTATAAAAAAAGGATAAATGTTCATAAAATTATATGTAAAATCAAAATTATAAACAACTATGAAAATTTTAAACAAAGATATGTTCATTATTATAAGGTGACAAGCATTTGAATAATGAATTGAAAAAATATGAAATAGTTTTAATATTAAAGAATTGTTTGGTTTTACTTATATTTTTGTTTCTTGATTTTGATATAATTTTAAAGTAAAAATCAAATTTTGATTGATTTTTTTAGTGTATCTATGCACTTACACTTTTATTACTAGTCATAATTAAATATTAAAAGATCAATTATTTTTATAAATCAACTAACTAACTAATTTTATTCTAATTTTTATATAATATTTATTAATAAAAATGAATAATATATTATTATATTTTTATTAAAAATAAAATTTATATAAGTAAAATTTTTGTAAATTAATATTTATTATATAGGGTTAATTATAAAAAATCTAAAACTTTTACTTAATTTTACAATTATAACCTTCAATTTTAAAACGTGAAAATTAAATATCAAAACTTTCAAATTTTTTGCAAAACAGTGCAACGTTAGTTTGTTCGTCAATAGAGATAACATGTAAGTCACGCATAACCTATTTACTAATATTAAAACTTGATTACTATCTATATTGGATGAGCAGAAGTACCCGAAGTGGAGGTGTATTCGTTTCGAACAATAAAGCATCAGGTCTACCAGCAAGAACAAGAGATTTAGTCTACAAATAGTTCAACCCACGCTTACAAGAATATAAATTGTCCAAATTATCAGGAATACAGGTTCACCTTTTGATTCTTTGTTTTCTGTAGCTACTATCTTTTAGATGTGTGCTAGGTAAAATTTCGAATTGACACAATAATCTGTAAATCAAACTAATTGGATATTTTGTACTAGACAAGTTTTGTACGACAGATTCAATCAAGAGAGTGTAAATATGAAGATTCGAATACAAGACTTTTTAATCTTATACTCTCCACTCCACTAACTCGACCACTCCTAAGAGACCTTTGACCACTATGCTAACATGTGCCATCTTCAATTGACGACAATTGGAATCACCACAAAACTCCTGTAAAGACGATGACCCCATTAAACCCAGAAGTTACATTATCCTTATACCTGTCTCTAAACCGAGCACAGCCAACATGAGTATCCCGTTTTCTGAGAGCACTGAACAAATTAGACAAAAGGTTGGGAGTGTTTAATCTGACAAAAAATCTAGAGTCTTGAAGAGGTGGAGTAATTAAGGTAGTGGCAGATGGGAATTAGAGGAAGCCACAGAAGGAGAGGATGAGAAATTCAAAGAAAAGCATGAGACTGACTGTGTGGGTCTTGAGAGATTTGAAAAGCATATTGGATGGCTCTATTTCGAGAAATCAGTAGCAATTTTTGTCCTTTAAAATGGTTGTCTGCTGGGAGTCGGAAAGGTGCAACCTGCAACTGAAGAGACTAATGTGTAGGTGTTAAGATGGCGGCAGATAGGTTATGTGTAGAAGAGCACAAAATTTGAACAACAATTTTGTTTTATTTAATATTAATAAATTATTTAAACAAAATTATAACATGGACGTACTATTCTTGAAAGCATTTCACTTGCTATAATTAATTGGTTTTTGTAACCAAGTGAGAGCATTTTGGACGAAAATGTTTGGACAAAGCTTTGCCCGTCGCCTACTTGTAGGTTTGCCTAGGGTAACTCACCTTGTATACAGGTTTAACTTGACAAAGTGGCTACGCTGCATATGATGTATGAACATACAAAGCCAAAGCAGAACCGAACCTCGGATGGGACATAAAGGCGCGGCGCCCATTTTATTCTTCTTTGACATTTTGGTTGGATGATTAGTTTGGACTTTACTATTCTATTTTTATACCACCATAAGAAAATAATTGAACATAAAAAGAAGGAAAGTTAGCCTAGGAAAATTGATGCATGCCCTTAGTTTATCTTACTCCTGGTCAATGTTCCAAACCCGTTTTCATAGTTTTATTTATGCATCTAATAGTTATACAGAGACGATATATCGAATGAGTTCCGACGTTAGTCAAAGAGAAGCCTCCATCTTTCCTAAAAGGAAGAATTAAATGTTCAAAATGGGTCCATTTCCTTTCTTTGAGCAAAATATTGGTGGGAAAGTTTGGTTACCAGCTCTGTTTTCTGACCAATGGAACTATTTGTATCCCATCTACCACTCAAAACTCGAGCGAATGAAAAGGAATTAAAGTGATTCCTTTTAATAAAGATAGAATGGATAGAAAAATAACCATAGTTGATAATGTCGTGATGCAGAGAGAGTTCCCAGGTCAAAAATGAGACCCACGAGATGTGCTTAATGTGTTTATCATTTCTAAATTATTTACGGGTGAGTGTAATTTTGTCAAAAAAGACATGCTAGTCATTTTGTTTCCTAAATATCCCGAGACAACCAATTTGTCTTTGGAAAATTATAGATATGAACATTTTACAACCACTTTCCTGCACAATTAAGATTTTTTTTTTCAAGTGTGCAAATAACTTCGCTTGAAATTTCAACAGAAAAAGTCAGCAAACCTCAATGATTCCGTGACTCGTATATGTGACCTTTGAGTTATGAAGAAGTAACTTTACTAATTGTTCCAAGACTAGCTCTCTTTAATTAAAATTTCTATTTTTTATAAATTGATTAATTTATTATTGTATTTTAAAAAAATATAATTTTAAATCCCTAGTGAAATTGAAAATTTTACTCAATTTTAAAAGCAAACCTATAAACTTTGAATGCTCAATTAATTATCAGAAGCTTTCCTTCTCTCAAAATAATGCGCAGAGAATAATAAATCAATTCTTCCCAACATCAAAAATTTCTTGCTTTCTTTAACTTCAAGACAATATTTGATGTTTAACAATTTTGTATGATACAATTTCTTAGTTTATATAATTAAATCCCAATGTAGGTTAAAAACTGCAATAATAAATATTGCTTTTAAAGGATAACTTAATTGATGGAGCTAGTCCTTGAAGAATTTTTAATTAAAAATTTATAAATTTGAATTGCAATAAAATTTAAAAATTCAAAAGAGATAAATGATCAATATGAACTTAATTTTGGGTCATTAATTCATTAAATAATTTATTTAAAATTTGTAATTTATTAATTATTATGTCCACCTATCGAATTATGTTGCAAAACGTTAAAGAAGAATCCTATTCCTTAATTTCAACGATTTTGAACCCAATAGTTTGACTCCTAAAGAAACAGATTCCTATATTATCAACAATGTGATTCATATTATTTCCTTTTTTGCTTCAATAGTGTGTGTAACATCTTTAGTTGATCATACGAATAGACATTCTCTGTAGCAATGAGCATGCCATGATATTTCACAAGTTGCTTTCAAATGCAAATGTTCAAACATTAACCAGAACGTAATGAACTTTTGCATGTTTTAAGGTAACAGCGCTAGCGCAGTTTCTTATTCAAGGTAAGATACTGGCGAGAAAAGTATACGCATAGCCTTAGCTCTCCGGCTCTTTGGTGTTAAATTTAACAAAGGGGAGTGGTCACTGTCTGGTCTCTACCGCTTTTACCGCTAATATCCGATTTTTTGTTCTAGTTTGTACATAGAACAGTAGGCTCAGTACAAAATACTGACTCACAGTCAGTGATGGAGAGAAAATCTTAAGACATAGGGAAAAAAAAATTGGCATTGATAGACTTTTGGCCTTTCCTGCTTTTGTCCAATACCTAGTTACCTACTAAGAAAAAGCAACAGAGAACACACAAAAAGAAAACAGTAGCAGCTAGCAAGTTGTTATAAGAGCTACCTAAACCACTCAAAAACCCCCCATGATCCCATCTTCCATTTCTCTCGTCCTGTGTCTTTAAATCGTTTTGCTTTAGTCCACGAGTTCCTAGTGCTGAAGCATGGAGAACCAGAGAAATTCCATCCTGAGTTGGTACTATTGCCAAGGAAAGGTTAGACATGTCTTTGACTACCATTTTCTTACTTATACAACTCTGCTATCAAAAACATGGTTTCTAATTTTGGTGTTAAAGTGGCTAATTGTGCTTGGAAATGCTCATTTTTGGGACTAATGCAGACTATGGAGGAACTGAGACAGTCCCTTCTGTATACAACTCTGGAGCTTGAGCAAACAAGGCTAGCAGCTCAAGAAGAGCTAAGAAAGAGAGATGACCAGTTGATACACCTCAAAGATCTACTAACCAAAACCATGAAAGAAAGAGATGAGACACAAGAGAAATGCCAAAGATTAGTGTTCGAAAAGCTTTTGCTCCAACAGCAACAGCAGCAACAACAAAATGCTCCTCTCTCTGGGATTTCAGGCATTGAAGATGAACCCAGAAAAAGGATTGACTCCAACAATGGCTTCTCGTCATCAGATTGTGAAGAGAGCATTGTTTCGTCTCCTGTCATTGACCCAATTCCACAACCTCAAGAATTCCCGGCTACTTCAGTACCACAATTGGTACCCCAAACTGTGACTCAGCAAACAGTAGGGATAGTGCCTGAAAAGCCATTGCCTGAAAAGGGAAAGCTTTTACAAGCAGTGATGAAAGCTGGTCCACTCTTGAAAACTCTGCTCTTGGCCGGACCACTTCCAGAATGGAGACACCCTCCACCACCCTCTTTTGAGATCCCACCAGTCACCATCCCTTCACCCCCATCTCCTCCGCCACAACTCCTCCACCAAGACTCCTTCCCCAACACCGTCAATGGATGCAACAGAAAGAGGGTTCTCTGTGGTGGCTTTGACTCGTCGGTAGAGACAAAGCATCAAAGGATTGTCCTTCACTGACCGCTACAAGTTACCAAGTTATGATTTACAAAGTTTCACAACTTACATACTTACAATCATTTTTAAACCACTAATTAGGCAATGGGAAATCTAAGCTGGACGCCACTGATCTAGCATTTTTGTACAGACGTTTGGTTTACTTTTAGAGAGTAGAGTCTTATAGAGAAGAAGCTATTCCATGTTGACTGAAGCTGAGAGAAGAGTAGCTGGCAGTTGTGATTGGCTCTTTTTGCCACCGTATCTGGGATTAGAGATTTTGGTCTTTGCTTCTCTTATTCACATTTTTAGCTTATGTCCCATGACGGTAAATGGGAAATCAATGACTTGAAAATCGGATTGATATATATATCTATATATCTATATATATATATAAATATATAATAGCAAGTGAAAAAATTGTAACTTTATGAGGATGCTGCCTGCCTTAGTGAAGCAGTCCAGAATCCAGATCCAGTGATGAGTTTGTGTGTATGTGTATGTGTATGAGTCGGTGTGAATCACAGTGTGACGGACAAAAGAAGCTGGGTGTGAGAAGGAAGTTGTTGGGGTAGGGAGATGGGTAAGGCCAACAACCCTTAGGTCTTAGGCTTTGGTTGTCGGGTTGATGTGGATCCCGCGAATCAGAATCAGGATCTACTACTGCTACTATTAGTGTGTGGTGTATTGATTGTTTGCAAATCAAACGCGAGGGACAATATGATTATAATTTCAATTTTCTTAGAGTTCTCTCTTGTAATGCATTTTCCCTTGTTATTACATTGTTCAATGTCAGAAAATGAACGCCAGAACACGGCAGAGGCCTGCAAGTCCATACACACGCTTTATGCTCAGTCATCAGCTGATGGAGTTCTCCGCTCTTTTTATTGCAAAAAGAGTTTAACCTTTTATGTTCAAATAACTCTTAAATGCTCAAAATTCTTTCACTCCCATTCCCAAATTTATGTAGTATTTACAAATTTAAAATATTTAATTTTATAATACCAATGTATTAATTAAGGGTTGTAACATATCAATAGTGAATTATATTTAATTAATCTCTTTTCTGAAGTTGATCATGATTTGAATTTTGAAAAATGAGAGTTTTTAACATTTAATTAATTAGAACTCACTGATTACCCACACTTCCTGCAGTCTCAGAGAAACATTTTTGACAGGCATACAGCCTGTTTTGTTATGCATGCAGAGGTTAAATCCTACTTGATACTACTCTACAAGGGCCTCCAACATGTCTGTCCAAATTGGTCGTTGGAGTACTTTCCTGGAATGTGATAGGATTTGGAAAATTGTCTTCTTTAAGAAAACTGGTATAAAACTATGCATTGGTTGTTAAGTTGGTAGTTACATATTCAAAGATGAAACAAGCAGAAGTTTTTGATCTAGTCCTGTAGTTAACGGGACCTTGCTCTTGTATAAACCACATCAATTTGATTTCAGCTCCTTTAGTGATCATTTGGATTTAGCACGCCATTGACTTGGATAGGGACTACCATCAACGGTCAGGGCCACATTTATCTGCCATCTGTTGCTTTTCTTTGCAAGTCTATTTAGTATTTACAGGGCTCTAGTACAAAATGCCTAATGATTAGAAATTCATAAAGATAACTTATTTCCTTCGTTAATTACATATTTCCATGGAAAAGAATGGTGATTGATTTGGATCGGCCTTTATCAGGAGTGAAACTAATAGTCTCATCTCACCATTTCAGCCATCTCTGATGAGCATGAAGCAGCAGGGCCTCCTCGTGTCTGCCTAGTGTTGTAGGACTTGCAGCTCAGGCACTTGTGTGCCAGAATGTGGAATTGGACGTGGGAGTTTGCTCCACAATCATTGCACAATATCCACACCTGTTCACCAAAACCAAAATTAATCCCAAATAATGTAGAAAATAGCAGCAAGTAGAAGAACTAAGGATCACATATAGCTTCTGCCGCCTACCCTCTTGTTTTGGTAGATTTCAGGCATTGGAGTTGCAGCAATCTGTATGCCAGCATTTCGAGCATAGTAGTTAGAGAAAAAGTGAAAGGGAAATAAAGGGAAAAAATTGTTCAATCTTATGGTGGTTGGCACCTCTTGATCAAGATTTCTCCACAAGTTTGACATGTCGCAGATAGATTTGGAGCAAACTGGGCATGAATACCTGCAAAATTATGTTGTGCATGAATCAACGATCAGCTAGTAATGAAGAAAAATAGATAAGACAATCTCAAATATCAAGGTGATTGAAAATCTCTGAATATAAAACTAATGAAGAAATTAAGTTTTAGGTGATTGTATTTGTAGCAGTGCTCCACCCATTTATTTGCCAAAGGCTTATTGTGCTTACCTGTAATGTTGCTCCATCTCTCTCACACATTCCAAATGTATTGTATGCCCACATGGTAATACAGTGATATCTTTCATAGTATCAAATAGAAACTGCACATCAAATAGGAACTCGCTAAGTATGCAGCAATTACTTTCAGCAGCTTAAGCTTAAGACTACATTGGTGTAGTATTTTACCTCAAAGCATACAGGACAATTATGATGCATGGCCCCTTCCACACAGCGGTGTGCATCCTTCATGGAATTGGAGTAGCAACAACCTGAAAATGTCAATTGTCGATATCATTACTAAAATTTTCCGAGTTATCAAATGATCCAATCTTTCAAAGGGACAAAATAATTGCATTTCCAACTCTCTATCTAGGTTGTATACTCACCACATGTAGTGCAATGGAAAAAGTTCTCTCTTCCCCCAGTTCTGTAAAATCAATCACAAAGAGAAACGACTCAAAACTATTAATTGAACTGCTATGGCACAACTAACTAAATGGTATGTACTTTCACGACTTCCATCCGTCTTTACTATCAATTTCTGAGCTCAGGATGCAGTTTGGAATGGAAAAGAAAAAGGTGAACATAACTGGAGAACTTACCTGCATATTCCACACTCATCACAGTGATATTGATTCTTCGAGACCTGAAATAGACAATTGGTTTGAATTATTCTTATTTCTTGAGAAAGTGTAACTTCATCAAGAGTGAGAAATGGAGAGACATTTACATCATCGTCAAAGAATTTACACTTTGCACAGAAGTACTTTCCCATGCAAACTCCACAGTTGATGCAATTCTGCTGAACCTGATGATACATCACAGAGCAATAATCAGAATCCATGCACGAATTTATCCAAATTAAGTGACAAAAACTTTCAATAAGAGATGACTACCTCTTGTTCCGTACCACAGAGGGAGCATATAACCTAGAAAGGTGTAGAGATGGATATGGTTAGAGAAGAACTGAAGAGAACTGACCAAAGAAGCAAACTTGCTCATCCACAAGGAATACCGTATCTTCACATCAAAACTTCAACCCATAACAACCGAATAATAAGTTAATGCTTCATTCAGGATAGGATATGAGGCAGCTTGTTGTCAGAATGTATGGTTACCCTATGTGCAGGACATTTTATTAATCGTCTTCATTCTCAAGAGTTATCCCTTGTTTGATCAAACTTACCTACTTAAGGAACAAAGAGATTATAAAAAACTTTCAAGAGACACAAGTCGCATTCAATCCCGTTTCCTTTTTCCTAATTTGAATCAATCAATTACAAATCCTGATAAGATATGAAGAAACGACTGAAATATTTGAAGAGAAAAACAAACCAACCTTCGCAACTTCGTGGCGTGGAATATCGTGTTGATCAAGAAGATTAATTTCCAATGCGTTCTGTTAGTTCAATTATAGGGTAGTTAAAGAAATTAGTTTCTCAGCTAAGGACACTTCAACCAAAATCCCACGTAAAAGAAAATTTAAGAAGAGACAATGACTTTGGCACCTTCGCTTCATTATGGCAATGTCTGCAATAAAAAATCTCGTTGCAGCAAGGTGCTCTAATTTTACATCTCCTCCTATAATGCGAGCACCTATACTCACCCAAAAAGATAAGATAATTTCAGTAACTGATCAATGAAATACCTCTAGCGCAGATTCGGCAACATCTTAAGAAATCAAACAGCTGAATTTAGAAGGAAACACTAAGGCATACCCATGATCCCCAGATCCAAGCTCCAACATAGGTGCATTAGAAACTCCAAGTTCCACGAAATCTTGTCGCTGTTCAATTACAGTCTCCATTCTCATCAAAGTTTCTACAAAGTCCCTCTCAATATCTTCCTTCTCAGAAAGTCCGAATCTCAAGCTGAAAACAAAAACATAAACCCCGGAAAATTCCAACAGTTTCATATGGTTAAATATTGGAGCACACATGACACACCTAATTAATTAAGAAGTTGCCTTAACACCACCATCTCTCCCCAAATAACCGCAGCACGCAACAAAACCACGTTCTTCGTTCAGGAATCCACTGCTTACTGTTTAATATATCTCTCTCTATCTCTAAATATAACCTCACGCAGTCACAAGCTAAGCCATTGTCTTACCCGACAATTAATGACAACACGAAAAGTCTTAAAAGAAACCCGTATAACTACCTTGTCAGACTGTCTAAATTCTAATATCATTGACAAACGTTGAAGGACCCGAAATTTACGTGGCCTGATCAGATAAGGAATAGCTTAGTCATTTTGTTCACGTAAATGTATGTATCAGCTGTGGTGTGATTAATCAGAGATGGCTAAAAATGTATTGCTTATGAATAGATTTTATCTTTCTTAAGATACTTTTTTTCCTCCCAACAGAGTTTTCAGTTAACAACGGACCCATATCCCTTTGGAAAAGGAGGCAAGTTTCTTGACTTGGTGAACCTTTTTTTTTTTTGTTGAAGGCAACTTGACTTGGTTAACTGTTTCTTAAGAAAGAAAGAGATAAAATAACCGTGAAGAGGCAGTTTGGGAAGGATAAGGTTTTCCAAGTATGGTGATTCTAATTGGTAAGCGCTTCTAAGGCTTCGTGACGTCACGTTGTCCTTGACTTCGTGTGAAGTAACTTCTTCACGATTCTCTCCATGTTCAAAACAATTTATTCAGGGAAGAAAATTAACATTAGAATGACGTGCTAACATCGGCATCAGACTTAGACTTAGTTCCGCATTGTATAATGCTAAATACTATTTTAGATAATTTTTAAATTTATGTAATGCTTCCTATTTTTTTTAAATTACAAAATAATCTCTTAATTAAAATTTAAAAAAGTAATAATTTTTTTACTAATATTAGATTTCATATAAAAATAATAATCACAATTAATATGAAAAATTCATTTACTCATATATATAAATATAAAATTAGAAATAATACAAAGCACTTAAAATATTAGAATTTCATTATATAGTAAATAATAATTAAATCAAAATATCAAATAAAAAAATAAATATTCTTGACTCTCTAACTATTACAATGTCCAATAAAAGTTCTAGTTGAATAAATAACTAGTTATAAGTAAAAACTTGAAATAAAAATAGAGTATAACATACATCAAATACTTATGAGCGACTTTTGTATAAGACATTATGGATTAAAGACAGAGTTTAAGGAGTTTATTGTGGTGTAAAAAAATTAGATGCATTTCTTCTTCTTTTATTAATATAAGGTACAAATGACTAACAATAAAAGAACTTTTACTACCAATTTGATGGTTCAATCTTTGTTTTTTATTTTTTTTATGTTGATACTTTTCAAGAAAAGTTTTTATTTTATCATTTCACATCATAATTTACTTTTTTATAAGGCTATTATGATTTTTTTAAAGGCTTCATATAACTTTTAATTATAATTAAATGCTTTCTTAATCTGGCAATTCTTTTTTCTTTTATTTGCTTATTACAATACAAACAAAATAATGTAGTCCTTTATTTCAGGAACTAATCAAGCATTAGTCTAAATTAGATTATTAAATCTTCCTTTACTTGAAGCGGTGAATCATCGAGAGTTCTTAAACTTTCTTTTATTTATCCGTAAAATTAATGAAGACATGTATTAAAATTGAATTAAAAACTTCGTAACAAAATAAATAACACTTAATTTTATCGTCAACTACACGTACGTGCAGTCTGCGGGTAATTGGCTCGAGTGTGGCCGCGTATGACTGCAGGTGAGATGGGCAGTAAGTCTGCGTGCGATGTTACGGCAATGAGTCCACGTGGTGCGACAAAACTGCGAGATTAAATGTGTAGTGTGAAAAGCGATGCTGGGCAGCTGAAGATGATCGACGGGCTGAGAGTGAGAAGCGGGATGAGAGCGAGAGTAAGAGGCGTAAAAGAAACGTAATAGGTGGTGGGATGGCGGATGGGAGGGGGGTCGGGTAGGTTTAAGGTTATTTTTTTAAAAAAATTAATTTAGTTCTTAATTTGAATAAAATTACAATTAAGGCCAATAATTAGCCCTATTTGGTTATCGATTGGTACTGTTAGTACCAAATATTCGTACGAGATAAATAGATATTATACCATTTTTTATCAGTACTATAAGAACCAACTGATACGATGCAGTACCTGTAACATAAAAGCAAAATATAAGTGAAAACTTGCCACCTCTTCAAACTTCAATATTATTTATAAATGAGGAAGGAAAATGTTAAAAGGAATGTTTTTGAGATAGAGTATAATATTGTCAAGTAAATTTTATTTCAATTATTCCATCTTTCCAAATCCATTAATTTTTGTAATCTTAGTTATATTCTAAATAAATTCAATTAATATTTTGTTGAATTTATTGTGAATTTAATTTTAAAATCATTTTAAAACTTACTATTATATTTATGAGACATTATCTCAAGTTTAAGGCTAAACTTTTTTAGCTTAACTAATTTTCAGTGGAATCCTCCTAAATTTGGTTCATGAACGAATTTAACTGTCTGTTTGATTGCTGTCTTCAAGATGCAGAGACAGAATGAAACAAAAATTTAGAGACAGAACAGAATAAAAATTGGAGACAGTAAGCTGTTTAGTTACGAAGGACAGAATAGAAAAAATTGTCTTCGTCTGGAGGACAAAATGTGTTTGGTTGCAATAGACAGAACAAAAAAA
The DNA here is from genome assembly GCA_027563885.1 of Erythroxylum longipes. Taxonomy (NCBI): domain Eukaryota; kingdom Viridiplantae; phylum Streptophyta; class Magnoliopsida; order Malpighiales; family Erythroxylaceae; genus Erythroxylum; species Erythroxylum longipes. The sequence continues at coordinate 7,233,404 of JAOQMS010000008.1, forward strand.
TAGTATCAATGACGAAAATACCCCTACAGTATAATATGATTAGAAATATGTAATTCATTGAT
>JAOQMS010000008.1:7246792-7297220 GCA_027563885.1 Erythroxylum longipes
AATAAATATTGATACAATTATAAAATAATCAATAAATTACATATTTCCAATCATATTATACTATAGGGCATTTTCGTTATAGCCACTGTTTTTAAGTTCTGTCCCCTGCAACCAAACATATTTCTGTCCTTGAGACGGAGACAATTGTTTCTGTTCTGTCCATCACAACCAAACAGCTCACTTTCTCCAATTTCTGTTCTGTTCCGTCTCTAAATTTCCGTCTCGTTCCGTCTCTGCATGTTAGAGACAGTAACCAAACAGACTGAAAAACTGTTCCCTTTTGCTTCCTATAAACCTGCACTCGCATTCAAAGTCGGGATGATCCGTGCAGGTACCCAATATCTACTTTTTAATCTGTTCTGTAATCAATGAAACTGTTTTAGCTCGATCATTTTTTTAAGTAGTTGGTGGGGTTATTATCAAAGTGGTGACGAAAACAAAACTTGCAGCCTACGATGAGCTACATAAGCCCATTCCCAGCTGAGTACCCATCACGAGGCTTAGACAGAACTAGTCAACCAGTAAGTCTATAGTAACTTTTCTTTACAAATAGTTGTATAAAATATTTTTTTTAACAGCATCAAATTATCATTAATATATTAAAATATACGAAAGCAGAAAAAGAATACGAGCTACCAAAAACAAACGAACAAAAGAACAAAAGCAGCATGAATAGGAGCTGCCAGTGAAAAGGATGTAAGACCAAATTATTCCACCATACATGTAGTAAGCAGCTAAGTCACTAGTTAAATGTTGTTCTTAGTTAACGCTTCACATATTAATATTGGGAAATCCAGCGTCAGAAACTCTGTTATGATTCCGTTCACACCTAGTTCTGAAATATTATATATACATTCCTCTCGGTAAACCCTACAACCATCCATCCAATGAAAACCTTCTCACCGTTGCCATTCTCCAACCAACCTAGTGACAGCTGGAATGACGCTACCCCATTTTTCCCATTTGTTCTGGCTCAACAAAATAAATAGCTCATTCAAGAAACTGAAACAAAAGGGGATACCCATACCGTGTATAAAATAACAATTAACAACATTAACCTTAATGCCCAAATATGATTGACCTATTCAACACTACATGGATTCCCGACTGCTGCTTTTCTGACGGAGATAACTGATAGTTATCTGAGTAGAGGCTCTCCACTTTTATTGTTTATATGTTTGACTAGACTTAAGATTTTTTTAATCGAATGTAATAGAATGAATGGAATGGTTTATAACGGAATGAAATGAAATGAATTTAATATTAGAAAATTATTGTTTAAGAATAATAAAAAATGTAGTGAAATATTATTCGAAAGAAATATTTATAATGTAATATACTGAAAAATTGTTAATCATTTTATATTCCATCTTAAACATCTCAAATCAACGGCTTATCATTTTATTGTTTAGGATAAAACGAGATGTAATATGAAACCCTCCTTTTCATGTCATTCTATTCCATTTCATTATAAACTCTTCTCTCAAATGATAAAATAATATTTCATTTCATTTCATTAATAAATCTCCAACCAAACATAACCTAAGAGATACCCTTCACTTCTCTCTCTCTCCGTTATGTGCCAAAAAATGTGCAGAAGTTGTTAGCAATAGCCGTAACAATATGAATAATATTGTTTGACTGAAGGAGTCATCCGTAGCAAATAAGAAATAAAATACCTATATGTTAACAATTAGTTAGTAAGTGCTCAAAATGTTAGGGAAAATGGTTATCTTTTATCGTATTTAGATAATAATGAAAGTAATAATAACCCTCCTCCCATTAATCCTCCCATCTACACTTACCCAAACCACACTTCATGCTATTAGTGGGTCCAGGCACCTGAAACCATACATGTATACACAAAGATTAAAAGGCAACCAATCACCATACTTACTGGTTCAAGTAGCATTCACAATTTCACAAGCAAATCACTAATACAGAAGTTTGGGCTTACGCCAATTCAAGGAACGCAATTCAGTGCAATCATCGCTAATGGAGAACAATATGCATGAGAAAAATGCTTAGGCTCATAATTAGGCTTCAATAACATGAATTTAAAGTTGAAAATTTCACAATTGAGTTTGGAGATTATATTGCGATTTTGGGTGCCTAATGGTTGTAAGCATTTGGACCAATTATTTAATTTGGGATTTTGCTAATCTCACGATGCAATTTCAATCATAAGGGAAAGATATGTTACTTATTAGAATTTAATCAAAGAAGGTCAAAGTTGTTAAACAAAAATAGATAGCCAAAATATAAGTTAAAGTAGGAAGCAATGGATTTTGTTACAACTCTTTCAAATTGGCAAAACCCAAGATCCCAAATAAGAAAAGAAATATGGCAAGGATTCAAAATCACTCCAAATATTAACATGAAATGATGTCGTTCATGCAAATGAAATTCTATAACTAAAGTCCAATTCAACCTCTCTGGCTGAAGAAATCAAAATATTGACAGAAAAACTGGACAAACTTTCTACCACTCTAATACAATTCCCTGGGAAAAAATTTTCATCTCTAGTAAGATCTTTTAAAGGCTCGATCTTATATCAAACTCAATGGAAGTTGATGAGTATAATCTCCTTCTAGTTTCTTCTTTTGTAGAAAAATGATATGTTCCTCCTTATAAAAGAGAAAATAATAGAGAGAATAATCCTATTGCACATGTGCACATTAGTTATGAAAATAGCCAACAGATTGTTAGGCCTTAAGCTCTCGATAGATAGGGATTTTGTTTTAAAGTTGAAGTTAATGGATCGAATTATAGCTTAGCAGACAACCTTTTAACTATAAATAAATCATGTAATTGCTTCTCTACAAATGAGACTTCACGTTGATATGAAAGTTGTTAGAGAAGATGTTAAAGAACTACATAGGCCTAGCTTGTGGCCAGTTGACCATTTGGAATTTTATAAGCCTTATTTGGATCCTGGTGGCTATAAAATTCTTGAATTTAATTTATTATTTGGTGAAGATGATCATTAACCATTGAGCACATTGCTAGATTCACTATTCAGTATGGTGAGTTCACTAATTATGAAATTTTCAATAATTTCAATTTTACACTGTTTCCAAATTCATTAATAGACATATCTTTCTCCTATAGTTCTTTGTTACTCAGGAATTCTGTCCTTTCATGGACTGAAATGAAGAAACTAATTCATACTCAGTTTTTCCATATTGGACCTAAATTAAGTATAGTTGAATTATCTAAAAGTGGCAAGAAGGTGGATAAGTTCATCACTCGATTTAGGAATATGAGAAGTCGATGTCAAATTATACTCCTAGAGATTAAGTATGTGAAGTTAGTTCAAAAGGGCCTAAAAATTGAACTTCATGAAAAATTTCAAGGTATGAAATTCTCTGATTTTCATTAATTAGAAGCAAAAGTATTTGAATACAAAAAACTTCTTAAAGAGGAAAGACATTGAAGAAAAATTCAATTGGAATTTTTTCATTGAAATAATTTCATATGATTTAGTAGTGGCTGAAGTTAATATCTCTATAACTGGTGTTTGTTCCGCTCTAAAGAAGAAATTTGAAACAAAAGGAAAATACAAACACTAGCTACTCATATTCAATACATTTTTGACACCCCCAAAATAGATGAAATCTTTAACTTTTTTTATACAGCAAAAATTCATTACTTTACCACCAGATCATAAAGTTTCCCATGAAGGAAGAAATCATAAGGAGGGATTACTATAAGTGCCATAATATATAGAGTCATCCAACAAATTCATAACGGGGATCTAAGAATGTTAGTTAAGCTTAAATCAACAAAAGAATTATGATGTGAGCTAAATTTGACCAAACTATGTTGATAAATAAAGATCCATTTCCTCTAATTGCAACTATTAATACAACTAAGTTTGATCTACATCTTTTGTTAATGTCAAGAGGAACCTGAAGATTGTGAAAGATAGATTAGCATTAGCTTTGAATTCAGGTCTAAGTGTTTTTGTTCCCAACTATAGTTTGAAAACTAATGGTAAGAATGAGAATAAGTGAATTTCTAGAATCCAATAGAAAGTAGTGATTATAGGATGAAATCATAAAACATAATTCACTCAAATCTTTAAGCAAAGATGTAATCTCAAAATTTCAAGCTTTTAGAACAGGTAACCTTGAATTGTAATACCACCTTAGGTGTTGAAATATCATCAGTGATAGTGAGTGAGGCATTTTAAGAATTTGATACCATTAATTAAATCTTTAAAGAGGAGGCTTCAATGGAAAAAAATTGTCATTAGGTTTGGAAAAAGCAAGGCACCACCTTTGAAGAAACTCGCCCTATAAAAGTCATCAACTTTTTCTCTTGTGGAAAGGCAACAAGGTAGAAATTATTTGGGTGAATTATTAGCCTTTATGCTCTAGAGTAGATGCAATGGAGGCAAAATTATATAGAGATCAAGTGAAGCCAGTTCAAGTTCAATAGTTATCCCTTATAGAGTGTTTGAAAAACAAGGATGAAGAAATGATGAGGTTAGAATTGCAAATCTTCGTAAAAATAATTTTCATCATACCTACTAATCATTCGATGAAGGTTTCAATTATAAAGGAACCTAATAAGTAGATTTTCACAAAAGGAAGTGGCAGTAGTGAGAATTGCAAAAGTCAAATTCAAAATGTAGCAAATCATGGAGAATTCCAAGGAACTAAAAATTTGTGAAAATGTCGAGCTAGTATTTGAAGAAGAAGAATTCCCAGTAGAGGACGAGAGTCAAGTTGAGGTTCTGAAAATTGCTCTTAATAAGATTGACGATTTTGGGAGCCTAAAATTAAGAACTGCTTGAGGAAGTAAATTTAAGTAATTCAGTAAAATTTCGTGGTTTGTTTATTAACAAGAATCTTGATCCAAAAATAAGAGTGGAGTTAGTTTAGCTCCTGAAGGAATTCAAGGATATTCTACTTAGGACTATACCAAGATGTCCATGTTGAGTAAAAGGTTGGTAGAAAATATACTTTTATAAATTTAGAATTTCGTCCTTACCTCCAACCTCCTAGATGTTAGTCCAAAGAAGTTGAATTACATATTAAAGAAGAGATTAAAAGTTATATAAGGTTGATTTCATTAGACCATCCATATATACTAAGTCATTAGCTAATTGTATCTATATAAAGAAGGATGACGAGTTAAGAGTCTATGTTGGCTTCAAGGATTTGAATACATTCATTCCCAAATATGTGTAAATGATGTGAATTGTAGGTTCTTTAATTCATATAGTGGCTAGGCATTTGTTGCTTACTTTTACACTACAAGAAAATAAGATATTACCAACGGAAAATTACTAATGGAATATATTCCGTCGTAAATTAGCGACAGAAATTTACTTTCTATTGGTAATGTTGGCGGATTTACTGACGGACTTAAAATTCATCGGTAAACGTGGAGGAAAAATATCCCCGCGAGTTTTCCGGCGAATAATTCAAAATTAAGTGGTAATAGCTGGCGGGAAAATTTGCAACTTGAATATCAACGGTATCAGTGTTTTGTCGGTAAAATACCGACAAAATTATTTTGCCATCAGTAATATACTGGCAGAATTCGTTTCTGTCGGTAAGTTCCGTCGGTAAGTGTCGAAATGACCATTAAATAAAACTAAACCAAATGACGTCGTTTTATTATCAACGTTTACAACCCTGACTACCCCCTCTCCCTCTCCCTCTCCCTCTCCCTCTCCTCTGCATTTTTTTCTCTTCTCCCACCTTACGCCTTCGTTTCTCTGGGTTTTGTGGTTCCACCTACGATTTTTACTTCATTTTTGGTCTATCATGCATCATTTTCAGGTAACGTGTTTATTGAGTTTATTTTGTGTCGAAAAAAACGAAGGTGTCTTAGATGATTATATGTATACTGTCCATGGTGGATGGGTTTTGTTATAATTGTTGGTTTATGCATTTTTTAATTGAATTGTTGGTTTATTTGTTATTTAAATGTGTTGTTGTTGGTAAATAATGAAAAAATGCAGTTGTTTTGTTATTAGTTAGAGATAATTCAGGTTGCCTATAAGTTGTTTGATGAAATGTCTCTTAGAACAAAACTTAATTGTGTTGAGTTATTTTGTAATGAAAAGATTATACATGTAATTGTTAACATATTATATTACATAAAATTAACTATAATTAAGTTATATCGGTAACAATTTTGACACTTGGAAATACAAGTATGTATTTTCAAAAGTCTTAGAATGTAGTAACTTAGATAATTTGCTCCAAGATCAATCACAAGGTTGAAGAAAATATATTGTGTACATCTTTATTAGGTATATCTTATAAGTAGAACAAAATGGCATCTACAATTAGCATTGGCAATGCCTCACTCTTAAGGGAAATAAAATGAGAACAAATAGAATGTGTGAGAGCAAATATGCATGAGAACTCTAAATCACTTGATATATGCTCATTAGATCCCTAAATATATGCTAATATAATAACTAAATATATGCATAAATGAATAATCAGTTGGTTTACAAAAATGTTAACAAAAACAATGCTAAAGTGGATTGGGATAAAAATTTGCTAAGATGTCCCCTCTATTTACTAATAAAGCAACCCATAGGTAAGTTTTAGCCTTATAAAAACTATTAGAACTGAGTCAAGCCTAGATCGCCTATGGTCTAAGCTTAACTTGAACTTTTTTATTTCAGCACAATTTTAGCTTGATGTATAAGGCTTAATCAAACCGAAATTATGTCACTTGAACGTAAGCTTGATTATTTTTTTAAACCTAAAAATGACTAGGAACCAATCTAATTTTTGTTATTCCAATAAGAACTCTTCAACCCATATTAGCTCTTCATTTCTTTTCAAGCATCAATATAGATAAATTGATAAGCATATTAGTTTCTAATAATCATTTAAGAATTATATTGTAATTATCTACAACATAACTTAAACTTGTATGACATAATGATGTAGCAAATTGAAGAAACTAATAGAAAAGTTTAAAATATTGGTATGTCATGAAAATAATATTTATAATGCAAAAGAAAGTAAGGTAACCTAAGAAGGTGTAAGTTGTTCTAGATTTGGATGTTCGAAATTTCAGTAATAACAAAAGCGACAAAGTTTATCTACCATATTCTTAGATAAATTGCTTATAATTTAAGCTATATAGATCCTTTTTTTATGAGTTTGATAGTAAAATGCATTGTAAAATAAGAGTATGCTTTTTATATATGATCCTCTATAATCATACATAGTGTTATTGTCTTATAGGAAATGGCAAACATTTATTTTCCATTCACTAACTAAATTTGTTACAAGCTCAAAACTTTAATACTTTTCAAGAGTTCATGAAGTTTAAAACATTCAATAAAACTAATATTTTTTTTTCTGTTTATGATCATATACTTATGATACTAAAGGTGAAAGTATGACATTGCTAAGCTTGACTCTTCCAATTTGTAAACATATCAGAGAAAAAAAACTTAGAGAAGATGAGTAAAATTTGAGTTTATTTAATTGCATCATGTTATATGCAATGGCGTAAAGTTTTCTTCATTTATACGTGAAAAAACCAAACAATTATATGAAATTTCAATTATGTATGTCTATAAGCAGTAACCCAAAGCAGTCGCACAAAAAAAAAGTAAATCGAAAAGAAAAGATTAAAGAAAATTGACCAAGATAAGTGTGTAAGGTAACTTAAAATAGAAAAATGAGCTAATGTTGCCAATAGTAGATGACTTGTGTTGATATGATATATCACCTTTTAATTTATAGTATAGTGGTTCCTTTATGAGTCCTTACTTTTGCACTTTACTTTCACCTAATAACAAAACAACTGTATTATATTAAATATTTCATTTTTTTAGCAGGCCCTATTATGTTGAAGAGGGTTGCTCATTTTTTTTCGTTGTAGTCTGAAGTTGTCCATCCATCCAGGTTAGTCATCAAACTAAAGTTTACCATATGTATCGCTTTAATAATATGATTTTGATACATTTGGATTTCGTGTGGATGCAAAGGAGGTCTTGATTTTGTGTTGTTGTTTAGAATATTAGAATATTCTTATAATCATTGATGAGAACATATGAGTTTTTATGTTCTTCTTTAATAGTTAAAGTATTTACTGTATGTGAAATGAGTTTGAGATGTTATGGATAATTCCTTCCATAATAAACTCCTAGGATGATATATAGGCTGGAAACCTGTTATGTAGCTCCCGTGAGGCAGGTGAAAAATTTTACGAGCCTAAGAGTCACAGCGAAAACTTGTTTTCTTGATTTACAGGTGTAAACAATGCCACGTACCATAGTTTTGAAATCAATTGTAGGTGATTAATTCAATTGGTTAATACGTTTCATAAACAAGACAATTTATTTCATAATAAACCCCTAGGACACTGTATAAGCAGGAAACCCATAATGCAACTCCCGTGAACTTATCGGTGAAAAATTCCACGAACCTAGGAATCACAGCGAGAACTTGTTTTCTTGATCTACAGGTGTAAACAATGCCACGTACCATAGTTTTGTAATCAATAAAGCGAAGTGTGATATTTAAGTGTGACTGGTTTGATCCAACTCCAAATGTTGGCACAAAAGTGCATAGCTGATACAATCTAGTTGAAATCAATAAGCGAAGAAGATTTCGACATTTTGAACCTTTCGTGTTCGCAATACAAGCGATTTAGGTGTATTATGTCCCTTTTCCCAGCTTACGACAAAATAACTCAGATTGGTTGGCTGTTTGTAAAGTTAAACCTAGAGGTGTTTTTGAATCACGTGGAAAATGAGAACAGAGAATTGAAAGTGAAGCGTTTCAGGAAGGTGCTTATGAAATAAATGCATCTGTCGTATATGAGGATAATGAACCTTTGAACGATTCATGTAATGAATATGTTGAAATTTTATCTGGAGAGGATGAGGAGTGCCAGAGATCTAAAGAAGAGCCTGAGTTAGATTCAAATTCCTCAGAACAAAAGGATGATTTTGATTTATAATTAAGTGACGATAGCGATTAATTTGTGTTTGTAATTGAATATTATATTCAACAAATCAATTATTTCCCTTTCAATATATTGTATAAAATATTGAAATCAAATTGTAATATTTCTACAAAATTCAATCAAATATTAATTTAAGGTTCAAATATACCACCAAAGAGAAGATAGGATATGATGCGACCAACATTCAAACCACGATTCAGAGGTACTTATTATATAGGTGAAGCATCTCATGGTGTAGCAGCTGGAGTTGAATCAACTCCTCCCCCTCCAGCTACTACATTTGCAGATGAGACATTACTTTCCGTACCTGCTACTACACCATCCACCACCCTATATCATTCACTACCCATATACCGACAGAGATATCAAGGGTAAACAATGCGAATGAAGGAGACAACTGCCATCTTGGAGCTGAGGGACTCGATGGAAGAACTTACATCACAATTGTCAAAAATATTTAAGTGAAAATACATGAAACATTATATATTTATAATTAAGTTATAGGTTTAAATTTTAAAAATGGTATAAATTTATTTGTTTTTATATTAGGTTTTTTCCATTTAGACCGTGCTCAAGAAATATGACATCGAAATTCAAGGAGAAGATTGATCCTGAGGGTTATGTATGGAAAAATATCTTATAGGCGATAAAGGAATTTTACTATCACGAGTTTGAGGTACAACAAAAATTATTATTTTCTGTTTTAATTAACAGTTTTATACATTAATTAGATGAATATTATTACATCATAAGTATTTATCGAATGTTTTTCATTTGTTTCAGATTTTTTTTTGGAATTCTCAATTTGACGCGATCATCTATAGAGTATGTGAGAGACGATCACGTACACGTTATCGAGACTTTGTTGTTGCGATACATAGGGTCGGTGTATGACCGCCTTACATTTCTGAAGAAATATGGAGTCGTTGGCAGTAGTATTGGACATCACCTGAGGCAATGTCTGTTTTAGAGCATAATTCGGCCAATAGACGTGGAGGACCGGGGGGAGAGAGTCTTCTCGTATATACCGAAAGATCTATTACCCACCACGAGCATGTAGAGAGACTTGTAAGTATCTACACTTTACATTTATATTCTCAGTTCTTTTCTTTGTTGTATTTCAATTGAATTTAATGTGTGAATTTTTGAATGAAAATGTGTTTTTGTTGAGGATGATAATGTTATAAATGTCTGGTGCCATATATGGCTGTGTTCTTGAGTTATTTTCTTTGTTCAATAAGGGGTAGATATCTTAAAAATAGAGGAAACTCTGTCGAAATTTTTATAAATTCTAGTACACTTATAACATTTTATTCTTATGCAAGAAAAGTCTACGGGCATGAGACCTACACTCCGTCAGCTCTTTTTGCACACTCACACTAAGAAGCATGACGGTATAACATTCTCCAACAGCTGTTGTAGAATTAAATGTACGTGAAATTTATGGTTTAATATTAATGCTTAATAATTATTACTTACTAATATAAACATTGCCTTCTGATAGGACCAAATACAAGAAAGCATTCAATGACAGTCTCAGCAGTCTGAAGATGTTGATGAGACTGAAACTTATCTTCATGTAGTGAGTGGTAGGGACCGTCGTGGGAGGATATTCAGCTTAGATTTAATTGCGAACACATGTTATTTGCAATCATCCACGTCCAATACAACAGCGTCTCGTAGGCAGTCCACAACCAATGAAGTGCATAGGCTTTGGAGCACAGTGCAAACATTGGCAATTCAGTTGCAATAGTCGATGGATCAGTTGCAACAGTCGATAGATCAGTTGATTGCAGTCGATGCAGTACATAGCTCAACTCCGTAATGAGGTGAATAAGTTGAAGGGTAGGGGTAACATCTCATCGCAGCAATCAGAGCATCTACCATCTTCAAATTAATAGTGTACTTTTAGTCATTTAATTTGAATTACAAATACTTATTATGTATAATGTAATGTTTTTATTATCAATTGAAATATTTTAACTTTATATCATCAATCAAATTTCTGTCTAAACAAATTAAATGTATACTATTAAATTCATAACTGTTTAAATTATGCATAAATCATAACATCATCAAATAAAAAATATTGACGTATATTTTTTTTAAAAAAATTTCTGGTTGATTTACCGACAGAACAATGTTGTTTTGTCGATAAAAACAATTGTATTTACCGACGACACACAACTAACCATTGGTAATCGTAGATAGAATAACCAGTTCCGTCACTAAATTTACCGACGGAAGACTAAAATACTATCGGTAATATCACCGATGGAACGTAACCGTCGGTAACTTTTTTAACATCACCGACGAAACGTAATCGTCGGTAACGTTTTAACAAACTTACCGGCGGAAGGGAGCAAACCGTCGGTACATTTGCCGACGGAACAACATTGTTTGTCTGTAAATTTACTGACGGTTAGAATAAACCGTCGGTATATTTACCGATAGTTAATTAATGGTCCGTTGGTAAATTTACCTACAGACAATGTTATTCCGCCGACAATTATTAGTTACGGTCATTTCTGCGATGCCTTTATCTGTTAATAAAGTCCGTCGTTAAACTTATTTACCGACGAAATGTTGATGTTTTTCGTCAGTAATTTCGATCGCAAAACGACATTTTTCTTGTAGCGTTATGGATTATTTTTCTAGTTATAATCAAATTTTTTTAGCTAAGATGATATTTCAAAAACAACTTTTAGATGTCCCAGATCAATATGAATATTTGAATGGATCGTGATGCTTTTTGGCTTAAAGAATGTAGGAGCCACTTATGAGAGGGCTATGAATTATATCTTCCATAATCTAATAGGTCGTATATTGAAAATTTATATAGAGTATATTGTTGTTAAATAAAAAAGGCGTATGAACCATGTCCAGGATTTAAAAGAAACCTTCTAAAGGATAATGATGCACAAGTTAAAGTTAAATCCCTTGAAGTGCGTTTTTGGAGTAAAAGTAGAAAATTTCTTGGATTTCTTGGTCTATCATAGAGGGGTTGAACTAGACAGAAACAAAGCAAAAGTTATTCTTGAAGCAAAACTACCGATCCATATATGAGAATTTGATTAATAGTTTTGTACTCATTTTTGCGAAAAAGCTAGAAGGTTTAGTCCAAAAAAAATTCAACTAATTTAACCTAAAAGTAAAAAAGACCAAATTTTAGAAGTCAATCTGCTTGAGAATTCTTGGACATGGGGAGTGGTAAAGAAATCCAGGATGTGAGTGGCAGGATGGTTGAGATATATTGAACGTGCATGGAGGCAGTTAACAAGAACATGGACATGATTGGAAGTAAGTTGGAAGTTTAGTGGTTACTTAACAACTGTTGGTGGTTGAATTTGAAAGAGTTATATAAACACACCAGCATCACAATGAGGCACAAACAACAATAGACAATCACACAACAAAATTAAACAAGTAAGCACTATCATTATCTCAAAAAAGATTTATATTTTCTATTTTTTTTTGTTTAAATCAAATTATCTCTTTAATTCAAATTTTATTCCAATACTCTTTATTATGTTACTAACTTAGAATTCTATTGTTTAAGTTTTCTAAAATTCATCAATATCCTCAATAAAGAGAAATTTTCCTTAGCGTGCACGAATTCTAATTAGTTGATCTTATGATTAACGATCAACAAATTTATACTTTTTATACAATATCTGACGGAACAAAGAGGACGACTATGTCTAGTTGTTTACACTTTAAAAAAAAAAGAAAAACTATTACGTTCACGGGAGAAATGCAAGTGAAGCTCATTTCAGGTATATTCCTGATGCTATGTCTCTTATCTTTAATTAAAAATATAATTTAATTTCAAAGAGAATCTAAGGTACAGCCAAGACAAGTCGTGGGATTGTAGAATATGAAAATTAGAAAGGTCAAATTGAATGTGGGAAACCGGTCACTAGTTCCAATTATTTTAGCCTGTTTTTGCTAATCTCTGCCACTTAATAGTTTAACAGTAATTCCAACGTCACGGACTTATTATTCCGTTCATACCTGAAATTTAATAATAAAAAAAACCAATATTTCTCACCTTCTATTTAGAACGAGACACGTCTAATCATTCTATACTCAACTAGATCCTCTTCTTAGTTTCCAACTGAAACAATAATGAATAGGATTGTTGAAGCATCTGCTGGGAATTGCTTGGTGAACACTACTAGTGATTACGAGTTACATGATTTCGTTGACGAAGCCAACTTTGATCATTTCATCGATCTAATTCGAGGTGGAAATGAAGACCAATTCAGTGGTTTCGATTATGACCTTCTCAATGGCTTGTTGGTGGAAAACGAGTTTGGTCAGACCCCAGAAGATGCTTTTGGTTTTAAACCATCTAGTACTATGATGTCTGATGGAAATCCTGCCACGGTGACAATGCCAAGTTTCCCCAAGGACATGAAAGGAGGAGAAGAAGAAGATGGTGGGGAAGAAGAATCTTCGGGAACAACGAATGGGACTACGACAACAACACCACGTAGTAAAACAAAACCTGATCGATCAAGAGCTTTGATTTCGGAGCGAAGTAGAAGGGGTCGGATGAAGGAGAAACTTTACGCCTTACGGTCACTTGTTCCTAATATAACTAAGGTACATTCTAAGGCTAATTTACACGTTAAATAATGTTTAGCTTCGTTAATGATTACTACCTTTCTTATCATTTCACTAGTTTGCTGACATTATGGACTAAAGCAATCAACACTAACTATAGAATCTTTCCCGTGAAATCCTGCAGATGGACAAGGCCTCCATAATCGGAGACGCAGTGTTTTACGTACAAAATCTCCAACGTCAGGCAAAAAAACTTAGGAATGAGATTAGCCGTCTCGAAGCATCCTTAGCTGATTCAGAAAGATACAGAGGAACAACAACTACAGACAAAATTCTAACTGGAAGCAACGGCTACCAAGTATGCAAAAAGATCATTCAGGTTTATACTATTACGCTCAAGACGGCTCTTAATTTCCATGCTTATAATTTGACAAGATGTCTTATCAGAACGTATAAGATATGAACTAGTCCTGAACATTACTATTGGCCTGGCTAATTTGAATGGAGGAGCTACAAGTCTCCAATCCTAATAGAATTCAAATGCTAGTAGACCCTTCAAACTTTTCGGCATATCAAAGCAGAAATTAAGAGCACTAATTGGAGAAGACCAGTTTAATTGAACAGTTTTGAAATGTTGTCTTAATTTTTACAGATGGAGGTGTTTCAAGTGGAAGAAAGAGTGTTTTATGTGAGATTGGTATGCAACAAGGGAGAAGGAGTTGCAATCTCGCTTTGTTGTGCTCTGGAGTCCCTGACGAAGTTCGACTTACAAAGCTCTACCTTGGCCACGGCTTCTGACAGATTTGTATTTACATTTACTCTAAAAGTGAGCTTCACTTTCGTCTTTGTTTTAAAGCATCTCTTCCTTCGAAAATTCTGTTGACTGTTGGTTTATTCTTCCATTAACAGGCACAAGAAAGTGAGGTGGTCATGAGTTTGCCAAATCTAAAGCTATGGATCACCGGGGCTCTCCTGAACCATGGATTCGAAATTTTAAGCTTTTTGTCTGTCTAGCTATTGTCCACATCACCTGGAGCCCGAGCCCGCTCCTTCGTTTAATTAATTTGAAGAATTACACGAAAGACCTAAAAGACAAGTTATTAATGTCAACCGACCTTGTCTTGCAACCTAATCTACCATGATAATCAAATTCCGACTTAATTTCGTGTATCATTGCATTCTAAGAGTGAATCCTGCAGGATGGAGCTTATGATGTCTGTCTGATGAATTAATTTGTGTTGTTCTGGAAGTATTGTTTTCATGCATCCGTCATCTCCCGTATTTTCGGATGGATTGGATCGACCCACGACATCAATTAGGTTCCTTTTTAACATTTCATTATTAATTAAATAAAATTTATTTGATTATATAATATTAGTTATTGATGCCAATTATGCTAGTTATAATTTGATTAATTAATATTTACTATTAAGAGTACTTTAAAATTTTAAATTTCTAAAATAAAATTATTTAATAATGCTATTTTTAATCTTTAATTTGCACACCAAAACTAAAAATTAAAATTCATAATAAAAATTCATTTTTAATCAAAATTTCATTTTATTAAAATTAAAACTTTCTCTATTTTAATTAATAAGTAATATTTTAGGGATAAAATTTTAAATTTTATTCTTAATTTCTTATCGTTCATATTTTTACTAATATTCAATAAGAAATTTAAGATAAATTTGATAAATAAATAAAAATAATATTAATTAATTAATTAATTAATAATGAATAAAATTATTTTCTTGACTAATAAAAAAATTTATTAATATTTGTTCCTTATTTAACATTTTATTATTGTTTTTTTAAAATTGAAATGGAATTAATAGAAAATAATGGAAAGAATTACAAAATTGACAAAAAAAAGTAAAGAGTAAACCCTGTACTCTCTTTACATGAAGGTTTAGAGAATAATATCTAAATATAATCAGTTACATATGAGAGCGATAAAAAGTCATGTGGTCATAGATTAAGGGAGGTTAATACAACACTGGGCATTGTTGGTGAATGTTCTTCACGATCAACAGTTCACATAGTTATCGAATTATATCTAAATGAATAGACTCCTGAGTGGAACAATGATTCGCAAATCGTCGCTGATCACGCTCCTGCCATAAGCTATATACACATATCCCCAAAACAAGAATGAAGAGTCGTCGGCTATATGGTGACCGGGCTATTCCAGCTAAGAGATTATCTGTGATGTCCCTGTGCAACAAAGGGTGTTCCATTTACAAAGACGTGTAATCATGTCCCATATGTAGATGTTGAAAGAGCAAGTGAAAAAAAGATGATCTTGGGATTCTGTTTGCAGCTGACACATTGGACAAACTCAGTTGATTGGCAAATAAAACAGTCGGTCTACTGTAGGTAATCTATTTTGGATAACTAGCCAAAAGCAAAAAGAAAGTCGTGGGGGAGTGCTGTGTTCCAATTGATTTTATGCCAACCTACCTTTGGACATCGTCTTCGCAGGAGCGCCTTGGTGGTTTTGTTGTTGAGGAAATGGATGGGGTGACCCTTCCAATGGAGTATATCTATATAATTTGAACTAGTAATATCATCTTTAACCATATCCAGCAATGTTAACAGCCGGTTGAGAAAATGAGAATGAGAAGACCTTTTATGCATTTGCCAGATATTTCTCCCTTGAAGAAAATAAGAATGGATGAGGTGACCCTTCCAATGAAGTATATCTATATAATTTGGACTAGTAATATCATCTTTAACCATATCCAGCAATGTTAACAGTCGGTTGAGAAAATGAGAATGGGAAGACCTTTTATGCATTTGCCAGGTACTTCTCCCTTGAAGAAACTAAGAATGTAGCCAGCTCAACCACATTGATCCTTTATCGAGCAAAATCCACCATAGTCACTTGAGGAGCAAGGCCTAATTGGTAAGTTTGAGAGGAAATATGTTCAGCCCTCCTTCCTCCTTAGGTAAACAAATGTCAGTCCATCGAATTTTAGCTAGACCTTTTGATCCATCCGAATGTGACCACAAGAAACTTTTAAACAATCTCTCGGTTGTCTTGAAGATGTTTTGAGAAAGAAAAATATGGGAGTTTTAATAGATATGGAGGGAGTTTAGGACAGATTTAATGAGTTGGAGTTTACCTGCAAAACAGAGCTTCTTGTTTACCCATGAAGAGAGTCGTCGTTAAATATGTTTTATAAGGGGTAAGTTTTCGTGATTATTAAGGTGCTTGGTGGCTACTAGAAGGCCTAGATATGTAATGGGAGGGTTCGTGCATTGCATACCCGTAGCATGTGCAATAGGAGGCTAAATGTCTTATGCTGATTTGGAGAGAATAAAATGACTTTCGTGAAGATTAATATTTAGACCAGAATAGCCTTTGAAGATATTCAATGCCTTCATGAGGGTATGGACAGAAGACATTTGAACTCTACAGAATAGAAGAAGGTTATCAATAAATCCAAGGTTAAGAAGAGCAATCTTCTTACATTTTAAGTAGTATCTAAATTTTAGATTGATCTGCACTTTATGTTGAATGTTGGAACTGAGTATTTCCATGCTTAAGATGAATAGGTAGGGAGATAAAGGATCCTCTGTCGGAATCTCCGAGCTGCATCAAAGAATTTGGTAGGTCTTCTGTTAATGAGCGCAAGTGAGTATCTTGGAGATAATCCTATAGGGAAAGTTGGTGCATGCAATAGGTCGAAAATCGCCAAATATAAATGGATTGAGGGTTTTAGGAATCATGCATAGAAAAGTACGGTTGATTTCTTTAAGAAAGATCCCGTTGGTGAAAAAATTCCAGACAGCTTGTTTCACAAATGGCCGTTAAAGCTGTTTGGACTCGGTGTCTTTGAGTCATCCATAATAAAGACTAGTCTTTCAATTTCGTTGTCATCAACAAGTTGGGTAAGAAGGTCACAATCTTGGGAAAAAACTTGCTCCAAGTTCAATGACCTCAGATTATCCGGTGAGACATTCGACTAGCCAGTTGAGCTTAGAAGAGAAGTAAGGTAGTGCGTAGCTTCATCTTGAATGTCTTAAGGCTCCGAGAGTAATGCACCTGTGGCAGATAAGATTGAGTAGATTTTGTTGAAGTTGCGTCGAGCAAAGATGGATTTAAATAAAAAATTGGTGCATTCATCGCCATCCTTAAGCCATTGCATTTTTGCTCTCTGGTAAAGAATGATGATTGCTCACAGCTTGCAAATAATTGGTAAGCGCCACCTTTTCCTTTTCCATAAGTTGCGGGCAATAGGATGCAAGGCAAGATTAGCTTGGATAGCTTTAATTTCGGGTCTTCTCAACAAATTTGTAGTTATACTAATATTAAAAATTACACAACGTTTTGCTTTCTTTTAAAAAAAAGAAAAAGTAGAAACTAAAAAAATCTCAATAAAAACACATATTTGAAATCAAATAACTGTTAACTTAATCACAATTTCTTAATCGATGCAGTTAAATTAAATTAATTTCAGTATTAGTATGTTGTTTACTCGAGGTTGAATTAATTAATGGGTAAGCAGAAAAGAGTGATAACTTGAATATTAGTTAAGCAAGTACTACTTAACTGTTGAAAGAGAAAGCTAAATATATTGTGATTCTATATTAAAAATGGATTAAACGCGATAAGGTCTTCATGATTTTTCATTTTTTGAACACAATTATTTATGTTATAAATATCTTCACCGTCCTTTGATTAATAATTTAGGATATGAATTTGGTACCTTTGTTCCTTCACTAAATGATAATCTCAATAGTGGACTAGGATCTTCTTTTGAAATAAATTAATCAACCCAAAACCTATCAAAAGTCGAGAATTAAATGTCGAAGGAAAAGAAAATAAATAACATGGAAAGGGAAAGAAATGGATGCTTTATGATGACTATTAAACACATCCGATGTTACGTTAACTGTTAAAAAGCAAATATAAAATAGTTTAATCTTCCTAAAGATAAGATGATAATAGTAATATAGCATTCAGAAAAAAAAAACAATGGTGTTTTTAAAAAAAAGCTCTTTTAATATGTGGAAACTAGAAACTCATCAAGTAAGTGATAATTTTTAATAATGCATATAATTATGAAAGATCTTATTCTTTATCTACATATTATTATGTGTTAGATAATATTTTCTCCATTGGTATGTTAAATATGCATCAATTGTATTATGTTAGATTGATTAATTATTCCGTAAATTCTGAAGTGATAAAGATCCATAAGATTAGAATAAATATCGATTATCTTGATTACGTGAATATTTAATCATCTTAATTTTGTGAATGTTTTCTTGAATGAGATTGAATTTTTTTTATTTAAATTAAAATAAAAAGGCGTTGGTCGATGACGGTGAACTGTTCCCTTGATGGAAAAGCCGCTGATGAACGGCGTCCTAGGCGCTCTTTGGTGAAGGTGACACGCCTCTCCAACGGCATAGTGCTCCTGCTGCGACTCTGATTGCAACCATCACCATCTGTTGTTGCTGCCACCATTGACCGCGTGCTTGCTGCCTGTAGAGGTTCCTCCTCGGAATCGTTGCTTAAGGTTGAAGGACACCAGTATTAAGACGTGTATACACCCTTAGATGGGCCAAAGCATAAGAACAAAATGGATATATGGGCTGGCGTTTTGAGGTTAGATGGACCAAGCCTTAGGATGTGTATGGGCTGTTATTTTGGATTCTAGAAAAACTATACCATATGAACCAAAATTTGGACCACAAGTTTAGACTTTTAACTAAATATAGTTTCTATATACATTTTAGATTAAATAATATTAGTAACTCAAATTTAGAAATAGGCTTCCAATATTAATCACAAATAAGTTTCTAACTAAATTTAAATTAATAAGATCATAGGTGTGAAATAATAATTATAAATGAGTTTCTAATTAAACATTATGTATAATAATTAAAAATAACATTCTAATTAAATAATAAATTAAATAAATTGACATTTTTAGTGTAACAAGAATTAGAAATAAGTTTCTAATTCAATTCTAATTGACCTAAAGTCATTAGATTTTAAATTAAATTAGAAACATGTTTCTAAGTAAACAAATTTAAGTAGTTAGAGTTATAAGCTATATTTTAAAAGCAATTGTTCCCTACTATGTTAGTAATATAATTCGTTTATGTATGGGCATTCGTATGTAAGTCTTTAATACCTGAATTTTTTTTTTAGGAGAAGGATAATTATTCAGAGGACATCTAGACTTCTCCATACTACAACATCAATGAGACGTGTTATCATCATATTAGCACGGTTATCCAATATGTGTAACACAATTAATAATTTGATATAAGAACTATATTTCAATGGTTGTTTGCTTACAAACAAGTTAACATAAAGTCTATGGTTTCACTTTTAACATTGCATGAGAATGCTCTAAGATTCAGAAACACCTGAAATGAAGACATATGATTGGCTAGTGATGACATTTATGAAAGAAATTCAAAGAAGGCAACTAATTAAAACTTCGTACCCTATAGGTTTCCCAATAGAAATAGTTAGAAAGATTTGATATCGAGTCTCATGAACTTTGTCACACAAACTTATTAACTTTATGCCATGTACGATTTGTTACTTATAAAAATTTGTGTATTGAACAAACAATTCATGTTATATAAAATCTGTTGAAATGAGTTGTTTGTAGTTTGTTCATTTACAAGTACATATGCTTAATATTTTATAACATATATGATATGTGTTGTACATAATGAATTCATGTAAAGTATGACAATGTTTACTCAATTGTAGTTTAAATGATAACTAAACATATATACGATCTTTCAAATTAATCTAATTAGTAACTCTTTACATGATTTATATGATAGTGATGTGTGTAATATAATTTTCTTTTATTTGTAGAAACTTAGTGTTTCAACAATAGCTACTACTTCAAAGAACATTGCTACTAAACTTAATAAGGGTGAGAAACTAAATACCGACAACTATGAAATATGAAGTATGAAAATCTAATATGTATTGGAGGAGTGAGAGGCTCTTGAGCCATTGAACGTGACTATGGATGTTACTAAAGAAGGAAATACAACCGAATATAAAAGGAATCGTGATTCACATGAGCTATGGAAGAAGAAGAGCTCATTGGCCCACATTATGTTATTGAGCAACATGGATAAACATGAAACCGCTAAGGACATGTGATCTATATTAGCTGCATGATTTGGGAGTACCTTAGTAACTAAGATACAATTATTCACTATCAAGTTTGATACATATAAGAAGCACCCTAAATCTTAAAATTTAAAAGCATCTGAGGCAAATGTCAAATATGATAAGTGAGCTAAGGGATGTTAGTCATGAATTATCCGATAAGCAATAAGCAATAAGTACAAGTAGTAATTCGCTCTTTGTCTTAGAGTTAGGAGCATGTAAAGATGCATTTAACTCATAATGACAGCATCAAGACCATAAAAGATGTTGCGAGGCATATCGTACTATAATAAGAGTGTTTAGAAGCCTCAAAGATGTCTTCTAAGGTATATGCAGTTGGCTCTAACTCACATGGAACTGTGAAGAAGAAGTGTAAGCATCATAGTGGGCATAAGTGGATAAAGAACAAAAGACACCACCACTCTACTCAGAACTCTAAGGAGGCCAAATGTGAACAAATGGAAAAGGTAAACATCCCTTCAAGAAGAGGAACATGAAACGTGTCAAGTGCTATAATTGTGGCAATAAGGTTCACTTTGATCTTGGTTGCAGTGAGCTTAAAAAGGAATAATAATATAACATAATTATTTATTTAATGAATGTTTCTTATTCTGTTTTTTGAATGAATCAAATCTTTTGTAGATTGCAAATTCAGGGGCAACCAACTATGTAGCAAAAGATAGAGATGCCTTCATCAAATTCTGAAAGATCTCATATAGAACGAAATGGTTTTACACAGGTGACAATTCCAAAGTAGCTATACAAGGGATTGGAATATGTAAATTAAAAATACGTAGCGGTCAACCCCTCATCCTACATGAATTGTTATTTGCTGTACAGATCTGACGACATCTTCTTTCTATGTTGATGTTAATTAAACTTTGTTTTCATGTGAACTTCCACAATGATGGAATGGATTTGTACTTTGGAAATATTCATTATAGTCATGGCTTTATGTTTGATGGTTTTATTATACTAGATTTTGTGGTTACAAATAATAATAATTATTATACATTAGTTGCATCATCTAGTACTTCTAACAATGATGCAATCTTGTGGCATGCTATACTATATCATATTGGTCAAAAATGATAAGTTGATTAGCTAAAGAGGGTTTATTAGGTAATCTAAGTCAAATAGATCTATTATGTGTGAACATTGTTCAGCTGGTAAAATGGTTAGAAAACCTTTTAGAAAGGAAACACAAGCTTCATACCTGTTACAATTAGTTCATTATGATATCTATGGTCCAATGAATGTAAGGGAAAGACATGGGGTTGTGTATTTTATCACTTTCACAAAAGACTATACTCAATATGGTCACGTTTACTTGATTTCTTACAAATCAGAAGCATTGAATTGTTTCATCAAATACATGAATTTAGTTAATAATCAATTAGAAAAGAAGATAAAAGCACTCTGAATCAGTAGAGGACAAGAGTACTTGTCTGATAAGTTCAAAATGCTATATAGGCCCCGTTTGGTTGTTGGCTGATCAGCCAAAAAATAACTGATTGACTCAAATCAGCTGGTTGAATTTATAAAAAAGTCATTTGGGTTGTTTGGTTATGAGCTGGTTGGGTTAGCTGACTTTGAAGAATTGGATGATTCAACCCAACCAGCTGATTTTGAAGAATTGGCTGATTCAACCCAACCAGTTGATTTTGAAGAAGCTTCTCCATAGGAGCGTTTTCAGTTAATTAGCTGATAATTTTTATTTTAATGTCAATCTTGCCCTATACCTATCCAGTCTTCTTCTTCTTCTTCTTCTTCTTCTTCTTCTTCTTCCATTGTCTCTACAAAGAAGCAAAGTTCATTTTCATTAGCGAAAATGTCAGATAACGATCACCACTTTGAATCAAAGGTCGATGCTGGAGCCTCCAAGACCTATCTTCAGTAAACCGGTACCATTCGCAAGAATGGCTACATCGTCATCAAAAATTGTCCTTGCAAGGTACTCCCTACCAATCTCTATAGCTTTCGGATCATTTCAGTGTTTGTTAATGAATTCGTGTCTAGGTTTTTGTTGTTTTTACGAGATCTCAATTAGGACAAATTTGCTTTTGTCAATTGTTAAAGTAAAAGTTAAAATTGGTGTTGAGTTGGATTAATTTGTAATCTTTGACCCTTTGGTATTTGGAAAATTTCATCCTAATGTCCTTTCTGTTTGTTGAGAATTATTTTAAGAGGACTTTTTAGTCGTTTATTCTGCCACTGTTAAGTATATGTCTCGTTCTAGTTTGTTTCATGAACAACTTTATGGTGGCTTTAGATGTTGACTGCAGAGTTAATTTTAGCTCCCTTTTATGTCAATCTTACTTAATGAGTTTTACCAGGTTAAGATCCTAAAAGCTTCTGAGAACCTGACACACGTAAGGAAAAGATTATAAAAGAATTCAGAGGTAACAGAACTCGAGCAACTCTCTTAGAAAGTTCTATATGGAGGGTGCAATTCATGTTGATAGAAATTTATGTTCACAGTGTAATATGTTTGTGTATGTACATCCGATTTGCATATGTAAGGTGATCATTTGGGCGAATCACTTTAAGAAGTCATCTGGTTTCTTTTACTTAATCCTTTTCTGAGTAATACTTGCAATTCATAACCTTTTCTTCCACTTTTCTCTGAAGATGGATTTGTAAGTATTACTAGTTTTATGACTTGTGATGAGGTTCATAGGAATTTTTTGTTGTATGTTGATTAATAGATTGCTGGCTTTCATAAACTCTTCAATTGAAAGAAACTCGAGGCCCCAACCATTACTCTCATTTATTCTGATGAATATTATATTTTTATTGTAATTCACAATGTGGGATCTGGAGAATGTCATATTTAACTCTAATCTTTCATTTTCTTGTCATCCAACTTCTTCTACAACAGGAGTAAACAGTAGGGTTCCATAGGATGCACAACTGTGTATGAAGTTTAAACTTTTGCAGCTAGTATAAGTTTAAGAAATTTTCTCCCATTAGGAAAATTAAAACATTAGACTGGGGGTTTGGTGTCAAAATAAACAGTTGGTTGATGTCACGTGGCTCTAGATCTATACAAATCTGTTTGTCACATAATTGATTTTATTTAATCTTAATGTTGGATGTGAGTCTTTTAACTGAAAATGGAAACACCAAGGATGATAGCTTCCCATTGATGAAAATCTGCTTATCAAGGTGCATGCCAGGTGCTTTCCTCTTCTCGTACTTCCCAAGTTGCAATGTTGTTGTGCAATAAGTTTGAGTTGTGGATCCATCTTTAGTCGAATAGATTGACTACTCAAAAACTTAAGTGTTCTTTCCTCGTCTTATTTTGCAGATTAAAGATGGGTTTGTTGAAGGGAAAGACCTTGTGGTGTCTGTCATGTCTGCAATGGGAGAGAAGCAGATTTATGCCTTGAAGGACATTGGTCCCAAAAATTAAATGTGATGATGCCGTAGAATTATCTATGGTTGATAACAGGACAACTTTTCCATGTCGCTAACATTGAGTTTATCTGCTGAATTTTTACAACAAACTATTGTTGAGACATTTTAGGTATGTCACAGATTGTTCAAGGCTTATAATGTTGAAGATAGAGGGGGAATGGGGCCAGATGATTTCTTTATAAGGTAAAGCTCGTGTCTTCAACAAGATGAAACTTCTAATATATTATTGTCTCTTCTTCTTGTGTTACTTTGAGATGACTAAAGGTTTGTTCTATATTCCAAGTTGTTTATTCAACTTTCTTGATACCTCTGAAGACAATGGAAGGCTCGAAATCAATGGAATTAGAAGGTGAGATGACAAGGGTTGCTCGATGAGTCCATATGGTGGTCGGAGAGCGTTTGAAATGGAAGGGAAGCATATTCGAGAATTGCTATCTCTTCATTATAAATTTCTAACTAACAAATCCATAAAAAGTAAGCAACCTTTAAATTGGAAATTAAATAATTAAAAAATAAAATCAAGTGACTTTTGAATTGATAAAAAATATAAATTAAAAAGTTTCAAATTAAGTAAATCAGGCAAATGGGAGTTTGATAAATAAGGATATTTTAATTTAAAAATAAAATGATGCTTTAGGATCATTCTTAACATATAAATAAATAATGTGATTGGTTCAAATATTTTAATTAAAAAATTTGTTAAATTCTAAAATTGCAATAAATAATTGACTTATCTATCAAAAATTTAAGATGAATATAAATTACAATATATACCAATAGTTATTTTGTATATATCTAATCAATCATAGGAGATAAGTTATTCTTTTAAGAAGGAAGAAAATAACATGCACTTGAGTATGTATCTTCACAAAATATTGTAGATGTATTAGATATTAGAATTTAGATTACATTACATTGAAAATAGAGTAATTATATTTTTAATTAATATAGTCCTAATTTCAAAAATTTTATTACAATATTCATATCCTTATAATTTTTTAAAGTCATGTCCTCATAAGTCATTTTACACATAAACAATTAATACTAAACAGCTAAATTTACCAAATATCTCTAACAAATAGCTAATGCAATCCGCTAGTCAAATCAGCTGATATAATCAGCTATCAGCTAACAGTTAAATGCAATCAGCTGATTGTCAAACAGGGCCATAATGTAAAAGGAATAGAGAGACATTTGACTATTTCAAGAAACCTACAACAAAACAGTGTAGCAAAAAGAGGTAATAAAACACTATTAGAAATGATTACGTCCATGATGACACAAGCAAATTTGTCAATCACCTATTGGGTTGATGCATTGCTAACAGTCACTTATATACTTAATCAAGTGCCTACCAAATTAGTTACAAGTACCCCGTGTGAGTTATAGACAGGTAGAAAACCTGATATGACAACTCTTAAACCTTAGGCATGTGCTGCTTATTTTTATGATCTTTAGAGAAGAAAAGTATCTTTATTAGATACTCTGAACAATCAAAAGGATATGTGCTCATAGGTGAACAAGGTAGTGAAGGTATAATTGAATTTAAATCACGAGACGTAACATTCTTAGAGAATGAGTTTTCAAAATAGGGTGAAATAGGAAAAGTCCTATTCTATAGGAGACACTTAATTTGGCTAGTTTTTCGCCTGGGTTGACTGGGCCATGAGCCCACCCATTATTTTCAAAATGATGTCGTTTTGGAAATTTTTTGCTTAAAAAATAAATGGCAGGCAGGGCCGGGCCTGATCCATTAACATTCCTACACTTAATCAACATAATTTTGTTACAAGGAATCAATATGGGAAATCTCAACCTAGTAAAAGTGGTGAATCTGTCATAATTTCCAAAAATAATACTGAATAGTATCTTGATAAAAGATTTTAATTTGCAGTGATAGGAAACCACCAGGTCGAATCCTATGAGTCATATGTAACAAATTTCTTATGTGAGCAATAATAGAAATTTGGAAAGGGGTTTTAGTGATTGGAATTGGGTGCAAAATTAAAGTAAACAAGTTGGGATTGATTTATCAGTAATAGAAAGATCAGCTTTAAGGTCGACATGTGATTCATAAAATTCTGTTGATCATTGAAGTATAAAAATTTGTTAATTTCTTTTTCCAATAATGACCTCGCTTCTCCCTAACGCTAGAAGAAAAACGAAGTATTTTAAAATTGAATTAATCACAAGAAACGCTTCTAATTAATTCCTTAGTGAACAATTAATCAGATATTGGAAAGCAAGATCTAATGAAGAGACACTAGCGTAAAGTACTGGAAATAAGTCCTGCCAAACAACCAATCAAGAGATGCTTGAAAGATTAAATCTTGTCCTATTCTTCTTTAGCCAATTAACCAGATTAAGAGACGCTTTTCTAATTAAATTGACTTTGCTTCTGATCTAAAACTTATTACACACACGGCATAAGCATTAGAAAGTATATAACAATTAAGAATTTAATCAAATACACAATAAACTAAGAAATCAAAGAATAATTGGTACTGGAATAATTGAAATGTAAAATCAATAAATCAAAACTTCTCGCAGCATAATTCTTGAATCACAATATCTTCCCTAAAACTGAATAAAAGGAAACTACTCACTCATTATTTTAAAACTAGAAAAAGAATTAATAAAAAACAATGGTAAATAAATAAAACCCATCATATCGCAATTCAAATTGTGTTCCTGTGCAAAACGAGAAAAGTAAAATCCTCAGTAGCCAAAGAAAAGAACCGCATTGTCTGCTCCCTCAAAGCCTCTGCCGACTCCCTCTCCTTTAATGTATGTAGATATATATATGTTAAGTAGGCTAGGGTTTTGTCTTTTTTTTTTCCCTTTGTTCTAATTCCAACGTAAGCTCATATGGTCATATGGGTCAAATTTTTCATTCATATGGGCCAACAACAACTTGGCCTCAAATCTTTCATCTTCTTGCCACTTTAGTCCCTATTCTTTAATTTGTGCCAATTTAAGCTGTAACTCTGAACTTTTTATCCATATCTTCATATCAGCAATAGATCTACAAAATCGTTCCAAATAGACACAGTAACATATTTCAGATGATAATATTTGCCTATAAAGTATATGGGAATAATGTAAAATTACGTACTCATCAAAAAGCAATTTGGATGTGGGAGAATCGAGGCAAAATCAATTCACATTACAACCCACTGAAAGTTTACCAATAGGATCTAACCTGAGTGGGAGTAATTAGAAAGTTTATGAATCTATTTCTAATGAACCTCGTTTGTGACACGGTAATTGAGGATTTATTTCTAGACATCATTTTAAAATAGAAGGAGAAATTCACATGATTATCCCATAAGAAGATAATGACCAAAGAAATGTACCTAAGGCTTTTAATGGTCCTGCGAAAGAAAAATGGATGAAAGCAATGAAAGAAGAAAAACGACTTGAAGCTCAAATTAAGTATGGGACTTACTGGATCTCCTTAATGGGCCTAAAGCAATTGGGAACAAATAGTTTCTCAAAATAAACAAAATGTTAATGGTAGTATTGAAAGATACAAAACACGTCCTGTGGGGAAAGGATATACATAACAAAAGGGAATTGATTATCTCGAAACTTTTTCACTTGTTGTAAGGTTTGCTTTAATTCAATTAATCTAGGCTTTAATATCCATTTTTTATCTTGAATTACATCAAATGGATGTAAAGACAGATTTTTTAAATGGAGAATTAGAAGAAGAAATATATATGGAATAACTTGCAGGTTAAAGAGACAGTAAAAAATATAAAGAAGTAATATCATGTAAAATTAAGAAACAATCTTGCATCGCATTGTCTATGATGGAAGCTAAATTTGTAGCATTTTCAGCAGTAGTATAAGAAGTTATATGGCTTTAATGATTTTCTTGGACCATCTGAGAGTCACTAAAAGTGAAATTGAACCAGTGACCATCAACTGTGATAGTCAAGCAACAATCACTTATACAAAAGATCTCAAATTTCATTATAAAACCGAGCATATAATTACATTTAGTATAATTATATTTAGTATAATTATATGAAAGATATAGTCACATGAGGAAAAGTGAATATAAAGTATATATCTATGTGAGATATGGTGATAGACCATATGATAAAAGCCAATTTTTAGAGATGTGTATATTGGGCATGTGAAGTCATTGGGCTTATGTAGATATTGAAATGTCATAAGAAACATTTCTGTTTGTATGTTCATTTGTTGTAATGTCATATTTAAATGAGAAAATTTTTTATGGAGATTATACATTGCATAATACTTAATTCATAATATATTTGTTTGTTTTGTGTAAAGATATATCTATATATATAAAGATATGAATTAAGAACATGTAAGACATATCGAAGATTGACTTTCTTACACAAGCAATGGCCTCTAATAATTTGTGATCATTAAAGATGAGACAGGTTTAAAGTTTATTATCTAGATGACAATTAAGAGTGAGTAACCTAAACCATGAATGCCACTTTAAATTATAAGGAAGTTGGTACAAATTAATTAGATGATCACTGTATCTTTCTTAAGTTACTAAATGCGAGTTCTAAAAAATTCTTTTTCGAGTAGATAATGAAATCAAATTAAACATTTAGTATATTTGAACTAACACTTGTATGATATTTTTTGAATGAAAGAACTTCACATAAAATGAATATGAGTTAATACGGTAGCACATGACTAGTACCATTTATGTAAATACGACCATAAAAGGATTAATGTAAGTCACAAGATCTCAGCTTATGTTATGTGAGATCTTTGAGGTTAAGTAGTCTCACTAAATACCTTTAAGACTTTTGTCTAATTCCTGATAGTTGAATTTAAGGTTTGTTAACTTATAATATTACCAACAGATTATGTATGATGCGATCTTATAAAACGATTCTAGGAAAGCAAATTAAATTTGATTTGAAAGAATTAAAAATAGAGGAAGGTCATTGTGTATAAAGACTTGCATAAAATGTAGTCAAAGGTGGCCATCATATCTTAGTAAGATAATTGAATACAATTATGATATGATGAAATAAATGAGATCAAAAGGAGATGAATGCAAGATATGACTTATGGTATAACATATGTTTTCTATTCAATGACAAATTAGTCTCAATATCGATCAATTAATCAAGATGTCATATACTCCTAATAGATGTATGACAATGAGCTCTCGTTATATCTAGTCATATGAGTTATTAGATAAGTATGAGAAATTGCAAAATGTTGACCATCTAAACTCATCATGTGTGAGTGGGAGATTAAGGCTATTGAACACACTAAATGGTTTAGGATACGACGTTTAATCTTAACTGTTAAAAAACAATTAAAGTTTTAAACTAAAAATAAAATAGTTTAAACTTCCTAAAAAATAAGATGACAATAATAATACAATATTAAAAAAAAACTAGCTCAAGCCTAAAAGGATGCTCTCTGCTTATACCAATCATCCTTTTTATTCTAGTTTGGAATTGTAACAATGTCACTAAAATTATCAGTGAGCTTTCAATCAATTGATAAAACCCTATCCGAAGTAGTATGATACTACGACTCCGATCCATTCATCGTTAAGTAGAAAAATTAGTTTTGACAACTTCAAACCGAAATTTCGATAATGATTCACACATTCTTATCTATTAATTCAACTTTTCTTATTATCTTAATCAAAATTCTGTAAGGCCATATAATGTAATACTGCAAATGGAGTAAAGCATAAGGCCACAGAATGTAATACTGTATAGAAATTGAAAATCTTTAGGATATCTGAATATTGAATTAAATTGATGCTCGACTATATGTCAAGAGAATGTAATATATGAATTAATATAAGTATAAAATTTTTTGAAGGAGATTGGAATCTTGAATCTACCAATTAGAGATTGGATTAGATATGTCGTAAGATAATTTTTTTTCGATTTATATTTCTGAGATGTTGTATTATTGTTTAATTAATATTTGATATTATTAAAAAAATTAGTCTCTTAAAATTTTTGTGGAGCCATTTTGTAAAAATAGTTACTTTGAGATTTTAGAATTCTATGTAAATTAATAAAATACTCATTGTTATGCCTCGATAATTAATATATTGGTAAATTAATTTTAAGAATCAGTTTTATTCATGGTTAATTGATACTAAATTATATTCTAATGACTTAATTTTATAAACTTTCACAAGAAAGTACCATAAATTAAATTGACAACTCTTATTTTTAATTAAATTATTCTTTTAAATAATTTTGAGATTAAAATATTTGTTTTAAATTATCTTTTAAAAAATTTCTTAAAACAATTTTTATGATTGAAGCATCTCGTTTAATTGTTTCTATCAGTTTGACCTGTTAATTGTTGAAAATAATAAGTATAAACTATATATGCTTGAAATTGGACTTACAAGAGAATTTTTGATATGGTTAATCCTTGAATCATAATCTTATCATTTTCAAAATTTACAAGTTGAATTGATTATTCTACACCTTATGACATTTGTTTGATGAAAGTACATTATTTAGATTGTGATTTCTTTTAATATGTGATTTTTATAAGAAGGAAATGATAATATATATATTTCACTTTCGTTTTTCTGTTGTGGTTTTTAGTTTTTAGTTTTTACTTTCTGTTTTTTGTTTTTTGTTTTTGTTTTTGTTTTTTTCTTAAAAAACATAAATATGTTTGGCTGATATTTGTAATATAAAAACCAAAAACAAAAACCTGTTTGGTTGAAATTAGTAATTAAAAATAAAAACAAAAACATGTTTGGTTTTATCATCCTATCTCTATTTTTGTAATTATACTCTTATATTAATAATTTTATATCATAAATTA
The DNA here is from genome assembly GCA_027563885.1 of Erythroxylum longipes. NCBI lineage: Eukaryota > Viridiplantae > Streptophyta > Magnoliopsida > Malpighiales > Erythroxylaceae > Erythroxylum > Erythroxylum longipes. Next base: position 7,277,721 of record JAOQMS010000008.1, read on the forward strand.
TATATTTAAATTAATTAATTATCTTATGGTTAAAATTTAAGTATATTCAAATTAAATGTAATTAAAAATTACACATTAATTGTATATAATAAAATTCTATACCTTGTGGAGGCATAGGAAATTGATTCGCTAAATTTGTTACTGTTTCCAAAAGAACTCGCGAGTCATTTGCAGTACCTTCCCATCTAGCCATTACATATGTAAAATGCATGTCAAATGAGCAACAACACATAATATTTTGGGTTTAATTAATTCTTTTGCCCTTGTATGGTATTTGTTCATCGGTCGGAAACATATGCATCAATATATGTACCATCTATTGCTCCTATACAATCCTAAAAATTAAAAAATCTATTAAAATAATTTTTAATCATAAGGAAATAATTAAAGTAGTAATTAAATATAAGAATGTACATGAAAATATGGGAAGAATTTTGAATTATGTTGAATCTCAGGAGGTGTATTAGTAAAAGATGGTGGAGTAGTGACTCTTTTTGTAAAATGAATAACTGCATATAAGACTTTTCGAAAGTACTTTGAAATTGTCCACGTCGAATGTTGAAAACGTTCTACATTGACTCTAGTTGTCTTACTATGTCATATATTTATCAAGAAAATTGCTACTTCTTCCTCCACAATCAAATGATTTGTTGCCTTTAAGCCTCCTAAACTCTTCAACTCATCACATAAGTTCAAGAAGATTATCTTTCTCATTCTTAAGTTTTCATAAATCCTTGTAGGATTCCCATTCAGAAGTTCTAATATCCAATCATGATTTGGTAGAGCAGAAGTTTTACATGATTGCTTTCGTAAATGAAAATATTTGTTCTCTCCCCCAGCTACAGAAATAATGATTACCTTCTTCCGTTCATTATCAGAATCTGATTCAAAATATGATAAGAAATTCATGTATCTATAATGTCAACATTAAATAATTAATAAAATATTCAATCAAGTATATTTAATCAAATATAAAAAATATTCATACAAAATATAGACTTAAAATTAAGTCAAATATTCATATAAAGCACAAACTTAAAATGTTAAATATGGAATAGTGCTTAATATAAAAGTGTCAAACCAATAAGAATTCGATATGCAATAACATGAAAATATAACTAAAGCGACATAATCCAATCCAGCTTCCTTGTTTGTGTCATCTTCAAAAAATATCCCTATAAAGAGGAGAATCGTGTAAAGTCTTCACAGTTTTTCCATATTGCACACCGTCAACACCCAATTCATCTAAAGAATTCATACATTTCATCATTATGTTAGACTCTTAAGATCTATTCTCTGTAGTGGAGATGTTTCACTAAGTTTTTTCTTAAGTAAATCATTCTCCCTTTTTGATTGTTCACTAAGTATAAGTAAGGCTTCTTCTACAATGTTAGAATGTGTCTTCTTTGCCTTCTTATTCTTAGGAGACTTCTTTCTCTTAGACGGAGAACTTTTATCTTGATCTTCTTTTCCATTATACGAGTAATCTTCATCAACATCATTTCCATGTTCCTCTTCTGTACTATTCGATAGAGATTTAGTTTATGGATGTGCATGCATACCAATTGCAGTAGTATCTCCAAAAATATGACACAAGTCTAAAAATTTCTTATATCCTTTTTTCTTGAATTTGTATGATGAAAAAGATATATGAGAATGAATATTATATAATATGATATATTAATAAAATAAAAAACATATTTTACCTTAAATAGATTTTCTCAACATTCATTTGTAGCATTAACTTCACCAGTAAAAGAATTGTAACCGATTCCAATTTCTTTGAGTAAGCTCTTGAAATTCTTCAATTTGGCCCTTAATCCATTATACTTATTCTTTAATTGAATATCAGTATACTCCTTATTGAATTTTGTTTGAAGCCCTGCTTTAATATTCTTCCAACCATATTTGAAAAAGGTAGTAGTCGTTCGATTTCCCTTCACTTCTTCAGCCATCAAGAAGATTAAATACATCTTTATAGTATCATTTCATACCCCATGTTTTTCATTTACTTCCATACAATCATTGTAATCATTCATATTGTTCAAGCCTTCCATCAATAAATGTAATAACATATAAGTGGCATCAATCATAACAATTTCTACAAAGTATTAAATGCTAAATATGGTTCAAAATAAACATGTGACAACCTTAACAATTTCTAAACAATATTTGGTGTCTAAACTTGTAAATAAATTAGATTTTCACTATATGTGAAACCTTGATAGCAAAACCACTACAATAAATCATTTACACATTCGTTCATTTCAGCTTCAACTTTAGGTAATAGGCCACTTCAACAAGATTCATGAGCAAAGGGTCGAGAAGCTTATAGTATAATTGAGATGGCACAAATGGAAAATTTTTCAACATAATACAAAATTGATAGAAAAAGATGGACTGTAATGTGCTACAATAGTGTCTTACACCAACGTGTTCAACTTGAATTCTAATTTATTTATGGTCAATTGTTAGATATCTTTGTCAACATATATTAACATTCAACACAAATTCGTGACTAGAAAGTCTCTTTCTCTTCTATTTTCTGTCATCAGTATGTGATAGAAGGAGAACCTTTTTCTTTCTTATGTTTAGTTAAAATGTAACGAAAGATGACAACGTAAGTATGGCTACATATATATCAAATTCAACTCACGTACAAATGCATTTAATGTTTCAGTTCATTTATTAATTTCCACGTTTATAAGCAACAACAAATAAATTAAGCTACTTTTGAAGGGATAAAGCCAACCTACATATGTAATGCATAAAACATTCATTTCAAGTCAAATATATGTCAGCCAGGACAACACGTGGTAAATAACCTCCTGAAAAATTTTCAATCACTGACCTGTTTATCCTTTAGAACATCAACAACTGAAGTATAATAGCAAGTCTCAAATCTTGTATGACAAATGGGTCCATCAGGCTTCCCAAAGTAAATTATCTAAAATAGAACTTGTTTGTACAAGTTCAAAACTGTACAAAGGAAAACCATACATATGAATAATTATATTTATGGTTTTCCTCTATATGCAATTATAGCATAACAATAAAATATTATTTTATGACACACCAAAATTAGAACAAGTTAATGTCAGATATAAATGACATGAAGACAAGAATCCTCCATATGCCACATTAAATGACGCGAAGACAAGAAGACAATTTCGAATAGGCTTATTGCAACTAGGCTTCACCCTATGCTCCACTCTATGCCACCTGTGATCCACTCTATGCTACATTAAAGACACGAGGATGAGCAGAAAATAGCTATAAAGACGTGAGGCCAAGGAGAAAGCCACTTTAAAATGACGTGAAGTCCAAGAACAAAATAGCTATAAAGACGTGAGGAAGAAGAAAACAACTATAGTTGTCTGCACTTTAAAATGACGTGAGGATTGAGAAAACAACTATAGCCTTCGGTTTTAATAACGTTATTTCATGGGTTATTCACGGTTCTGTGTTGGTTCTTTATAAAGGATTAGAGTTTTCCATAAAAAGATGAAGTTATTGTTATGTTTAGCAGAGGAGGTGAAGCAAAACTGAAGAACTGAAACACATCGCACGAGAACTCATTCTAGTCAAAAAAAATTGTTGTTCAGAGGAAGAACGAGAGTGCATCATCTTTTTTATCATCATTAAAAAAATGCAAAAGCTTATGCTCAAAGCAGAAGTTCTGCATCGTTGCTTTTAGTAAGTATGGCTACATTTGTAGTACTGTTATTTTCTTCATATCTCTCTTCTTTTTCACGGTTATGTGTTGGTTCATATTTCTTTTCTATCACACCTAGTTTCTATTTTGTTTTTACTACCAAACTAATTTCACTGATCTTATCATCAACAATATACTCAGCTCAGAGTAACACAAAGAGAAAAATTAAAGTAATATTGATAGTCGCAAGAAGTATGATGAGTTTGATGTTATGGACAAGAGAGATAAGAGAAATCGCAAAAGCAACGGATATATATGAAAACAAACCTGGAAATATATTGCAATATTGGTGAAGATGCAAAAAATGAAGTCGGCGCAGAAGAGAGAAACCTGAATATGATTTGTTTTTGTGAAAAAAATGTTTCAAAATAGATGAATATCTGTTTTCAGAAATCGAAAACATTATTTTTACATTTTTGTAAAATAGTTGCGGTTTTTAAAAAAAACGAAACATACAAACGTGTTTAACCAAACACGATTTTAAGGGTCATTTCTTAATTTATAAAAACCACAACAAAAAACCTAAAAAAAAGAAAACAAACAGCCTTAGATTTTCATATAAGTTTTATATTGTTTTAAAATTTAATAAAAAAATTCCAAACTTTTTAGTTATAGTTCAAACTTTAAAAATTGACACTTAAATATTCAAACTTTCAAATTTTCTTAAATATAACTCAACGCTAGTATTTATGTTAATAAAGCTGATATGGCAAGTCATATCATATGTGTCGTAAGATGTTAGGTGTTATAAATTTACATGTCATAATTTTGTAAATTATAATTAATTATTATTAGTTAAGACGATAAAAATTCCTAGCCATATCCCATCTGTTTGTGACCACCCATTAATATTAATAATTATTTTTTCTTAAGGATATTTATTAAAGAATACATTAAACATCCATTTCCAATTTTTTGTAAGCATCAATGTTATCAGAAATCCATACTTGGATGGCCCGTCGGTGACAATGTTGGGCTAACCAGGCCAATCGGTGGCAACCTACTAACCCTCTAAACACTTGTGTAAATTCCTCAGGCTAAAGCTCAACGACTCACTAACTTGACTCACCGAGCTTGCTTCCCCAACTCATGGTCCCTTTTTCTTCTTTTTTCTTATATTATTGTTGTCATTGTTACTGTTTCCACAAATTTTCATTTCCTTTTCATTTCCCTTTGAAATCTTTGTTCATTTCTCATTTTCCTAAGAATTGCTAGGAGAATGAGGTTGGACAATGGAGAGAGAGATAACATTCTTAATTGGTCAACGCAAGTGCAACTAGCCAGATCACCATAATCCACGCAACTGGAAACTGCTTTCATGGTCTATGATGATATCTTCGTGACATATTTATGAAGACTATGTTGTTACCCTAATTCATCTGTTAGTGGCTTACTTGGCTTATTTCAACGATGGGTGGCCACAAACAGATAGGCTAGCATTTGAATTTTTTTCACTTTAAATTGTTTTTACTAATAATGATTAACTAAAATTTACAATATTATGACCGGAAAATCTATAACACTTGACATCTTATATGCTACTAAATACGTCCGGCATGGTTTACAATGTCAGTTCTATTAACAAATACACTAATGTCAGACCATATTTCAGAAAAATTAAAAATTTAGATATATTTTTTTAAAAGTTGAGCTTTAATTGGGAAATTGTAAAAGGTTTAGGATTTTTTATATAATTAACCCTAGTTTTAAATAGGGTTGTTTTGAAGAATGAAAAAGTTAGCACATTGAGAAGAGAAAGTGAAAAACTATATTTTTAATGATCTTTTTTCCCTTTCTAGTGACTTTAAAATATTGGATAAATTATTTTCAATATGTTATTTTGTTAAATTATGCAAAAGTTTTGTTAATTTCTCATATAATTGATAAAGAATGTTCTTCACTTTTGTTATACATCAATAAGAGTAATCCATCTTCACTCTCTCAGGATTATTGACTTATTCTATTTTTGATATTGTCATTTATGTACATATACAAGTATTATCCAAATTATCTAATAGGATGTAATTGTCGAATGGGTCTTTATATTCTCATTTGGGAGATATTACAATTTTCTTGTGCAAGAATAGGCATGTGTGTAAATTTGTAGAAGATTAGGCCTATTTATGAATTGCAGAAATCAACGTTACTTTGACGACCTCAAATCTTACATTAGTCGCACTCTATAAGTTTAGGGTATCACAATTTTGTCGACAAGTATACAACTCATATTAAGTAGTCTTACATACATGAAAGATAAGTCTGGCGCAAAAAGATAGGGTGTGCTTGAGTCAAATTCAATAGACAAAAGTATAGTTTGATCGGACTTGAATTTAAAGTCAGATTAAAATATTAACGTTTAATTAAGTTTAAATTTAAATTTAAATTTAAATTTATATTTATATTTATAATTCTTACGTTTAATTAATTATAAAAAATTAACTAAACTATCTTAATTTCAAGTCAATAAATTTATATTAAGGATCTAATTTTAGTTGAAGGTGCTCAGGATGAACTGATTTAAGGAGTTCAAGTCAAGGTTGAGATCGAGGTTTGGTTTAAGCCGCTGGAGCCCATTCCATTCCTATCACTAGATCAAGGTCTTTACCTATTTATAATACATGATTTTCATGTCTGTTAACTTCTTGCGTGCTATCCAAAGAATACGTATAATGAACTCTGTACTTCAATAAAAATTCCGTTTTTCTTTAGTTGACTATCCTTTTTATATTTTAATGCTCTCTATTTTTTTCTCCCATATTTTCTACCCAGAAATGGACATTCATCTTCTTTCAATTAGCTTCGTTAATTTTTTCAAAAAAAGCATAGTTTCATTAATGCAACACTTGTGCTACAAGCACAAGTTCAAATTCAGTTTTGGCACTTTCCCCCAGGTCGTCGAGGGCTGGCTATGATTGCAGGAGGCCCGCCACCAGCAAAAGTCGGCAATAAAGCATAGGACAATCATGTGGAGAAAATGGGAGGGTCACTGTCCCAATTGCTGTCTAAATTCTGTAAGCCTCCCAATATACTTTAGTTTTCCCCCGCAAAAGAAAGCATATAAGAAACCACTGTCCATGGCCTCTGCAAGAACATCAAGGCATGCATGCATGCCAATCAGATCCTTCTGCAATGCACATGGGCTGCACAGAAATATTATTACATCAAACATTTCCTCAATGGATCTTCGCTAATAACTAACAGTCTTCACCAACCATATTGCGCAGAGCATCAACCGTCAGTCTATTGGGGCTCTTTTTTCATTCTCTTAAGGTGACTAGCAGTTGTCAAAGCTTCACAACCTGATCTTCTTTTCTATAGCTAGTTAGGTTTGACTAAAATACATAATCTGACCCCAGAATTTACCCAAAACAGAGAAGTACTGAAATATATTTCACGGTTTGTGGCAAACATTTAACTGTTCTCAGAATTCAGAGTCGAGAATTTAGTTATCATGCTTTTCATAGCTTGAAAAGAGCTCAAATTTGTAATAATTTAATTTCAATCAAGCTTGAGTTGTACAAACGATAGATATTCATGGAAAAAGGAGGAGAGAAAAGTCATCCACCACTCAGTCAAAAGTAAGTAAAACGTCGAGAACAGCAAGGACGATGTGGATATGATTGGCGGAGAAGTAAGTTTATGCGCCAAGGACGTCAAAGAAAGTAAACGGAATATGAGTGTTTAGACCTAACGAGCATATGATAACTAAATTGATGGACATTTTATTTGTGCTCTTTGAAGGGGCCTGGCTTGGCAGAAAGATTGTAGTAAAAGAAAATTACTCATGGCTTACTGCATGATCAGCTTATTCATGTATTCTAGTTGAAGAACGTGAAGCTATCTGGGCTATATATCTAGCTGATAAAATGAGCGAGGAGATGAAAGTATAGAGGAGTTGGCTAAAACCGAAAGTAAAATAAGCGAAAAGTAAATTGAATTTGAGTACATTGATTAACATAACATAAAACCTAACTGTCCGCAGAATGTGATCACGCCAACTCTACAATGGCGAGAATTAGCAAAGGTCACCACAATTTGCCACAGTAGGCTTGATCAAGTCACACATACAATGAATGGTACAATTAAAACATCTTATTTTATATCGAATCCGAAGCAAAAAGAGCAGAAAGCTTTAACAAATTAGATCCATAGTAGCCCAAACATCTCTTATATCCTCAAAACTCTGCGCTTGGCAGCGGCTCATGAGTGTTGTGGTCAATGAAGAACAAACTGTATACAATCGCAGCAATGCCTCCTCCGATAAGAGGACCAGCCCAATATACCCAATGGTTAGTCCAATCCCAGCTCACCAATGCCGGCCCAAACGACACCGACGGGTTCATGGACGCTCCCTCGAATGCTCCACCAGCAAAAACGTTCGCTCCCACTGTCAAACCAATGGCTAACGGTGCAATGATCCCCACGTTTCCCTTTTTGGGATCGAGGGCCGTTGCATATACAGTGTACACTAGGCCAAATGTCATCACAATCTCGAACACAAATGCATTCCACACGCTCACCCCTGACGACAAGGCAAAAGCCGATGTTGTCTGCACAAGTTTTCAGGGTTTCATTTTAGTAAAAATTGATTGGAAGAATGTTAGAAGTGTATACAGTAAATCTTAAAAGCAACTTGATTTTACTCAATGACTTAGTAATTCTCCTAGTCAAAAACAAAGTCGTTACGCGCTAGTCCAACTTATATTATCATTAAATATTTTATCATATTTCAAGAGAAAACGAAGGTATTAGTCCAACTTATAATATTAGAAGTGTTGGTATCTCTAGTATTTACCCCTCACTCCATAGACTATGGAAGTATAGATTAAGAATGTATGACAAACCCAAATTTATGATGTTCGTTACTATACCATGCCATGAGTGCAAAATTTAAGGAGCAAGCAAGCAACAGTGGAACCGAGAAGCTGAGCGACCCAATAAAGAAGGCCACGTAGAAGAGAAATATGGCCGCCAAGGAAGGCACCGAAAGTGACGGCGGGGTTGACGTGACCGCCGGAGATGTTGGCAGAGACAGAAACACCAACAAAGAGACCAAACCCATGTGCCAAAGAGGCGGCAATAATTCCGGCAGGTGTGTTCTTCCCGTTGTCGGTAAGTTTGTTAAAAGACATGCTACACCCTTCTCCGGCAAAAACAAAGATCAGTACACTAATGAACTCAGCCAACGCGGCTTTGAGTGCATTTGGATGTGTGACATCATCTTGCACCCGTCCGACCGCTATTCGTTCCACGATAAGGATTCTCGGCCGCATGGTGATCCAACTAGTCCTGTAATAAGGCTATGAGTTGTCACTAGTGTAATAACTACTGGTCCTGTAATTGATGGAGTCCCCTGAAGAATATCGTATAGAAACTCTGAACGAACAATCGAGTGACTGATGGAAACGCTATATATAATAATACAAAGAAGCTTTAAGTGCATGGAAAACCTGCCAATGCCGGTTTCCGGTTAACTGGTTTGACAGCTAAGGGTTCACCTCCAAAATGCTGAGAGAGTGACACGTGTACGACCATGATAAGAACCACGTAATGGATTAATGTTTAGATAGTGATGGCAGATAGGTGGTGGCCTGGTTTTGGCTGATCTGCATCACGTGGTTTTATTTCTTCTCTACAAAGGTCTTGGGTTCGGCTCATTTCTGGGTTGTTCTTTTGTGAAACGTGATTAGTCATGTATGTAAGTGTAAGGTTTTCATCAGGCTATTAGGACCTGTCAGTCTTGTTCTTCTTCTTAGGTGGTGGAAAATGAAAGAAATAAAAGCTTATTGGCTAAGATGATAAAGTATTAATAAAAAGCCATTACATGTAAGACCGTTATTCTATTTCTTTTCCCTTTGACCGACAGTTGGAATGTGTTTTTTTGTAATTGAGCCTTGAAGATGATTCCCGAGTCCGATTTTTATTTTTTTTGGTTTTCGTTTTATTGCATTGCATTACTCTTCAACATGATAAAATTACCTCGAGCTTCGAATATGGAGATTAGACGCAGCCGTGACTTGGAGATAGTCATTCTCAAAAGTGTATACTACCACTATGAAGAACTAGCAGTCATCCTCAAAGGTTTACACATATTTGCTAAATGCATGTGCAGCGTTATATTATTGAGAACAAGGCCTGTGAATAAGGAAAAGCAATTGTGCCACGGCAGAGTACAACGAGACATGTATATTAAAAACCCGAGGTTGAATTTCTACAAAAATTCTGTTCGGTCGGGCTTTGCTTCAAACTGAAATTGATTGTTGCTTATTAAAAAGTAATTGGATTAGCAACTGCGATTTTTCAAAACATTATCACAAGTAGAAAAATTTAGCTCACGGCAAATAAATCAAAACAAGAAATTTGTTAATACAGTTTGATACACTCGGTTTATATTTGTGGGGTCTTCACTAATATTAATCAACTTTTATTGTAGTACAATAGACCTACACAAGGTTATTCGAGAGTCAACATCATTCACTCCTTGATGCTATCCACTCGTACTCACACCTTTAAAAGTTATCTCATACCTAATAGTATGACCATCTCATGCTAATCTCAATAGAGAATATTGAAATAACGAATAAAGACATAGATAAAAATAAATTTCAAGTGATTAAATCAAAAATAAAATAAACAAAAGACACTCGAGTTAAAGAACACTCTCCTATGCGTGCAGCTGCATTAAACCATAGTCTTGGAAACTCGTCCAACAAAAATTTGTTGCGAACCTTTTAATTGATCACCGAAGAAACCCAAGTATAGCAGCCACAAAAATTATCATAATAACATGTAATTAATCTCGAAAGCATACCAAAAATGCAGCTACAAAAATGTTAGATAGACTGCTCGTTTATTTCCAACAAATCCTTCCTTCTTTAGAATTTGATATCATATAGGATTTCTTCCTTCCACAAAGATCTTAAATTTCGAAATTTTACTTATTCCATGATAGTAAAATCCTATACCAACTCAACTTCTTTATCACAAAAGATATGCCAATATCAAAATAAAAATAATGTCAAAAATAAAATATCTTAACAATCTTCTTCTTTTTGGCATTATTTGTTACATCAAAATCTCCACTTGAACAAGAGAAATGAAAACTCCCTTGAAATAAATGATCATGGAAAAATATCAGCTGAAAAAGCTATAATCAATCTCCCTTTTGGGACAAATCAATGCCAAAAGTAGCGGGAGGAAGCTGAGGTGTAAGGACGGTCGATGATGACCAGAACGACAAGCCAAACAAGCAGAGGACTCCATCAGGTGTGAAGAAAATTGAAGACATATGAAGGTGTTGTTGATGAATGCGTGATCTAGCTCCTGCACTTGAATCATGGTTGTTTTGATGAAGTTCTTGCTTGATGTTTCTGCATGATTATTTACCTGCTCTTCATTTCATGATTATGCAAGAAATTATTTCTTGTCTTTTTTAAAAGTTTTTTCTTAAGTGTTGAGTTGTTTGTTTAATCACTTGAATATTTTATTCAACGTTCTTGTTTCAAAAGATTGTTGAGAAAAATTCTCTTTTACAGTTAGTACGAGGCGGTCGTACTATTGGGTGTGAAATTCTTTCATAGGTTGTGAAGACAAGAGATAGTGTCAAGGGTTGAGTGGTGTTGACTCATTAAATCCTTATATAAAACTATTGTCGTTAGTGAAAGAATTAGGCTAGGTGACGGCCCTACAGAAGTAGGCAAAGTGTACCAAACTGCGTTAACAAATCTCGATTTTGTTTATCTTTGGTGCTTTTAATTTTTCTAATTTTTGTGTTTGTCATACATGAATCAGAAAGTTTGCGAAATAATCACCCTTTCGATTTTTTTCAATTGGTATTAGAGAAGGTCACCAAATCAGGACTTGTACAGCAAGTTAATGCAGATTCGATTTTGGCAAACATGGCTACGAGAGAGGGTGAATTGATCACCAGGCCACCACTATTAGACGACTCTAACTATACTGCATGAAAATCACCGATGAGAGTCTTCATCCAGGCTCAAGGTATATGGGTGGACGCATCCAATGATTATTGACAATAAGGGTGAGGCAGTTTTAAAAGAACCATTTGAATGGACAAGAGCTGAAGAAGAGAGGGCATTTGGAAACTCACAAGTAATGCACGCAATTTTCAGTGCTGTTGATGGAGGACGCTTCTCAATGATATCAACCTATGAGTCAGCTAAAAAAGCGTGAGATATTTTGCAGACTATTCATGACAGGTCAAAATATGTGATAGCATCAAAACTTCAAATGTTAGTTGTAAGGTTTGAAAAACTAAATATGAATAAAAATGAGACTATTGGGGATTTTCATGAAATATTGCGTGATATAACGAATCAAGCACATCAAATCAGGAAGAAATATTCTAATCTAAAACTAGTGAAGAAGACGTTGAGATCACTACCTCTGAGATTTATTTCGAAAACTACAACAATAGAAGAGGCCCATGATATCACCGAATTGTCCTTGGATAAGATAATTGGGATTCTTACCAACTTTGAAATGAATTTGTTGAGGGAAAATCGAGAGAAGAACAAAGGATTAGCATTGGAAGCTGAGATTAGTAAAGCCGTGAATGACTTCGAAGATAAATCTGATGAGAATGAGGATATGGAGTTATTGACAAGAAATTTCACCAAGTGGTTAAAGAAAATGAAGAAGAATAGATCTGAGTTTAAGCAAAACGGTGGGAGCTTATCGAATAACAACTTCAAACAACAAGCTAGAACTCAGAAGGGTAAAGGAAAAATGAGGAGAATTCAACGCCATGAGTGTCAAGGCTTCGAACATGTGCAAGCAAAATACACTAATATCTTAAATAAGAGAAAAGGGAAATCTTTTACTAGCATTTGGAGTGAGAATTAATCCGAAAATGAATATCGTAGTGAAGAAGAAATTGTAAATGATGCTGCATTAGTTGCTTTGTATAGCAAAAATCCAGTTGCATGCCTAATAGTAACTAAGAAGGAAGTAATTGAAGACGAAAAATGGGGCAAATCAGAAAATTTCAAGAAAAAAGGAGATAGATCAGGTCAAGGTTCAATATCAGATTGTGACGATGATGAAAGTGGTTCAGATGATAAAAGGAAGAATATTTATGAGGCTTACGAAGTGATGTATAAAAAATGGATGAAAACATGTAGAAAGAATGAAAGGTTGAAGGAAGAAAACTTCTTTATGAAGAACACTATCCAATATTTAGAGAAGAAATTGATGGTAGCTTTAGAAGAACTCGATGAAGCCAGACTGAAGTTACCAAGTACCGAAAAGGGTTTAAAAATGCTGAATGGAGGCACAGAAAAGTTAGAAAAGTTGATCGAAATCAGTAAAGTTAAAGGGAATCTTCAAGGCATTAGTTACAAAAGTGAATGTTCTAAGTCGAATGATGAGAAAATTGGTGCGACCAAATTTGTCCAAGGAGAAATCTCAAAGAAAAATTGGAAGTTTATACCTACATGTCACTTTTGTGGAGTAATCGGGCACATAAGATTGAAATGTTATAAGTTGTTACAAATAATGTTTCAAAGGGGTCAAAATCGAAAATTTAGGCACTCTCCATTAAATTTCCAGCAGCAACCTATATTACCGAAGCACCCTTGGGTTAGAAATGGTCAAGGATAGGCACAAAGATGTAGTGAAGGAAAAACAAGAAAGTGTTCTGATTCACAGTTAGTTACTGCTTTTAAAGAAACTGCTTATACTGAGGATAATTCAATTGTTTTAGATGAAGAAATCAATTAGACAATTGATGATTAAGATAACGTGACGAAGAATAAGACCAGGTTTGAATTTCTTCGAGAGGCACAAGGACTATGTTCTTTATATTTTTGAAGTATAGTTTGATGTTTCCAATTGCTAAAAAAACAAAAAAAGGTCCGAAGGAGTTATCGTTTAGGCTTCATGAGTTTTTATTTATGGGTTTTCTAAGGTTCAATTAATTGATGTGTACATGAGGCTATGCTTAATGATGGGGTTTATGAATTTGATAAGTCTTATGAAGATGGAATTGAAGTGAGCAATGATCTGTTGGCATATGTATTAACTGGTAGTAAATTGTCATCTTGGCTTTTTGCTATTGCACTACGTGCTTATGATTCTTCCGTTGCACATATTACTGATTTTTATGCATCTTTATTTGTTGAGATTGATCACATTGAATTCTTTGTTTTGGCATTAATCTATCCTAAGGGGGAGATATCAAATTGTTTTTGGTGAATATTCCATTCAGAGGGAGATCTCAATGTATCTCCATGATTATTAGTCTTGCTTTTTGGCATCTTTTTGTCCCAAGGGGGAAAATTTTGGATGATTGGATATTTGATAGATGTTCATTATTGTTTCTTTGGATGTTTCTTGAACTTAAAGAATTTGATGGACTTTGGAATTTGATGTTGGATTAAGGGGGTTTCTTATTTCTGACAAAAATGCCAAAAAGGGTGGAGATTGTTAAGATATTTATTATATATCTTTTCGTTTAATTTTGGCATTTTTGTTTATTGGATATTCAGATAATGGAAAAAAAATATAAATCAAGAAATCTTACTTGAATTGGCTTTTTGGATAGAGTTGTTGTGCAAATAAAACTCTATCTTGGATGAAGATTTACATAGATTGTGTTTCTTATGGAGACATGGATTATGTAAGGTCACGTGGGTGTGTGAGCTATGTGTAGGTTTTGATGTATTGAATTTTTGCTGCTAGGTTATGTTGTTGATTGAAAGCTACACGTGAGTGGCTGGGTGACTTTTCTGATTTGTGGATGTTGATGTGAATCTTTATGGTGGTCTTATTGTGTGTGTCACTGCGTGAATTTCTAGGTGTTGGCCTCATTGCGTGGGTGACTGAGTGCTAATCTGTAGTGTTGGTCTTATTGCTTAGGTCACTTATGCTGTCCATGTTTTGCAGAAATTATGTGACTGATTTGACGAGATTTTTTTGCTGACTATTCACGGTAAATGGAAGAGCAAAAGGTGTGTTGTTTGATCTGAATGTTTTTATAGCTTCAAGGGTGGCTTATGTGTAATGTTATAAGTGTGAAGAAAATTGAAGACATCTGAAGGTGTTGTTGATGAATATGTGATCCAGCTCTTGCATTTGAATTATGGTTGTCTTGGTGAAGTTCTTGCTTGGTGTTTCTGCTTGATTATTTAGCTACTCTTGATTTCGTGATTGTGCAGGAAATTATTTCTTGTCTTTTTGTCAAGTGTTTTTTTTAGTGTTGAGTTGTTTGTTTAATCACTTGAGTGATTTATTCATATTCTTATTTCAAAAGATTGTTGAGAAAAATCCTCTGTTGAGGTTAGTACGAGGCGGTCTTACTATTGGGTGTGAAATTATTTCACGGGTTATAAGGATGAGGGATAGTGTCAAGGGTAGAATGGTGTTGACTCAATAAAGCCTTGTAAAAAACTATTGTCGTTAGTGAAAGAATTAAGTTGGGTAAGAGCCTCGTAGACGTAGGTAAGGTGTGTCGAACTACGTTAATAAATCTCAGTTTTGTTTATTTTTGGTGCTTTTAATTTTCTGATTTTTGTGTTTGTCAGAAAAGAATCAGAAAGTTTGTGAAACAATCACCCTTTTTTTTTCAAATATGTTTGGTTCTTGAATGCTAAGCTGCGTTTTTGGAGATATCTATGGTGCTTTTATTATCACACATGACAGTTAAAACATCTTGAGTAACTCTATAATCTTCTAACATGTAGCAATCATCTACTAACCTTCTTCCACTTACTATACAATGTCCTTGTTGATTTAACACCTTGCATTCATCACTGGTGAACTTGACTAACAACCCATCATCACAAAGTTGATTGATACTCATCAAGTTAGCTTTTAAACCATTCACACAAAGCACATTTTTTAAATGAGACAATTCATTTACACAAAGAGTTTCTCTACTAGTCATAGTTTATTTCTTCCCATTACCGAATGTAAGATGACTATCCATACAACTTTGATAATTCATCAAATATCTTCTTTCACCTATCATATGCCTTGAACTCCTATTGTCAAAATACCATTCATTGTAAGAAGCACTATGCATTGATTTAAGAGCCATTAGTGCTTAGTTGGTTCTTTCTAACCCAAATCTGCTTTGGCAACCTCTGCTATTGAAAGTTCTTCTAAAAATGATTGGATTTTCTGTTTTGAGCATTATGAAATAACATTTGTAGCAGTTTGTAGTAATTTGGCCTTATGAGACCTTTTACACTATAAAAGTGACATATAGGCATGAACTTTCTGCTTCTTTTTAAAATCTGTCCTTGCTTACTTGATCTTACTTCTTTGACAATTCTAACTTCACCATTTTGATCATTATTCACTTGAGAACATTCACCTTTGTATCCAACACCTTGAAAATTCCCTTTGTTTTGCTAATTTTTAGCAATTTGTCTAGCTTCTCGGTACAGCCATTCAACATTCCTTTTTCTATATTGATCAACTTTATCTTAGTTTCATCCAATTCATTTTTTATTGACAATAACTTCATCTCCAAATCTTGAATAACATCTTTTATGGTAGAATTCTCCCTCTTTAACTTCTCATTTTATTTATATATCTTCACCCATTTGTTATAAATTAGTTTATAGGCCTTGTAAATATCTTCCCTTTTGAATTATGAGTCACTTTCATCGTTGTCACTTTCTGAATTAGAGTTTAATACTAAAATATTTGTATCTTCATCGTCAATTTCTTCACTGGTTGCTACTAAGCAAGCAACTAGACTTTCTTTATATAAAGCAACCAAAGTAGCTTGATAACTTAAAATTTCTTCTTCATTGCCGTACTCACTTTCAGATTTATTTTCACTCCAAGTGCTAGTGTAAGACTTCCCTTGTCTCCTTTTAGGAGTGTTAGCACACTTTGCTTGCATATGTGCAAAACCTTGACACTCATAACATCGTATCTTCTTTGCCTTTTTTCACCTTTTTGAGCTTTTACTTACTGTTTGAAGTTATTCTTGGATGAATTCCCACCATTCTTCCTGAACTCAAGCCTATCTTTTTTTCACCTTCTTTAACCACTTGTTAAAATTTCTTGTTAGCACCACCAGATCTTCATGTTCATCGAAATCATCTCCTAAATCATGTACATGTTTAGCAACTTAGGCCTGAAACGCCAATCCTTTATTCTTCTCACGCTTATCTCTCAACAGATTCATCTCGAAGTTTGTGAGAATTCCAATTACCTTATCTAGAGATAACTCATTGATGTCATAAGCTTTTTCAATAGCTGCAATTTTCGGTATGAATTTAGGAGGCAACGATCTCAGGGTTTTCTTGACAAATTTCATATTTGAGTACTTCTTGCCAAATTGATGTGCTTGATTTCTGATACCACATAGTCACTCATGAAAATCTCCAATAGTTTCACTTTCCTCCATATTAAGCTCTTTAAATCTAGTAGTCAACATTTAAAGTTTTAATGTTATCATTGATTTTGACCTCTCATGTATGGTTTGTGATGTATCCTAAGCTTTTTTTGCTGATTCACAAGCTGATATCATAGTAAAATGTCTTTCATCTACAACACTAAAAATTGCATACATTGCTTGAGAATTACCAAGAACTTCCTCTTCTTTAGCCTTAGTACATTCAGACGAATCTTTAGGTATAGCTTCATTCTTTTCATTAGTAGTCATATGATGAGTCCAGCCTTTTAGCACAGAAGTCCAGGCTTTAGTCCCTTATGCTTAAATAAACACCTTCATTCTCGATTTCCAAGTAAGTAGTTAAATCCATCTAGTAAAGGTGGCCTAATGATTGACACCCCTTCTCTAGTAACCATGAGTACGAAACACTGATCACACCAACTTAAGACACCAATTTTTGATTAGGTGAACCAAGCTTTGATACCAATTGGAAAACTCGAGATTGAAGTTTCGCAAAAATCCTATTTTGTCATGGTTGCTTTAATCTGAAATTGATTGTTGCTTATCAGTAAGTAACTGGATTAGCAACTAACATTTTCCAAAATATAATCACAAGTAGAAAAACTTAGTGTGCAACAAATAAATCAAGACAAAGAATTTGTTAATGCAGTTCTGCACACCCGGCCTACGTCTGTGGAGCCCACCTAGATTAATCAACTTTCACTATAGTTCAATAGATTTACATAATGCTATTACGTAGCCGACACCACTTATTCATTGACGCTATCCACTCGTACTCATACCTTTGAAAGTTATTTCACACTCAATAACATGACAACCTCATGCTAACCTCAACAGAGGATTTTGAAACAATGAATGAAGACAATGATTAAAAATAAATATCAAGTGATTAAATAAAAAATAACATAAACAAAAGACACTTGAGTAAAAGAACACTCCCCTATGTGTGCAGCTGCATTAAACCATAATCTTAGGAAGTCGTCTAACAAAAATCTGTTGGAAACCTTTTTAATTGATCACTGAAAAAACTCACGCACAATAACCACAAAAATTATCATAAGAACATTTAATTAATTACGAAAGCATACAAAAAATGCAACTACAAAAATCAATAGATAGACTACTAGTTTATCTCCAGCAAATCCTTCTTTCTTTAAAATTTGATATCACATAAGATTTCTTCCTTCCACAAAGATCTTAACTTCCAAAATTCTTTATATTCTAAGATAGTAGAATTCTATACAAACTCAACTTCCTTATCACCAAAGATATACCAAATATATATATCAAAATACAAATAATACCAAAAATAAAATATCTTAACAATCTCTCCCTTTTTTATGTTATTTGTTACATCAAAAGTGAAATGTGAAAAAAATACTCTTTTCTTTTGCAACCGTTGTGAGAAAAAGACTTTATGCATGGACATTAGTACTTCCTAAGATACCACTGTCTATACCAAAGCATTTTGATTGACATGCTGTCATTGGTAATTCAGGAGATCTCCTAAAAACAAAGTTGGAAAGGAAATAGACAATTATGATGTTTTTCTGAGGGAGAATGGCACCCCAATTTAATTAGTTTATACATGTTTTAGTCAACCTTAGCTACTTTGTTTCACTTAAGAAGTGCATGTTAAACTTTATTAGTTTATTTTGGCATAATTTTACGAAATACGCGGGCCAGAAGAGTCCATTTCGTCTCCTTAATCAAGGATTTGCCAAAGATATTGATAAAGTTGAAGAGTTGGATGGTAAGTTCATTGGTCCACTTTTTACAAGGCCTTTCATCGTACTAAAATAACACTTATTATATTCACAAAAAAAACACTTATTATCTGAATCTTGCAAAAACAATGAAGGAGGTCTTGTTGATCAAAACAACAATACATGAGCAAGATTATTCAAGTTTGTATCATTATATCACTACCATCTCGCTTAGGTTAAATCTTGATGAAATGGAAGTGGAAGCAGCTGATGCAAATGGAACAATGACATTTCTTCAATGTTGAATTAGTTGTACATCGGATACGGAGTAGTAATGTGGGTACCATTTTGTACCAGCTGGTACCAGCTGGACGGTACGATATCAGCTGAAAAATGAAACGGTATCGACACCTTTGATATCGGATTTAAATACCGGTTGGTACCGGCCGATATCTATAATACCGGCCAGTACCAGAAATTTTGAAAAATATAGGAACTTTTTTGCAAAATTTTCAATTTTTTAAAAAAATACTCTCCCTCCTCCCTCTCTCCCTCCCCCTTCGTTTTTTTCAAAGTTTTTATAATTAATTATTTAGTTAAACTTTTATTGTGATTTTTTAGATTTAAATTTTAAAATAAAATAAATATTTTTATTACTAATAATAATTATAAATTAAAATTAGTTT
>JAOQMS010000008.1:7307329-7340484 GCA_027563885.1 Erythroxylum longipes
TTAATATCAGGGGTATAATAGTCATTTATTATACATTCCATTCCATTCCATCCATCTTCTAAACAATGTTTCACTACATTACATTATAAACCCTTCTATCTCTCTCAAACAACCTTTTCCTATATTTCGTTCCATTCCATTATAAACTATTCCCTTCTGTTCTATTAATTAACACCCAACCAAACAAGCCCTCGGTCAATCTACATTCAGATGGGGCTAAAGATTATTAGGTTGCCAAAAAAGAACACATCATATTAAGGTAAGAAATGAGAGAAAATATGAAGAATAACAAGATCAAATATTAAAAGTTTTAATAATTTTAAATCTGAAATGAGAGAAAATATGAAGAATAACAAGATCAAATATTAAAAGTTTTAATAATTTTAAATCTTCCAAACTTGCCTATTGCCACGATTAACATGTAAATGTTTCTTATTACAACTGCTTTTGTTGTTGCACCACTAATACAGATGCTATGATATCAACATCATTGGAAGCAAGCAAGTCTCCAATTGGACCTAATTCCGGGTAATCCATCCACTCTGTTAGACCTTCTAATTGAGGGCACTTCTCGCCGTGCCTTCTTCCAATGATGAAAAGACTATAATCTTGTGCCATCGAACGAATTATCATTGCAGTATGAGGTCCATCACTCACTTCATGCTCCGAGTAGAATACATATTCATCACAAACTGTGTTTTGCTTCACGTCTTTCAACTCTTTTTCGTCTAGAATCATGTCCTCTGTAGTCAATGCTTGCTTGCCTTCCCTTCCTGCAGCTCCACTATTATCAATTTGGGGAACGAACCGTACCACTGTCAGGATTGTTCTTGAGTTCTTGGTCATTCTTTTGGCTAAAACTAAGGCCTCTCGGTCATCTATACCTCCAAAGAAAAGCATACACGCATAAGTGGATGAGTTGAATGATAGCCTTGAGTGTGGACGGGTAAGTTTTCCTCGACTGAAGTAGACACCAACAGAACATGGAGCTTTGTGAAGGACCATGGCATTCAAAGCTCTCTGCTTTTCATCTTCTGACTCAATGTTCCCACCAATAGACCACTTGGTATGGAAGGGAATAAGGATAAAGGATGTGATCTTGTCAAGGGCAAGAGTGCATATGTCCTCATACATTAGGTTTCGAGGAGAAATTACTGTGAAGTTATGGACAGAGACAGTACCCCAATTGTCTCTCTCATAGTTGTTGAAGGCTTGGACGACATTTTGCGAGTAGAAGTTTACAACTGGTTTGCTTTTTGGGTGGGCATAGAACACTGGAGTGGATTCACCAACTAGCTCGATAAGATGAACAGCATATAAATCGAGGGGGCTTTCTTTTGTGGGGTACATTGCATCCAACAATTTCAAGACATTGTTTATATTTTCAGGCATGTGAATACAAGTAAGAACTCGAAACTCACTCTCGGGCTTCAAACCCATAATGTTCCTCATCTGAAAGCCTGCATATTTCCTAGACGGATCATAGATGGCTTTCACGAGCATTGGAACAATAATTGTGTTGAGGGTAATCCACAGAGTCAGTGCAGCAAAAAGATCATTAGTTATGATCTGAAATAGTTCACGGTAAAGATAAACTTAGCAACCACGAATGATATATATTGTCGTAGTAGGGAAAAAATGAAAGTTGAAACATGTGTAATACCTTGAGGTCTCTCAGAATAGAGAACATGATAAGCTCAGTGATCCCTTTGCTAGTCATTATTAAAGCAAGCACCACAGCATCAACCAAAGGCAAGTTACAGCACCATGAAATTATTAAACATGCCACGAATTTAACCGCGAGAATTAAGATCATGGAGAGCATGAAAATTTTGATATTATCAAAATTACCAATAATCAGCCAAAGATCTGCCCGCATAGTAGTTGTCGCAACGAACAGAGGTACAAGGATGGCTGAGGTAACTGACTCCAATGTCTGTACCAAAGCAGATCCTAAAGGTGGTCCGGAAGGTACAGCTAATCCCGCGATGAAAGGGCCAACATATTGAACTTGATGGAACAGATGGAAATATAACTCCGAAAGTAACGCGAATACTATTAGAAGGTGAACGGTGGAAGAGTTGACTTGTTTCCCTTCAGGAGTCCTTTCGACTAGCCAAACCAAAATGGGTCTGATTACGAGAAGGGTGACTAAAACAAAGGCAAGAATTGCTGCTCCATCTTTTGTTGTTACTTTTGCAGAATTATTACCAATTATGGGTAAGAAAACTATGAGAAATACATTTAAAATGTCACTGGCTAATGCAGAAGATAACCCCATCCGACCAAGTTCAGAATTTGTCAGTTTCAGGTCACTTATGAGGTAGGAAATGACAGGGAAGCTGGAGAGACATTGGAGAATTGTCACTGTAATTCCTTGATATGTATCTATAAGGGCCCATTGATAGCCCAAGCCAAATACTAAAGGCGTGAGAACGGTCGTGACACCGATGATCACAACCTTTTTCCCTAACCTAAATAACAATGTTGGATCCATCTTCACTCCAATAAGAAACATGAACAATGAGCAGCCAAATCCAGCTGCTGTTCCAAGCACATCTTGACTGTCATGAGGAAACACCAAATTTCTCATTGTTTGTGTTTGTCCAAGGAAAGTAGGACCTAGAATGAGTCCCGTCTGTTTTAAAATTATCATGCTTAAATTGGTCAGAACCAATTAGCGCTATTTCAAATGCAATTTAAACACAATGAAACAAGAAACATGGAACGTGCAACATACCAAAATTTGCGAGACAAATAAAGAGATTCCCAGGTGTTTGAGGAAGAAATAAACTGCCTGACCAATGAATAAAATGAGAACCATCTGCAATTGAAGAAGTGACAAGGATGCCCCCAACATAAGTTGGTGCTCATGAAAATAACCATCTGATTCAATCTTGGGAGGTATACTAAAACACACAGTTACATTTTGTCCTTTATTCATTTCCATTGATGAATCAGAAAAAAGAAGAAGAACCTATCAAGAATTGACAGAAGGAATTGTATGCAAATCTTTAAGCTAGCTGGTTATGAGAACTTTCAAAAGCATAATGCTTATTTAAATGGAGATTAAGGAATTTTCCGGAGTTTCTTTTCCTAACTCAAAGATAGACATTAATCAACTGGTTTGCTTCAACTGTAAAAACAGAAGTCAAACAAAGAGAGATGTTGGAAAACTCTAAAGTTTGGTTATTATGGGCATTTCTTAAGGACATCGAGAAACTGAATTGAGCGTAACAAAATTTTGGTTGTTTGCGTTTTCTTCTCGGATGTGTCACCTTATGACCTTTCAGTTCTTATTTTGCCTGTTCCAGCCTTTTATTTAATAGCCAGTTTTTGTTGTTTTGTTTGTTGAACTTGAAAACAAGTGGTGGTGGTTGCCAAACGTTGTTATGCAACTGAAAGGACGTTATATTATACTATTGTCTAACTTAGTATGTTCATGGGAAGCCAACTGTAGAAATTTTGATTTTTCTTTTTCTTGACCAAACTATCAAAGGCTACGTCCTTAATTTATAATGGCCCTACCTATAATAGCTAAGCAACAACATTATAAATAACGTGAATTCAGCATTGGCGTTGCCATTTGCCAACCCTGTATTTTTTGTGACGAAGCAAGATCATAATGTCTTATACTACAAAACGATTCGTATGTAAAACTCATCTCCTTCGTATGGTGGTAAAAACCAGTTCACCTTTCCACATGTCTCGTTGTTCTCTGCCGTGGCACAACTTTGTTTTTTCCTTATTCCCAGGCCTTGTTCTCAATGATATAATAATGTTTTTGTGTGGTGTTGATTAATCTTTCTAGTGATATTATCTTATTAAACTTGGCGTCGAATCCTGATTAGTTTTTCCTAGGAGTTAATATTAACGTTGGGCAACATTAACTTCATAAATTATTTATAATTCCAAACGTAGTAGCCATAGAATCACAAAAGACGAACTTGGATAAGGACCAATGAAGCAAATTCCATGTGTACCCCATCACCACCAACCCAAGTCCAAGTGCCAAAATCATATTAAAAACCAACAAGAATAATAATAGTTGGTAATAGTAATAGTATAGCAGCCACCAGAACTGACGCCAACATTATCATTTTATCATCTGCCTCAAGGGATGCAAGCAGCAGCAGTGGCAGCAATGGCAGTTCACACCATCCTCACGGCTTCTCCACTCTCTCCTCTGCTCTCTCCATCAATCTCCACCTCCCTCAGCCACCCTCAGCCTTCTCTCCACTCGTCTTTCCACGGCATCTCCCTCAAGTTCCCTCGCCAATCCCTCGCTGTTGCGGCCTCCTCCAAGAAACCTCTCTCCGTCGTAGCTGCTACAAAGAAGGCCGTTGCTGTCCTCAAGGGAAATTCCACTGTTGAAGGGGTTGCCACTTTGACCCAGGAGGATGATGGTCTGTGACCCTGGTCCCCTTTTCTTTAAGGATTGCATTTTCAATTAATTCTGACTGTTTCCTGTTTTTTGGGTGATTGTTGATGTTAGTTTTTGTGTTTAAATGATGATATAATCAGGGCAGGGGTAACTGGGAGTTTGTTTTGGTAAATGGGTAAACTTTTTTTTTTTCGCCCTGAAATGGGTAATTAGGAACTGACTTCCAAATGCTCTATTTGCTTTAGAAGATGGTTCTTTTTAAGTTTTGAATTTCAGTTGCGTTTTCGATTTTAGCTCATTTTTAAAAATTAAAAATGTGTTTTTGCATTTTCTATCAACTATCTTGGGAACGACCTACTGGAGGAAATGTGGTGCATTTAGTGTAAAATTTGTAGTTGACATTACTCGAACAAAGTTGTTTCAGCTCCTTAAGGGTTCAGTTTTCTGAACTTTGATTTCGTTTTACTCAAGTTTTTAGATTTTCACTTCTTTGGAATTTTGATTTTTTTTACCTATATGCGATATGTGGTGGACATTCTGTCTGCCTGGCTAAGTTAACAAGTCTATATCTTTTGTGGTTCGGTTGGTTGAATATGCTAAGACGGAAATTTCTCTATGGTTGAGTTACCTTCAGGATGGAAAGACGCCAGTAACTTAGTGATGGTTGATTGATGAGGTGTTTGTGCTTTCACAGGTCCAACAACTGTGAATGTCCGTGTAACAGGGCTTACTCCTGGCCTTCATGGATTTCACCTGGTGCATGTTCTTGCATTTTTTTTACTTTTCTCTCTTTCATACCTAAATTTGAGTTTAGTTTCCTTTAATGAAGTTTTTGTTTTGGTCATTATTCTCTGTAGCATGAATATGGGGATACAACAAATGGATGCATCTCAACGGGTGGGACTTGGCAGCAACTTTCAGCTAATTTGGGAACGATTTCAATACTTGCTGTTGTTTATAACCATTTTTTTTCTTGTTTCATATCAACTTCGCAGGGGCACATTTCAATCCCAACAACCTGACACATGGTGCTCCTGAAGATAAAATTCGTCATGCGGGCGACCTGGGAAACATAGTTGCTAATGCAGATGGTACATAAATCCTTAATTTTCTTTGAACTTCTTGTATTCTTTTCCAAGCACTTAACAAGATACCGTCTGATTTGTCATAATACAGGGGTGGCTGAAGCAACAATAGTAGATAGCCAGGTAACTTGCTTAAGCTAAATCCTTTTATGTTCTTCCCATCTTCTTGTTTATTTTTCTTTTTTTATGGGGTTGGGGTTGGGGAATTGTGATAAGCCTTCCCATCCTTAAAACATACATCCGGAAAAGGAAGGCGTAAAAGTAGAATTGGGATATCTATTATTTGTTTGTTTTGTGGGGGGAATTTTGGGATTTCCTTATACTCGTTAGAGATAGTTTAAATAGCAATAATATGGATTCCAGAAGAATCTTTTGGAACTGAAGAGGGGCCGTCTTGAAAGGTCCCAGCTGAATTCTTTGTTTCTTTTTCCATTCAATGGAAGATATGGCTAATTCATTACAAATTCTTTAATTCATTCTCTGTTCAGTGTTGTTTTGTACAATCGAAGGAATCGAGTTTATCAATTGGTATCAGAGCTAACATCATTCCTTCAAGTTCTCGTGCCACGCCCACGGGTGGTGACATTGGTATTTTAGTGTTGGCTTGAGACTAGAAAAAGGTCTAGCGCACAACCAGCTTGTGAGTGCGTGGGTGGTGACTTTGGTATAGCAGTGTTTGCTCGGGGCTAGAAAAGGTCCAGTGCACAACCAGCTCGCCGGTGCCTGGGCTGTGAAGCGTGGTGGAATGTTACGGTCTAATTGTCCTACATTAGTAATAAGAGAGGCTAATGTGGAGTTTATAGGTTTATGGGCTCTCCCACCCTTTAAGCTAGCTTTTGGGGTTGGTTCTGCCATAAGACCTATAATACTTGGTATCAAAGCATTGATCCATGGCGCCAAAAAACGCTGAAGCAAAGTTTGAGACCTTTGATAAGGAGATAGAAGAGATGAAGGGAGAGATGAGTGGAATGGGGCGGCAAATTGATGGTATTACCTAGAGTCTGGCGCGAGTTGTAGAATTTATTGAGCAGTTTGAGCGAGTTAAGGAAAAGGGAAAAGAGGTGAGTGAGGAGGGCACTTTGGGAATAGGTGGGGGACTCACTGGGGAAGCATCACAAACTTTTTTCCAATGACCAACCATGAGTTACAATGGACGAATGGGGGAAACAGTGAGTGGGGAGAGGCAAGTGGAGGCACGAATGTGTGGAGAGGGGGTCGGCGGCTGCAGTTGCCGGTGTTTAGCAGAGAAAATCTAGAAGGGTGGTTGTTTCGGGCGGAACGGTATTTTGAAGTACATCAAATGACGAATGTCGAGAGATTGATGGCAGCGTCGATCAGTTTTGATGAGGAGGCACTTGCATGGTTCAGGTGGAATGATGTAAGAACCCCTTTCTGGAGTTGGGTGGAATTGAAGCAAAGTATTCTGTAACGTTTCGGGAATGGGAAAGAAGGAGACGAGTATGAGAGGTTTTTGGGCATAAAACAGGAGAGTTTTGTAATAGAATATAGGCAGGAGTTTGAGGCTCGATCTGCCGCATTGGTTGAGCTATCGGAGAAGGTGATGGCGGGAACGTTTCTTAAAAGGGTTGAAACTAGAGATAAGGGCCAAGCTGAAGGTGCTAAATTCCATTGGGCTGAAGACTATGATGGATATGGCCCAAAGAGTGGAGGAGAAAAATTGGGTTGTCAATGGACTCAGAGGTTCGTTATCTACGGGATCAGCTAAGGGCCAATTCGCAAATGAATCTAGGACACCGGTTGTATTCTAGAAGCCCATTAGACATTCGAAGGTTGGGGGTCAACGGTTCGATTCAAGGGATAGTTTTAGGAAATATGAATTAGAATACATTCGGAGCTAAGGAACAGACCCATTCGGCACTCGCAAGCCCTAGGCAACGGCTACAACTTACCGATGCCGAGATCCAAGCATGCCGAGCTAAGGGCTTATGCTTTACATGCAATGAGAAATTTGATCCGGGGCACAAATGCAAAAAAGAATTGCAGATTATGGTGGTCAACAAGGGAGAAATGGAGTTGGCTGACATCAACGATGACGTTGAACAGGAAGCTTGCTTGAGTCCGCCAATGTTTGAGGAGATGGAGGTAAGTCTGGTGGAAACAGTGGAAGTTTCTTTAAATACTGTGATGGGATTGCCCATGTTGGGAATGATGAAAATGAGAGCTGAAATGGGAAACAGAGAAGTGATTATAATGGTCGACTGCGGCGCAACTCATAACTTCATTTCGGAGGAATTGGTGGTAGCCCTCAAACTTCTAGTGAATTCAAATTGTAGGTATGGGGTAGTTATGGGAAATGGACAATCAGAAAAGGGAAAGGGAATATGTAGAAATGTGAGGGTGTTAGTATAGGGATTGGAAATAATTACTAATTTTTTGCCTCTTAATTTGGAGAGTACTAATCTCATTCTAGGAATGCAATGCCTGAGTACAGTAAAAAAATGGAGGTATATTGGCCAAAACTTTTGATGGTATTCAATGTTGTTGGTGTGGCGGTGAAGTGGAGAGGGGACATGAGCTGATGCAAAATCGGAATTTCTTTGAAAACAATGATGAAGGAAATTAATAGGGAAGGCTATGGTGTCTTAGTGGAGTGTACTTAGATGTAGACTGAAGAAGCGAGCGAGGAATTAGCCAACAAGGAAGGAACATGGTTTGGGCAACTGAAGAAGAAATTTCCCGAAGTCTTTTCGGAGAAATTGGGTCTTCACCTGAGAGAGCAGTTGATCATGCTATTAGATTTGAACCCGGGACTAAAACAATCAATGTAAGGCCTTATCGATCCCCACAATTTCAGAAGGAGATTGAGAAATTAGTACGAGAAATGTGTGCGATAGGAATTATCCAGCCCTCTATGAGTCCTTTCTCTAGTCCAATGTTACTTGTGAAGAAGAAAGACGAAAGTTGGAGGTTCTGTATAGATTACCGAGCTTTGAACAAGGCCATGATTCCAAAAAAATTTCCAATTCCAGTTATAGAAGAACTATTGGATGAGTTAAAAGGAGCATTTATTTTCCCTAAATTGGATTTGAAATCTGGGTGCCATCAAATTCGAGTTCGACTTGAGGATGTTCCTAAAACAACTTTTGGGACACGTGAAGGGCATTATGAGTTTCTAGTTATGCCATTCGGTTTGACAAACGCCCCAACTACTTTTCAATCGTTGATGAATGAGGTATTTCGGCCTTATCTTCGAAAATTTGTTCTTGTGTTTTTTGATGATATACTAGTTTACAGCAGTGATGCAGACATTCATGAGAGACATCTAGACTTGGTTCTGACCTTGTTGAAGGAGAAACAACTAAACTTGAATGTGGAAAAATGCACATTCGGCCAAAGACGCATTGAATACCTTGGATATTGGATTTCAGCTGAAGGAGTGAGTGAAAAATTCAAGTGATGTTAGAGTGGTCTTCACCTACACGTTTGAAGGAGCTGAGAGGTTTTCTGGGGTCACGGGCTATTACCGTTAGTTTGTGGAGGCTATGGGACTCTTGCGTGGCCTCTCACCCAACAGCTCAAGAAAGATTCGTTTGATTGGAATGACATAGCAGAGAAGGCATTCTGTACACTTAATCCCGCTATGGCAACAGTTCTGGTGCTAACCCTTCCGAATCTCACACAAAACTTCACCATCGAAATCTATGCCTCTTCAATCAGTGTGGGAGCAGTATTGATGCAGCAGGGGAAACCCATTTCATTTTTCAGCCAAGCACTCTCTCCTTGCAATAGATTGAAGCCCATATATGAAAACGAATTGATGGCCGTAGTGTTGGCAGTGCAAAAATGGTGCCATTACTTGTTAGGATGGCATTTTACCATCTACACTGACCAGAGAAGCTTGAGATTTTTACTAGAACAGCGAGTGATTCAACCCGATTATCAAAAATGGATGGTGAAGCTCATGGGATATGACTTTGAGATTCACTATAAACTAGGAAAAACAAACAACGCAGTAGATGCATTGTCACGACTACCAGTGGCTGACCCATCCTTGCTGACAACCCTCAATTACCAGATAGTGATGGATGAACACCAGCTCAAGAAAGAGGTGTCTGAAGATTCAAAACTTAGTCCTATTTTTCGTGGTCTGATGGAAGGTGAATCAAAATGGCCGGGGTACACAATTTTTCAGGGGAACCTACTCTTTAAAGGGAGACTGGTCATTCCTCCTACTTCTACCCTCATTCCCAAGCTCCTTCCAGAGTACCATTGTGGCGTTATGGGTGGGCACTCCGGTTTTCTTAGGACGTACAAAAGAATGAAAAGTGATATATATTGGACAAGAATGAAGGGGTAGTGCAGAAATTTGTCTTAGAGTGTGATATTTGTCAGCAAAATAAATACCAAGCTTTATCATCGGCTGGTTTGCTACAGCCCCTTCCAATTTCCCATCAAATATGGTAGGATTTGTCCCTTGATTTCATTGAGGGTTTACCTATGGAACTTTTTTGGTGGTGTTCGATAGATTGAGCAAATACGCTTATTTTATTCCCCTAAAGCATCCTTTCACAGCTAAAGAAGTAGCTGCTGTTTTTGTGAAGGAGGTGGTTAAGTTGCATGGAGTACCACATTCCTTGGTGTCAAATAGAGATAAAGTGTTCATTAGCCACTTTTGGGAGAAGGCACTAAACTCCATCGGAGCACTGCCTATCACCCTCAATCTGATGGACAAACCAAGGTAATTAACCGTTGCCTTGAGACCTATCTTCGTTGTTTTGCTAATGGAAGTCCAAAGAAATGGTGCAAGTGGCTCTCATGGGAGGAGTATTGGTAGAATACAACCTTTCATGAGTCCATCAAAACCACTTCATTCCAAGTTGTGTATGGCTGCTTGCCTCCCCCATTAATTCGATTTGGCTCATTGCCAACATCAGTTGCAGCAGTGGAATAGTAGCTAAGAGAAAGGGATGCCATTTTGGAAGACTTAAAGCAACTACTCTACCATGCACAAAGCAGAATGAAGGTTTCAGCTGACCAACACAGATGAGATATTCATTTTGAAGAAGGGGAACAAGTATATCTGAAATTACGGCCGCATCGCATGCGCTCTTTGACGGGTAAGCTTAATGAAAAATTATCTCCCAAGTATTTTGGGCCTTTCAAGATTCTGGAGGAGGTAGGAGCCGTGGCTTACAAACTAGAACTTCCTTCTACAACCTCCATCCACCCTGTTTTCCACGTTTCCCAGCTGAAACGGGCAGTATGAACTCATCAGCAGGGTCAAACCCTTACCTTCAACATTGGGCTCTGAGTTAGAATGGGTGGTGGAACTTGAGAAGGTGTTACAAGCCAGACAATTTGCACGAGGATATGAGGTGTTGATCAAGTGGAAGGCATTGCCAGAATTTGAGGCAACTTGGGAGTTATTCTCTGCTATAGACGGCTAATTCCCAGAATTTCACCTTGAGGACAAGGTGGCTGTTTTGGGAGGGAGTATTGATAAGCCTCCCTAAAAGTAGGATTGGGATATCCGTTATTTGTTTGTTTTGTGGGGGTAATTTTGGCATTTCCTTATACTCGCTAGAGATAGTTTAAATAGCAATAATATAGATTCCAGAAGGATCTTTTGGAACTGTTGTAATTGTTGTTTGGAGAGAGGGGCACTCTTGAAAGGTCCCAGCTTCTATTCAATGGAAGATATGGCTAATTCATTACAGATTCTTTAATTCATTCTCTGTTTAGTGTTATTTTGTTCAATCGAAGGAATTGGGTTGTATCAGATTGTTGCAGAGAATGGCTTTGCTTGCATAAAAACTGCTGTTTCTAGTTGGTGATTATGTGATGTTCGGCACTGTTTCATGCTCCTGATCCTAACATTGCTTGTCTTGGTAATGAAAGTGACTTTGGCTTTGATCTTTGATAAAATATGTAGATACCATTGAGCGGTCCTAATGCAGTCATTGGAAGAGCACTTGTGGTCCATGAGCTTGAAGATGACCTTGGAAAGGGTAATTATCTTGTTCATACCATTATATGGTGTGTTATGTTGGTAGATTATCCATCCACTATAATGGTGGCCTGAGCTGATACACGTCATTTATAAACAATGAAATTTTCTTACACTTTCAAGCTAAATGCTCTTGTCATATGTATCATTAGAGGATCGTTTTTGCAGTTGTACAGGTCATTTTCCGTGCACTGCTATCACAGAATTTTCTTTATGTGGGAGGGAGATGTAGAAGTTGAGATAACTTCAAAATTTTCAGAAATGAGTGCCAAGATCTTGCAAAAACCATTAGCTGTCAAATAACAATTCCACAATGATCTCCTTGACTGATTCTAAAACACTGAGAAAAGTTAGCTTGAAGTTGCCATTGCATTGTTTATGATGTAGTTCTTACTATTTGCCACAACATTCTGTTGTGGCTGGGGAAGTTGCATAAATGAATTTTCTAGTTGCAAAGCCACTTAGTTACAGTTTTGACCTGAATAGCACATACTGTTCTTAGTGCTTGGGTTTTCCCTGGAGGAACTTGGGAATTTGGTACACTTATCAATTAAAATCAGTTCCAACATTAAATGAAAGTTAACTTACCCAGTGCACAAGGCTCTCTGCTTTGTGAGGGTCTAAGGAGGTCATATGATATATGCAGCCTTTCCTTTGTGTCTTTACAAAAAAGGCTATTTTTATGAGTTAAACATGTGACTTTATGATTACAAAAGAGCAACTTTACCAGTTCCAAAATTAAATCATTTAATGAATTAAATGCATGCTTCTGGGACTGGAAATATGAATTGTGATTTATTCCTTACGAAGTTTCTCTTGTATTACAGCTACAATTCAAGCACTAGTATAGCCATTCTTTGTTTTATATTTTTACACCCGTATTTGATTTTTGCATCTGAAGGTGGCCATGAGCTTAGTTTGACCACTGGAAATGCAGGAGGAAGATTAGCATGTGGTAAGTATAATAAATGGAAA
The DNA here is from genome assembly GCA_027563885.1 of Erythroxylum longipes. NCBI lineage: Eukaryota > Viridiplantae > Streptophyta > Magnoliopsida > Malpighiales > Erythroxylaceae > Erythroxylum > Erythroxylum longipes. The sequence goes on from JAOQMS010000008.1 coordinate 7,319,742, forward strand.
TTAAACATTGTGCTTTCATCTCTAGTTTCCTTTCCTAATGGCTTTGTGGATTCCTTCTAATTGTATTCTGTGCTTGAGAGGCATGCTGATATAGCTCATGTTTATATATCCATTTGGATTCCATTATATGTGTTATTTTTAGTATGCATGTACTCTGATGAGCACTTAAAATGCTGTGTACAAATTATAAATCAGTGCATCGTTAATAACATATTAGTTGTTCTAACGACAGTTGCTGCAGTTCCCAAAAAGCCTACTTCTATATCCAAAAAGCATACGCATAAAAATATTTTGAAAAGGAAGGGAAATTGGGGTGCATTGAAAGCTTATTCATTTTCAGAATCTATTTATGCTGATAAATCAAGAAGTATTTGTTGTGAAAATGGGAAAAGGGATAGATTCATTATATTGTTTCAAATTAGAAAATCTTGCTGGATCCATGAAGTGTGCTGCAGGCTGTAGAAGGTTCTTTGGGCGTACACGAGGATATGGAGGTGTAGTGCTTTGTGAGCAATTATTATGATCATTTAGGGAAGCTGAAATCATTCCTTCCTCAGTGTTACACGGGTTCATCAAGTAGAAATTTGTTACCGACTGATTGCAAAAGTTTTAGTATGACATTTTGCATTATCTGCAGGATTTATGTGTTATCCGTTCTCCATGATATTTGGTATTAGGCATTTCTTTAGCAATTAGACATATGAGGTGAAAAGTTGAAATATTAGAAAATGTGTTTAGGATTTTTCCTATGGGTTCTGACCTATTAGCTTTAACCAACATGCTTGTGAGAGATGGTGCACATGTTGTGCAATGTATGTGCATGAACTTTTCCACTATTTCTGCATGTGTATATATACACGTCATCAGGTAATGTTATCATACCTGCATATATATGCAAATTATATGATGAAGAAAGTGGTTCTATTGATCAATAGTATTGCTGGGGCATATTGTTGGTTGGAGCCTCCTTATATTAACAATTTTAGAAGAAATCCAATAATTGGATTATGTAATGTGCCCATTCCAAATCATATTCGAGGTTTAAAAATTCGTTAAGGAGGATTGTATTCTTTAACACAACTATCATCTACAATAACCATATATGAGAACTAGATGAAATTCACAAGGAATTATGATAGGGCGCCTTTGTTGCTGACATGGATTTGGTACATAGGGCACTGTGTCCACATGTACTTTTCTGAATTGTGAAAGTTTGTTCGGAAATTTCAAAATGTGAGAGGAATATTTTCTGTATTGTTGCATTATTGTTCCTGTTTAGATTGCAGGAGTGAAGGAACTTTATACTGGTGAGCTTATTTTTGGGTACAAGATATATGATCTTTCATATGTAACATTGTTTAAATTGGAGTTCTCTGATTTTGGTTAGAATTAGAAAATCACCCAGCAGCTTTCTTGGCTTGATGAGCAATTAAGTGAGCTTAGAGAAATATTATTTGGCGAGTTACTAGATGTTATTGAAAGAGCAGGTTTGCATGTGAAAGGAGCGGATAATAGAACTTGCATATTGCCTCGTTAATTGGTGACATATTATGTTATTGACATAACTCTATTTTCAGAGGTAACCTGTACATTGATGTACCTGCATTATTTGCTTATACATCCCTGTCTCCAGTGCATTTGTGAATATGATCTTCAGCTATAATTAATAAAAACCTTCTTATTATTCTACTCGTGAATGCAGGTGTTGTCGGGGTGACACCAATATAGTAAGCAACTGTCTTTAAGAAAGCCGTCTGATCTGTTGCTTCTTGCGTTTCATCAGTTCCTCGTATAGAGCCAAATGTTAAATTTTGGAACTGAGTGGAATGTACCTTTCTATTACTGCTTATAGTGTGTCATGACCTTTGCTTAGACTCGTTAAATGTTATGATGATCCCAATTTTACTAAACAAGTTAGCAAGTTCTGCATGTCGAGACAAGGTACACCAGTTATAACGTACTTCTAGCTGGTTGATCACTTCGATATTTTGCTATCCTCTGACATTTTTAGAATAAAATCATGCATTTGGGATTTGTTTTATTGTTCAGACTTTGTAATTACTTACAACTGACCTATGTTGGAGCAAAGTGAAGATTCTAGTAGTAGGTAATGATATTGAAATATCTTGGGAATGCCAGGACATCTATGGGCGGTGACACTTATCCTGGCTTGCCTTGAAATCTTTTCATGGAATGCTGGAAACAGAAAGTCATAATTCTATCAGATTTTCTGATAAAATTTGGAAGAGCAAAGCCTGCGGACATAGTTCTAAAGTGATATGCCTGGTCCTGATAACACCTCAGCTAAGACCACATATTCACATACTGTTGAACCTAGCGTAGATGATAAGGTATGGGTTTAAGGTGTCCCTGGAGTTGAGCTCTTTGTAGAGTGGTAGCTCAGATGTCAAAAGGCTCGAGTTTAACTGATCGGGAATGGGATAAATTATCAGTGACTGAAATCTAAGTGCCTGTTCGTATCTGTTTTTCTATGCCCTACTACTTTTCAGAGAAGAAATGTAGTGGCCGCGTACTATCCTCTCATCTTTAAGAGAGAGATTCAATTTTCTGCCTTGATTATAATTTTTGTATGGCGTAATGATGCAGTCGTTTTTCACTAGGCTTTTGTAACGACTAGTGTTATAATTCAGCAATTTTGAGTTATCCGTTTTCTTTTTTCTCTATAGAGAAACAACCATCGTCAATGTCTCAGTTAATCCTACCCTATTTCGTCAAGCGTCTGGATCTACACTGCGCCATTAACTTATGAGACATGATTATTGTTTTAACACAGAAAGAGAGGTTAAAAGTCGAACCCTGAGGAAAGCTCTTAAGGCATTCTTTACCACTAAGTTACGAGGTGAATGTCGAGTTTTATTTACTTGAGCCTATTGAAACGTCCTTATAATACTTCTGTTAGCTAAAACCTGAAACCCATCGTGTAATATTGACTTTGGTGCATCGTCGGCAGTATAAAGTCAAGAACTAATTGAGGGAGCTTGGAAATGTATGCCTCCAGGAGAGGGGAAACGAATGGAAGATCCTGATACAGATTACATCTTACGTTCGTTAGTGGGTTATGATAGGGATTGTAGTCGCATGATTTTCTTTGTGGATAGACCTTTCACGCATCCTCGTTGGACTTTTATGCCAAGTGACATTCACCCATTTAACCAGAAATGGTAGAGAAAAAAAAAGATGTGACTTCCATAAAAATGTACGTGTACGGTCAAGACAGAATAAAATTAGCCAACAAACCATCATTGTTTGCTTCAACAAGCAAACTAATTAGGTGAATTATATCTGACATAGTGCCGTGTTTCAGCCTTCGGGAGAGTCTACAGGGTAACTTACTACCAACTATAATTTTCACACACAAAAAAACAAAACTTATTACCAACTGCATGGTCTTTAATGGAATTCACAACTTTCCCCTACAACCCAAGTTGAGTGAACTAGCGTATGCCCTAAAATTTTCATATTCTTTCAACCAATTGTTACAGTATTTAAAATTTTTACAATTGAATTGACAATTTTACATTTGCATCTCATAATAAACGAATATATAAGTCCTTAGTTTATTTTTATTATAAATATTTTCCAAGTATGACAAATTCAACTTTTATTAATTTCACCTTTGAAACTTTATTGACATATTTATCTAAGTATTTTTTGTTTGCTAATATTACTTAATCATCTATAATCGCAAAGTCCATTTAGTATTATGTTTTGGACGTAGCTGAAATAACAAATATTTAAGCAAGGATAAAGCTATTAGAAAATGACAATCGAATTGTGGCCCTTTGGAAATTCTAAAGAAATAATAAGTTTTTTTTTTTGTATTTCATAACAAAATTCAATGCTCAATTAAAATAAATAATACTAAACATTATGATATTATGTTTTTAGCCTCTAAAAATATTATTGGTACTAAAAAAAATTGAATTTCTTAGTATACATTTTAAAAATGAATTCTACCAGCCTGATTCATATATTGCACAGTAGCTATTACACTTTCTTGCTAACGAGGCAATTGACTGATCAAGCTGCTTGATTGAAAGTTAATTCACGAGGCAAGTGTGAGAACACAAGTGGAGTTAGTGAAAGTGTGGCCTGGGCGCTTAATCTGTTCAAGTGTAGGAGTTGGCATGAAGTCATTGTCAGTGAAAGGTGGTTCGAGTTCGACAGCCACTATTTTGCGGTCAGTTCACTTTTTCTTTTAAATTTGTTTGCAAATTGCACTGAAATACACGTCTAGACTAAACTTTTATATGCCCATTTTTAATTGGTTATCTTCTTCAATTCAATTACAGATAAAAGGTTTTATGTCAAATCTAAGAAATAAAGAAGAATACCCTTTCATCCCATGATGAAAGTTAACGCAACAAAACTCGTAACAAGGCCACAAAACCTATCGGTATATGCATGAATGTTCAGTTACAACTTCCAGATAGATTCTCGTGCGCATCAATAGAAAACTTGGCGACTGCTACTACTATCAGTGTATGGAACCACCCATTTACTGTTACACATCTTTCAAACTCCTAGAGATGGCTTCAACGAAGGATTCCATGGTTTGGCATGTAAGTGATTGGGATTCTTTCCGCTTTGCTTTCAGATGCCATTGTTTGCTTGTAGTGTAGTTCAACTATATAGTGTAGTTCAACTATATGGAGTCAGGATCAACCACCACACCACGTCCATATTGTCTTATCTTTATGTACCCTTTATGTTGGAGATGATGGACCGTACATTGACAAGAAAAGGGTTGGCCATATTATTTTTGTTATCTTGTATTACTCCACAGTTGTTTGAAAATCAGGATTACTAGTTCCATAGTCATATGGAAATAAAGTTCGTACGTTTTCGAAGAAGGTTTGTTCACTGACAACCAAGAAAAATTAATTCTAGTGGGAGTGCTAGTTATATATGTTGGTTCACTGACAATCAAGAAAAGAAATATTATTTAAGAACTTGCGCAAACATATACGAGTATAAGGTTCTTGCGCAAACATACGAGTATAAGGTTCTTACTTGGTTGTAGCTAAGAGATAACATCGTACATCATGAATTTGTAGCTCAGAAAGCGTCCCTGTTGATGTGTGTGAAGTTGGAGTGACTATGAAGTTGTGAGTACCAGCGTGCTACTACTGCTTCGGAGTGTGAATGGTAGTGATACTATTATCCTGAGATCAGACTAAAATCTGGGGCAGAGTTAGAGACCCCGTCATTTCCTTCTCTTCGTGAATTGATGCATGTATATATGCAGGAATTTCAGAAACGCTCAATGTTTTGAATTTTAAATTTGAGATAATTTTTAAAAAAAATTAAATTTTAAATTCGAACTTTACAACTTAATCTAGTCATTTAGTAGACGGCAATAATTTAATAGAATAATACGTAAATCAGTCCTTAAATTTTATTTTAAAATTAAATCAAATTATTTTTATTTTATTTTTAATCAACTAGACATTTCAATTTAAAATTTCATTGGTTACCGAAATCCTTAAGAATAAATATTGATTTAGACTATAAAAGATACAATAATAAAAAAGCTTTTATACTCCTTTGGACAATTTTAATAACCTTTTTGATAAGCTAGATTTATGTTAATTTAGTCTAAACTTGAATTTTGAGATACAAATTATTTAACATATATAAGTAGGAAATAAAATCAAGTTTCAAAACTAATTTAAATATTAGTCATAACTTAATTTAATGAGTCTAGATAAAACTTTTTGCAACAAAGAATGATAAATGATAGGTTTGGTATAAAATATCATAAATTGGGGATAAAATAAATTTTGAATTAGGACAATTACTAAAACTTAATTAATAAATATAAAATATTAAGCAATGTTAATTATCACTACCTTCATAAAATTGATTTAAAGGTAGTTGTTTTAGCTTCTTGCATTCATTTTTCTTTTTTCTCCTTCCTTTGGTTATATATATTATTTACGAAGCAAAAATTGAGTCCCGGATTGCTTCTATTTTTTATAAAGGATACAAGAAACTAATGACAAGTACACTTTATCTGTGTATTACTCATTGAACTAAATAATACATATCATATGATCAACCATTAAGTTTTAAAATGTGAAAAAATATTCTTACGGCGTAACGTGACCAAGTCTAAGTCCAATAATTTCGTTGACTTGTAGAATTAAAAGTTGCAATTAAATTCTATGTTTAATTTAAAAAAAGTTACTTTGTTATGTGGATTGATTTTGAGCACATATTACGCTAAAGCATAACATTAATTTATTTGCAGTTGCATAATCAAGAAAAAACTTCTTTTTCTTTAAGGCCAACCTCAATAACGCTAAACAACTCATTTATATGACACATTCTTTATCCATGTTACTCTGCAAACAAATTAATTAGTTAAGATCCAACCATCCTAATTTGAAATTCTCAAAATCCTATTCTGACATAAGACCGAGTGTCAACCTATCACTCCTACAATCCTATTCATCTTATTGGATTTTCCTATGACTAATTGTATACCAAATCCTCAAGTAGCATCCATTGTACCTAACGTTCTCCAGTTTTTAACCCCATGCCAATATAAAATTTAGATTAAGATTAATCAATAAACTTGCCTTCCGACGTACCCAGGAAATTAAAGAAAAGGTAACTACTATAATTGTGAAAGAAAGAAAGGGGAGGTCAACGGTACATGAACAGTTCGAGTGGTGGTTATGAATTATTTTAATGTGCCATTTACTATTGGATGGAATAGATACCCTGACCAAGTTAAGTGAACTTATCACTTAACTATACATGCAATGAATTTGACTCAAGTATAGAGATATATTAACCTATAATTTCATAAATTAACTAAGTGATTGCCATTGACATATAACTTTTTCCAAATGAGTGCGGATAGACATAGACTAAATCTCCCCAGTAGAGGGAACTGGTTAGAAACCAAGGAAAGTGAATTTCGTATTTGTAGAAGAAGAAGCAAGTTTCTTTAGTTAAATAACCTACCACTAAGAACAATTTTTGGCTAGCTGGTGCCCGGTTATGCTTGACATATTTGATTTTTCCTTTGACGTGCTTTCTTGATTGAATGTCTATTATTAGTAGTTCATTATTACTGAAAATGATTTTCTTTTGTCAGATTCAGAATTGACTTCTATAAAATTTCATTTTATTCTGCATATAAAATAAAGTACCTTCTTAAATGTTAATTAAAGCTTTTGTTAAGCTGGAGTTGGTTTATATTAATTAGGTATATAATTAACAAATATAATTATATAATTATATGGAACAATTTTTAACTGCAGTTTGATTGTAGTTCGACTGGGGCATCATAAACATATATTATTTAAACATAATTCTTCTTAGATAGCAACGAAAATTAGATACATTCTTGATCGTTTAGTATAAGATACGTATACATATAGTCGTATAACTAGTTGACGCGGAAGAGTTCGTGTTCGAGTTGCAAACCATTTGATGTTATCGTGACCAAAATTTCGAACCCTCTAGGTAAGAAATACTACAAATTAGCATACTTTTGACTTTTGCTTGCTCTGTGGATTGACTGATAAGAACAAGGAGTACTTGTAATTTACTTGTAAAGTAACCTTAACCCACGTAACTGAAACCACCCGACTTGGCTTATGGCCGCACAAAAAGGTCCCTTTCTTTAGTTGATGGCTTAGGCACTTGTGCTTACTCTAAACCACTATTCCCACAAGCTTTACATGAAAGAGACAATATATAGTTATATATTGTATGACCTACAGAGGAAAAGGAGCTCATGGGTTGCTTAAAAGCTACCCAAATCACTCAAAAACCTAGTGGTGGCCATTGGTACTTTACTTGAAGAAGACAAGGAGTAAATGAGGTTGGCATGTTTTTATCGTGCCACACAACCCTTTTTGCTTTCCTGTGGGTTGTTTATATTCGTGACCTTTGGTTGGCGGACAGTACTAGAAAGCTAGTGGTCTCAAGCTCCTAACGCTAATGCCAACCTTTGTTTCTAACTGTCCTAATTTCCTAACCCTTATCTTTTCCCTTGGACCCTTTCTCGGCAGTTCAATATCGGTTTCTACATCTCAATTTTGTTTCTTTTAACATTAGAAAACGCAAATGTTATAAAAGAGAAAGAGGATGTTACAAAAATTAAAAACTATATATAATTGACGGCTTTTGGTTCTTTGAAAAAACAAACGATTAGAAAAAATGTAGTCCCTTTCATGAAACAATGCTTGACATTTATTAAGATTAATATGAAATTAAAGACCATTAAATTGAAATAGCAAATAATGTAATTACTATTTAAAACTCTCTAAACTTTTCTATATTTGATGAAGACACCTAGCCATAATACTTGATTTTATTTTCAACCCTCCAATGAGGACAATAGTAATATTTATATTATCTAGTCAAATTTTCCTAACACAAATTATAATCAATGCATCCAATGACCGCAATGAAGAACTCATTACCCTTCATAGCCTCCGTTTTTTCAACTATGACTTGATACATGAGATTAGAAGAAGAATCTAACCCATCCTAGTTAGTAAAATATAGAATTATTTAATTCGGTAACTAACACTTGGAAAGTCACAAGGTAGGAAGAGAAGAAGGATGATAGTTTTGGTTGTGGCCAAGACAAGGAATAGTAGATCAGATCAATTCCTGGTCACTATTCATATTCGTGAGGTCGGCTTTTAAGTGTTAGAATTTAGAACTAAAGAAGAAAAAAGAAATTTTTTATTTTTAACAAAAAAATTTTCCAACCAGAGCAATCAACACCAACCACCTTCTTACCACTTACTGTATATAAACAAGCCCCACTATCACTACTCCTGTGCTAGCTTCTCTTGTTACTCTCTCTATTACTTATATGCTATTTTTGCTCTTTATTAGGCTTCACTTTGTTAGGTCACTTTTACATATCCCTTACTTCCATTCAATTCCAAATATATAGTATCTTAAAGGTCCTTTAGAGAAGAGAAGTGGAAATGGAAGCTCAGGAAGAGTTCATGAGGTCTAATAATCTATCTCAGATCGTTAAGGGAAAGCGAACCAAGCGTCAAAGATCATCATCACCGTACAAGACGGTGGCATCTAGCTCATCAAGTGGTTGTGGTGATGTTGGCGTTGAAGGTGTTGTGGAGGAGTACTATGGCTCAATTTCCTCTGCTACAACTACCTCCGGTGATCATGAGAGCACGGAGGAAGAAGAAGACATGGCCAACTGTTTGATTCTATTAGCTCAAGGTGGTGTTCCAAGCCACGCCCATAATGGGTCTGAAGAATTGGAACTGAAATTAAGTACCCAAAAATTCTCCCGTATCATCACAACACCAACTGTAATTAAGACAGGTTTCTGTGTTTTCGAATGCAAAACCTGTAACCGAAATTTTCCTTCGTTCCAAGCGTTAGGTGGACACCGAGCTAGTCACAAAAAACCAAGGCCTGCTGTTGAAGAGAAAAAAACCTTAGAGGTGACGCCAAGGAATGATTGTGATCGGTTCAATAAAAGCAGCCATGGTCTGCTTTCTCTACAAATAGCCAACACCAACAACGTTAGTAGGAACAAGGGTTCTCAGGGAAATTGCAAGAGCAAGATTCACGAGTGTTCAATCTGTGGCTCAGAGTTCACATCCGGTCAAGCTCTTGGCGGCCACATGAGAAGGCACAAAGCTAATCCAGGTAATCCTCAGGTTGCTATAAGTACCGATACAAGTGTGAACATTGGGTCTGATGTTGTTGGGGAGATCAAGACGAGAAATATTTTGTCGTTGGATCTTAATCTGCCAGCACCAGAAGACGATTATCACCTCCGTGAATCTCCCAACTACCAGTTCTCATCAACCAAACAAGCTCTGGTGCTTCCTGCCCCAGCCTTGGTGGATTGCCATTACTGAATATTTAAATATATGAGAAGTATGATAATTAAAGGTTAATGTGAATTACAATTAGCCTTTTTCTAATCAATTAGTATTGGTAATTGCAAATTCTTTAATTCTTTGTTCTTTCTGAAATTTGATCATTTATTAGTTGAAGTGGAACACTTTGAGTAAGTGAATATAGTCTTCATGGTTGCCTTCGATTCACGAAAAGTGAGTAACAAGAGCATATTGAAAAAAAAACTTTAAGAAAATAATTCAAATATATCCTTTGGTATTTTTGATTATTTGCAAGTGGGACAGAGATCGATATGAAACTCCTAAAAGAGAGAGAGAGAAGCACGAAACGGCATATGGTATGGAATCACCACCACCACAACAACAAGTCGTGGATTAGGTTCGTCCATTCTTGTTTTTGGCTAATAAAAAACCTAAAAGAGAAAAGTTTTCAAAAGTAACAAAACCGCAAAAGAACTCCTTAGCTATATCTTCTGTTCCAAACGCCAATAAATGAAAAACCATAAATGGATAGCAAGCTGAGTTGGTTGCTGCCCATATGCCATATGTATCCACCTATATTTTTCATTCTTTATTTTGCTCTCCATATCCATATGTATATGTTTGTTGATTATTATTGTAACACTCTCAATCATAATTAATGGTCCACCTTACTTCTAGTTATTCTTGCCTTCCCATCATACCTACCCAATTAACCAACTGTACTAGCTTCCCTTACTTTGGAAGTCACTTCAACTGTACTAGTTAAGACAAATTGATTGGGGTCCATGGGATTGCCAATTGATGTTTCCAAGAAAGATACAGCTAACTCTTCGAACAACACATATATGTATTTTTCATATGGGGATATCACTTGCGCATTTCCACAAGTATTATTTACAAGGTCCATGTACAAAGCGTACGTATTGCCACCCACGTTCCTTTATTGTTGTCTATATGTGCTGATGCTGAGATTGTTCGATGTCCTTGGTACCAAACCGTTCCAATTGGATTCGAATAATTAACTCTCTTAGAACATCTTCGAGTTTACTATTTTATGGCATCTGAAACTCTTTTGTATTTGTAATTTTTGGGCCTCGTAAGAATAGTGATAGGAAGCATTATTCCTTTTTACTTTTGGATAATGTGTGAAATAATTAAAATTCTATTAATAAGAGTGCTTTTAAGATCTGGATCTTAAAATTCTATATCGACTAATTGTGCGTACAAAAACCTAGTAAACATCATTCAACGTAAGTGCAAGCACGTACTGGCAGTCAGAAGGGTTGTAGATGGAAGTTGTTTCGAAGAGAAAGAGAGAATTTAATATAAATGTAGTCATAAAAATTGAATGTATCTCTCAATTGGAAAATTGGAAAATAAGAATTGCGCAACTTAAGGTCATTGATACCCACCTCGACGTTAGGGATTTGTTATGTGCACGTTGAGTTGAATGTTGGCATTAAGAGAAGGCAAGTGGGTACGTTGCGTGAGATTTCTAAAGACATACACATGTCATACCATCTTAAACTTCAGCACATGCAGTGAGTCTGTTATCCAATGTATTCTCTTTTCATCTATGTTAAACATTACATATTCCGTGAACAAAAGTAGGAGCTAAGAGTTGTAATTAATAGTACTTGAAAATATTTAATGTTTTCTTAGCCTACTTTATAAAAGGGTCTTGGCCAGTCAACGCAGAAAGATCGTGTATTATATTGCTAGACAACACAGAAAGATCATGGCAACTTTGTTATTCTTTAATTGAATGTTTGTAATTTCCTAATTACTTCCATTTGTTATGAAATTTATATTGTGAATAAAGCAATCTTAACTCCATTTGTCAAATAGTAATAGTTTTGTACAAAAAGGGGTATTCTTTTATTTAAAAAACTGCTCCATAATTTGTTAAATTAGCATTTTAATAACACTAAAAACACTCATTTAGTAGCGAAGAGTCTGATGTTTGCGATTTCCTCCATCCTAAGTTGTAATCTAAAACCAAGACGCTTTAAGTACGTAACATGTGGAGTTGATACCTTGAAGTGGCTTACTTCTCCAACTCCACAGCTGGATATTTTAATTAATACATCTATATTCATATTACACAGGAAATGGAATTTTCAAAAGCCTAATTCGGTATAAATTAAGAAACATGTTGATGTCATGACCTGGGTCTTGACTTCACTTTGCATCATCAGATTTCACATATGATTAATTGCTATGTTACGATGTGATATAGACAAAATCCTCATGTTCAATATACCTGTAATTAAGTTGTCCTGCTTCGATCATTGCCAAATGGGCTAAATTGGTATTAGCCGGCTGCTCTTCCTTTCTATTATTGTGGCTGGATACAATCTACAATGCCTTCATGCAAATAAAAAGTTTAGCACAATGTCAGGTCACACATGATAATCCATCCTAATCTTGACCTGATTAGGCCTTCTCACCTTTTTTTTTGTGGTATTGTTTACATTTCTTGTGAAGCATTCAACATAAATACGGTCCAAAATTTTGCTTTTTGGTTTCATATTAAAATTATTTATCTCACAGCATAAAATTCTTGTGAAATGTGTATGTGTTGCTGAATAAACCTGGCTAGTCCGAGTGGCTCACAAAGTAAAGAAGTACTGGATTTATATTCGAAAAGAATTGTTAACAAATCAATTCATTGTGGGAATAAATATAATTTGATAAAAGAAAAAAAGATTATAAAGAAAGACTGATGGATTTTCCGAATGATAAAGGTAGAAATAGAATCAGTTATTAAGAAGAAAAAGAGCCAACAATCCTAACAAAAGAGTGTCTAGAGCCTAAGCTCCTCTCAGAGAGAATAACCCTCTGTTATAACAGAAAACTTTTCCAAAACTAAACTTTCTCTTGTATTCCTCACCCCTCTTATTCTCTCCCTACGTAACTAACTCCAGCTCAGCAGATTTATTTTTCACTCTACTACTCTCATCTCCCCTCTTTACCCTTCTTATTCTTTCGCATATAAACTTTCCACATCTTGGGCTTCACATATGTTGGCTTTAATAACTGGTTTCTATTACTGCCATCGTCTTCAAATTAAGCTTGTCCTCAATGATGAAGTTAGGAAATTGGCTCTTAAGAGTCATAACATCCTTCTAAGTAGCATCTTCCTCCGCACTTCCCTTCCGTTGAACCAGTAACTGGTGCTAGTTGACACCTGCCACCGAAAAGTCCCTACGGGTCAGAACCTTAACAGGCTCAATAACTCCATTAGCAGTAACTTCCAACTCTATAGGCAATTCTGCTTCGACAGTATATTGTCCAATTGCTTTCTTCAACTGCGACACGTGAAAAACGGGATGAACCCGTGACTGTGGTGGTAAATTTAAGCGATATGTCATGCTATACTTCTCCAAAATCTGATAGGGGCTATAATAACTAGGTGCCAGCTTCTGATTAATTCTTCTCACTATGGTTTGCTGTCTATGTGCGCGTAGCTTTAAAAATACCCATTCTCCTACATTAAACATGTGCAGTTTTCTGTGTTTGTTAGCATAACCCTTCATCTGCTCTTGAGCTTTCAACAGATTATACTTCATCTGTCTCAAAATTTCATCACGGTCCTGTAATTCTCTACTCACAGCCTCAACCTTAGTTTTCCCTAACACAAACCTCACAATAGTGGGAGACTTTCTTCTATACACAATCTCAAAGGGTGTGATACCAGTAGAAATATGAAAGGTGGTGTTATACCACAATTCTGCCCAAGACAACCAACCTTGCCATTCCCTGGGTTGCTCAAATGTAAAACAATGTAGATACGTCTCCAAACACCTATTAACTACCTTAGTTTGGCTGTCGATTTCTGGATGGTAAGAAGAAGACATTTTCAACGTTGTTCCTTGGCGCTTGAGCAACTCTTGCCAAAAGTTACTAAAAAATAAGGGATCTCTGTCATTAATGATTGACTGTGGCATGCCATGCAAGCGAATGATCTCTTTAGCAAAAATAACAGCCACGAATCTAGCAGTATATGGATATTTAAGGAGCATAAAATGGGCATACTTCGACAAGCAATCTAGCACAACTAAGATTGCATCATACCCTTTAGATTTTGGCAATCTAGTAATGAAATTAAGAGAAATGTCCTCCCATACTTGCTGTGGATTCGGCAATGGTTGTAGTAACCCAAGTGAAAAAGTCGCAACATACTTTTTTCATTGGTAAACATTACAACTTCTCACAAACTCTTGAATTCTCTTCTTCATACCTACCCAATACACATTTCGTGCGATGCATTTATAAGTCTTAAGGAAACCAAAGTGACCTCCATTTGGAGAGGAATGAAAATTTTCCAATAGTATAGGAATAAAGGTAGAAGAAGAAGGAATAACTAGTCTACCCTTATGAAGCAGTATGTTCTTATGCAAGCTAAATTCGGGCCGAGACTGAGGATCGACCTGTAAATCTACAACAATTTTCTACAAAAATATATTCTGTAAAATCTCTGCTTCCATAGCTTTCCTTTGATCCCAAACTGGTGACGACATAAAAGTGTGAAACTCCCCTACTTCATGCATGCGAGACAAAGGGTTTGCAGCTTTGTTATTAGGGCTTGACTTATAAATTACCTCAAAATGGTATCCCAATAGCTTCGAAATCCAATTCTGTTGATCATAACTAGCTACCCTTTGCTGCAACAAATGTTTTAAACTCATTTGATTGGTAAAGACCACAAAACTGAGACCTAAGAGATAATGTCGCCAATGCTGCACCACCAAAACCCAAGCCATCAACTCTTTTTCATACACAGATTTGGACAAGTTCTAATTAGCCAAGGCCTTACTAAAATAAGCTATAGGTTTTTTGTCTTGCATCAACACTGCTCCTACACCTTTACCCGAAGCATCGCATTTGATTTGGAAAGGTTGAGTAAAGTTAGGAAGAGATAGTACCAGTGCAGAAGTCACAATCTATCAAAAGCAGATCATTCTTCCTCTCCCTAATGAAAACCCTCCTTCTTTGTTAATTCAGTCAAGGGCTTGACCAATTTACCATATTCTTGATAAATTTACGATAATCACCAGTTAAGCCTAAGAACCCTTTGACACCTTTAACATTGTGAAGTATCGACCACTCTATAACACTTTTAATCTTGACCCGATCTACTAACACTCTTGCTCCTAAAATTGCATGACCCAAGTATTCCACTTGTCCCCTCCACACCCCCCCCCCAAACATCCACTTCTTCTCGTTGGCCATAAAACATTGTTGTTGCAATAATTGTAGGACGTGCCAAATGAAACAAGTGAGTGGCCCAATGCTTACTATAAATGAGTATGTGATCAAAAAATACTAGGACAATTTGTTATAAATAAGGCTTAAAAACCTAGTTCATTGTGGCTTGAAAAGTGACGATGCATTCATTAATTCGAAAGGCATCATAAAGAATTTGTAATGACCCTCATGAGTAAGGAAAGCGGGTTTGTGAACATCTTTCTCCTTCATTCTAATTTGATGATAGCCTAACTTCAAATCCATAGAGAAGTAGTGTGCTTCATTCAACTCATCAAGTAATTCATCCACAAATGGAATTGGGTACTTATCTGGAACAGTAACTTTATTAAGGGCACGTTAGTTAATACACATGTGCCATGTAGAATCCTTCTTCTTAACCAAAATTACTGGGCTTGAGAAAGGACTAGAACTATGTCGTATAACCCCCTGTTGAAGCAATTCCCAAACCTGCTGTTCAATCTCATTTTTATGCAAATGTGAGTGACAGTATGGGCGTACATTTACTGGACTGACCCTTTGATGTAATTCAATACCATGCACTGTTAACCTTATTGGAGGAAGACCCCTACTTTCAGTGAATACCTCCAAAAATGTTTCTATAATTTTGTTGAGAGCTCTTTGTTGCTTACTGCTTAGTAACTCACTGGTAGAAACTTCCCCTCCTTTATCATCGACACCCTCTATTCCCTGTATTAGCCCATGAAAAGAGGAGGAACCCCTTTTCTGTTACGCAATGGACCTGTCCTCTTAATTAGACCTTGTATCAACACTGAACTCCTTTGGTACTGGAAAGACATAAATAACTCTACCCAATCCATAACTATCTTCCCTAAACTTTTCAACCAAGTCAATCCTAACACCACATCCAATCCTCCCAAATTAATAACACAAGCATCCATAGTCACATCAATTTCTTCAAAGTGAAGTAGCACACCTGAACATTTACCTTTGACAGAAATCTTGTAACTATCTTCCAATCTGACCCCAAGCTCCCTAGTGTGAGTAACTAGAAACTACAAAGCAGTAACCACCTGAGGAGAGATGAAATCATGAGTGGTACCACTATCCACCAAAACCAACATAGGAACTCCTTTCAATTTCCCTTCTAACTTCAATGTTTTCACTTCCTCCATAATTTCGTTGGTGATTTCCCACATACCTATAGCCTTACACCCAAGAGATTCCTTTTCGTCTTCTTCGTGCCTATCAATCTTCATTTCCAGCACCTCTCCCTCACTAGGACTCTCATCATCCCCTAATATCAACAATCGTAATTGTTTTTTTGGACACTGATGTAATGGGTGAAACTTATCCCCACATCGAAAGCACAACCCCTTAGATCTCCTCTCCATAAGTTCTGGGTACGTAATGTGTTTCAACCCCTTACTCCGATCACTGCCATCTCCCCCTTTCTTGCCTAGTCGTGAATGAGAAACAAAGAACGACAATGTCGTTCCTCTATCATTGGACCCAAGGGAACTCCCCAAATATAATTTAGCCCTATTTTCATTCGCTGATCCCGAGCCTATGGATCTGATGCGACCTGATTGGGTCCTCCCCTCCTGTTCTTTGATCATCAGATTACCTTATTTGTTCAAATGAAACCTATAAGAATGTCCAAAAATGTGTGGTTTCAAAACACCACGATCTCCAGATGACATCTTCTTCCAAATCGTGAGTAACCTTTGTCATCTATGAGCGAGTTTGTGGGTTAAAGGTACACACCCTACAATGCATTTTAGAAGAGAGACCTCCAATAAAGTACCCAATATACTGTGCCTCTAGCAAGCAACTAACTTGCGATGAGATCAATTCAAACGCTATGATATACTCCTCTACTGTTAAATTTGCAATGGGCCTACAGGCCTACACAAGAAGGAAAGTTAGATCACATACAAGCCTACGTGAGGTTCTATCCTAAAACTAATTGGCAATAGGTTGAGTTGTAAGGCCCCAAATTGTACCCTAGTTGGAATGTTTCATTGAACATGTATTGCATATGTCTTAAATTACGGTTTAAAGAATCATACTTAAAGAATTGGAATTTATTGTCTTCATTAGAGGCTTAAGGTATTAATGTTGGGCCTGGGTCTCAGAATATATTTCATGGATACATTACACAAGGTTTGGGTGATGATTAATTGAAAAGAATTCTTGAAAGTTCTTAAAAATCCAAGCTTGAAGTGAATTTTTTGCATGATCAATTGTGACATCTAGAGTGACATCTAGTGTTTGTTTGCAAACTAATGTGACACTCTAACTTGTAAGTGCCATATCTTTTAATTCCGATATCCAAAAATTACAAACTTTATACCATCAGAAATCTAAGAGGATAAGATACAACTTTCATAAAGACAATGTTGTCAAAGTCGACCTAAATCAATACATTTTATGGTTTATATGTGGTCAATTGCTTGGTGACATCTAAGTGTGACACTTAAACTTGTAAGTATCATATCTTTTAATTCAGATGTCCAAAAATTACAAACTTTATACCGTTAGAAATCTAAGAGGATAAGCTACAACTTTTATGAAGACAACTTTGTCAAATTCGGCCTAAATCAATACAGTTTCTTGATAGTTAATACGGGGACTAATTCTTGGTGACAAATGGCAGCTCCTAGTTAGGACAAGCGTAGAACATGCAAGAAGACACATGTTGTTACCATTTGATGACACTTAACATTGGAAAGAAGACAAATTTTCTACTGGGGTGTTCTGTTTTGTTGAGTTCTTCTTCAACTTATTCTCACACCACCGAAACTCCCTCTCTCACTCACACCTCTTGGATTTTCTGCTTGCATTTTTGGGTCATCTTCTTCACTTGACGAAATTGCATACTACTGCATTAAGGAAGCTAGATCTTGCCATTGTTCTTTGTTGCTGTCCTCTTGGTCTTCTTAATATTGGAGTTGTAATATCTGCTTGAAAGGATAGAGTGGCTTGCTCATTGAAGGACGAAATTGTGTTAAAGAAAGTATGGGAATACTAATCTTGATTGCATGTTATCCTATGAAGTATTTGATGTTTGATTTGATAAAATGTGTATTGATTTGTTGATGCATTGAGTTTTGGACATGAAATGGATGTGTAATTGAGGCATGAATAAGGTGTAATTGTGGTAAAAAAGGACAAATGTTGGAGTAAGAGTGTTGATAGTGTAAGATGTGAATGAATTGTACTAGTTTTAATGGACGGATTTCACTGAACAGTCATCGGTTTTTAAGCTATAACTTAACCTGTAGATATCCAAATGGGGTGATTTTCATTGTGGATTAAACTAAACTCATATTCCTATAACTTTCATCTAGGAATGTAATTTTTTTTCTCTCCCAAAGGATGATGAAATTTGGCCTAAATTTGAAATTAGGATTCTGTCACTGTTTGGGAATAGTATACTGTATTTTAGGTATAACTTGCTGAATACTAAACCAAACTACATGATTTTGGTGTCATTAGAAACTTCATACATAGAAGAACAATTGTCTAAAAGAAAGTGTTACATAAATACATCATTTTCTTGATCTTATTGCTTATACAAAATTGACCCGAATGGGATACTTTCAGCAAAAGCTAGAATAGTGAATGAGTGTGTGAATAATGAATGAGTGTATGAATTTTTGCAACTTTTGAATTACAATTGATGTTTACATCAGTTTAGTAAGGAAATATACCTATGAATTTGTCATGAACATGCATCATACATATTCAGTATACATAAATGAATGCTTAATCATGCACACTAGTGATTTGTATATATGTTAAATGTTATAGAGGAACGCATAGAGCGACCACTTCCAGATATTGCCGGGACTTCGAAGCAATAAGCAATAAGGAAGCTTTTGTGAGTAATCTTAGATGGTCACACCTTACTTTGTTCTGCTTGTTGAATTTGATTTATGTTGATTGTGTTGGAAATTCCAGACAATGATTGTCCGAGGCATTTGATGCATGTTTATATCATTGGAAGTGCTACTTACATGTAGATATGATTAACTACTTGCTTTGCACATGAAATGTTTGAAATGACTTTGTTTTGTTTTAAATCATTAAGTCCTAGTTGTGGGTAAATAGGCATGCCTAGAAGGATCTGCAGTTGCTCTTGTGACACTTCGGTGTCGAGACTTCAGTCTCTCCTATGACACTTCGGTGTCAAGACTTCGGTCTCTCTTGTATAAGTCCCGTTACTTGCTTCTGTAAATGGCTTAGTAGTCATCTGATTTTGTGTTCTGATATATGTTTGATTCTGACATAAACAAAATTGTATTCTAAGTTTGAAGGGTTTATACCCTCTTTTGATATTCAGCTCTATTAACTATAAAATCTGTTCTGAAATGCATTATTTCTATTTTATTGTTAAACCAATCTGTTAATGCATGCTTATGCTATTACATGATTTAGTATGATAAG
Organism: Erythroxylum longipes; assembly: GCA_027563885.1. Taxonomy (NCBI): domain Eukaryota; kingdom Viridiplantae; phylum Streptophyta; class Magnoliopsida; order Malpighiales; family Erythroxylaceae; genus Erythroxylum; species Erythroxylum longipes. The sequence continues at coordinate 7,339,298 of JAOQMS010000008.1, forward strand.
TTATCACTTTATATACATAGATTAGTTATTATTCACTAAGCTATATGCTTAGCACGGTGGATTTTCCCCATGTAGGTTCAAATAGAAGAGTTTAAAGGTTGGGACAAGGACAACTGCAGTGGCCAAAGTAGCTAGTGTTTTTGTTTCTGGAAAAATGTATATTTGTGTTTAGTTTAAGTTGTATTTCATTGTAAAGAGACTTTGTAATTTGTGTTTTGTTTACTGTTTTGTAATAACCTTAATATGGATTGACTTTTGTATGTATGGCATGTTTTCGGATGTTATAACAATATGTTTGATATGTTTTGATTCTACAAAAGTTCTAAATGGATCATAATATGTGTTGCTTGAGTTTCAAAAATGCATGTAAGGGATTGTGTTTGACATTTGTAAGTTCTGTATGTATGTCGGTAGCATCCACATATCCTATCCTTCTAAGAGGGTAGGCAGGTGTTATAGGAGTAGCCCACTAGGCTTATATGTTAGTCTTCTTTCCTCTCTTTCTCCGATATGGGACACCCACATGTGGGTATTATCAACACTCCCCCTCACATGTGAGTCTCTTTTTACTTGGGTAATCTGGAGAGGTACGTAGACAATCCTCATCAAGGCTAAACTTCTGATTGAAGTCAAATAGGCCCCCTCTTGAGGCAAATAATACTGCTGGGTTACTTGCTCCATGCAAACTTCAATTTCTTCTCCAGTTGCTTAGATAATGGACCCCCTTCTGGGGCAAATAGTAGGCTAAGATCTTCTTTAGCTCTGATACCATGTTAAATTTGCAATGGGCTTACGTTGTCACACGAGAAAGAAAGTTAGACCACACACAAACCCAAGTGAGGTTCCATCCTAAAACCAATTGGCAATAGGTGGAGTAGCCCACTAGGCTTATATGCTATTCTTCTTTCCCTTCTTTATCCGATATGGGACACTCATATGTGGGTATTCTCAACAGTAACTAACTCTAGCTCAGCAAATTTATTTTTACTCTACTATTCTTATGTCCCATCTTTACCCTTCTTATTCTTCCGCTTATAAACTTTCCACATATTGAGCTTCACATATATTGGCTGTCAGATCTCGTTTTTGGAGTCTAACTCCTACTTGCTCTGATATCACATCTGTCGGACCCCGAGTTTGGAGTCCAACTCGCATGCAGAATACCTTAATACGTAAGTTATCTCCCA
>JAOQMS010000008.1:7340584-7352650 GCA_027563885.1 Erythroxylum longipes
AATGAGTCCCAAAAGTCCACTTTACCCTTCCTTATAAGCTTAGGCTCTTTTGGTATTTAAGTTACATGCCAAAAATGACCTCAATTCAATCCTATGCATTTATTCCATAAACTGTTATGCTTAATTTAACGAAAAAAAATTTCAGGGGGCCAACATTGGCCTTAATGATTGGTCTCTATTAAAGAACCTACCTGCAACATTTGCCATCCCCGTGGATGCATAAACATAACTAGTGGCAGAATAACAAAAGATGCTTTACATATGGTGGTATTTGGCCTATGCTATACATCGAATGGATATAAGGAAAGGAACTTCCAACTTGGTCTTTCTACTGCTCGAATGTGATATGGAAAAGAAGTTCCATTTGTGTGTTATATGACAACATAAAGAGTTAGTGCTTATTGATATGATATGACAAATATTCCAAAAAGGTGTAAAAAAATTAACTATTTTTTCTTTTCGTTTTATATGTTACCCAAGAGAATAATCCTCATGTATAATGTTTACTTACTAGCTCCTTTCTTGAGATTCTTGTTAGTGTAATCCTAATTCTCTAGCTTGTTGAAGCAGTCAAAGTTGTTAGGATTTTTAGCCTGCTATTATGGTGGGAATTAGTCACGTTTCATATTTGTAGGTTCAAGAAGTTGGTGACTCTGTTCAATTTTAATTCTATAAATTCTTGTACGCATGTTGCAATTTTTAAGGTGTGAAATAAAAGTCTCTCCATTTTCTCTCTATTATTATCTTTATTCTTTCATAACAACCTCCTGTTGTTCTCAATCAGTGGTATCAGAGCTAAGGCTATGAACAACTCGGTCCAAATTACTACTCTTGTCTTGGATGGGAAGAACTACAATAGGTGGATGGTCTAAATGTAGGTGCTCTTTGACTACCATGATTTGCTAAGTGTTGTGGATAATGGTGTGGCTGAGCTTGAAGAAAATGCTAGTGATGCTCAAAGGGCTATTCATCATGAAAGCTCAAAAAGGGATAAGAAGGCTATATATTTCATTCATCAAGGTGTGTTTGATGAAGTGTTTGAGAAGATTACAGGAGCAACCATGTCAAAGCAAGCTTGGGATATCTTGATGACAACGTTTAAAGGTGCAGATAGAGTTAAGAAGGTGAGGCTTCAAACTTTGAGGCTTTAGTATGAAGTTTTGCAAATGGAATCCTCTGAAAGTGTGACCAATTATGTAATTCGGCTTCTTGCTTTGACAAATCAAATTAAAATAAATGGTGAGGAGCACACAGAGCAAGCCAAAGTGGAGAAAATTCTACGATCATTGACCACTGATTATAAGCATATTGTAGTGGTTATTCAAGAAGCTTATGATCTGTCCGTGATGACCGTTGATGAGGTGTTTCGTATCTTGCAAGCCCATAAGCAGTGTAAGAACAAGAGGAAAGCTAAGAAGCCACTTAAACAGGCCTTGCAAGTAGTATCCATCAAAGATGATCAGATTGGTAAAACGAATAAGAAGCATAGTGGTTCTCGCAAAAGAGGATGAGGATGAGGTGGCCAGTACCAAAACAATCGAGGTCGTGGTGGTTAGAACAACAATTATGGAATGAGAGACAACCATGATTATGATCAAGAAAAATCATATATTGGTCATCAACAACAATAAACAAGAGGACGTGTAAGTGGACACAGTAGAGCGAGGTATGACAAATCCAATGATGAATGATCTTCCTATCATAAAGTTTAGTTGTTACTCATATGAAAGTAGAAGCAAAAAGAATTTTGGAAATGCTTACTTTGTTCAAAAAAGAGAAGATGATGACAATGGGGATGGGGATGGGGATCATACTCTTTTAATGGTCACAACGGCCAGTGAGGTACCAAACTTCCACATATGGTTTCTCGATACTGATTGTACAAATCATATGTGTGGCAAAATATAGACCTTAATGAATCTTTCCACGCCAAAGTGAAATTTGCAGATGATAATACAATACCATTGATGGGAAAAGGGAAGATTCTTATCAATTTGAAGAATGGAGATCAGAAATACATTTATGATGTTTTTTATATGCCAGAAATGAAGACCAACTTGCTAAGTGTGGGCTAATTGCTAGAAAAAGGGTACGAGATGACTCTCTATGACGGTAAACTCTCTATTTGTGATGAAAGAGGTACACTCATTCTTAAGGCTCCTTTAACAAAAAATCGAATGTTTCAAGTGGATATACTGGTGGTGCTTATAATTGCCTCAATACAATTGTAAAAGATAAATCATGGTTATAGCACTTGCGTTTTGGTCATTTGAATTTTCCCAGCATTAATATGCTAGCTCATGAAAATATTGTAAAAGGATTACCAAGTTTAGAGCATCCTGAACAATTATGTGAAGCCTGCATTATCAAGAAGCATCATAGAATCCCTTTTGTAGCTGGACAGCAGCAGCCAACATCTTAATGCCTTGAACTTATCCACTCTGATGTGTGTGGGCCAATGAGTGTTGTGTCAATGGCAACAATAAGTATTTCTTAACTTGACGATTTTACTCGTAAAGTCTGTGTCTATTTCTTGCAAAGAAAATCATAAGTTTTTTATTACTTCAAAAACTTTAAGATGCATGTCAAAAAACAAAGTGGTTGTTTTATTCAAGTCTTGCGTACTAATGGTGAAGGGGAGTACACCTTTAATGAGTTTAAAGAATATTGTGAAGAACAAAGGATACAACATGAAGTCACATTTCCATATGCTCCTCAACAAAACGAAGTTGCCGAATAGAAAAACAGGACAATTGTGGATATGGCCAGAAGCATGTTAAAGGCCAAACAAATGCCAAATTATTTTTGGGGAGAAGTTGTCTCATGTGTCATCTACATTCTTAATCGAAGTCCAACAAAGGGTATTTCGAATCTTACCCCTGCAGAAGCTTGGAGCGAAGTCAAGCCAAGTGTGAAGCATATGAAGGTGTTTGGAGCTATTGCCTATGCTCATATTCCAGTAAAGACCAGAAAAAACTGGATGATCGAGTAGAGAAAACTGCTTTTATCAACTATAAACATGAAGGCTACAAGTTGTTCAATCCTGCGACAAAGAAAGTCATTGTTAGTTTAGATGTAACATTTGCTGAAGATGAAATGTGGAAGTGGGATGAAGATGTTTAGGAAGATTCTCAAAGGCGTGTTATCTCCCTATGTGAAGAAGAAAAAGAATTATCTGACACTTATGAAGGAGCTTCACCAAGCTCTATCCACTAGCCAACATTGTCACAAATTCCAACAACATCTGAAAGACCTCGTCAATTACAGTAGCAATTAACATATTTACTATGAGGTAAACATTGTTGATGCTATAGATAATGAAGAAGAGTTAGTACACTTTGCTTTCTTTGTAGATATTGAACCAGTAACATTAGAAGAAGCTATTGAAAGTCCAAAATGGTCGAAGGCTATGCATGAGGAAATCAATGCAATTGAAAGGAATGATATATGAGTCCTTACTAATCTTACATGGGATCAAAAAGTTATTGATGTGAAATGGATTTTTAAAAACAAGCTCATCAAATCAAATGGAGAGATCGAAAGGCACAAAGCAAGGTTGGTGGCTAAGCGATTTGAACAAAGGCCAGGTTATGACTACAAGAAGTGTTTTCGCCAGTTGCTCGAATGGAAACAATTAAATTGTTGATTGTTGTGGCTGCCCAAAATTATTGGAAGATCCATCAAATAGATGAGAAGTCGGCCTTTCTTAATGGCCCACTTGAAAAGGAGGTTTACATTAAGCAACCACCTAGCTTTATCAAACAAGGATGTGAGAACCAAGTTTAAAGACTGAAAAAAGCATTATATGGTCTGAAACAAGCTTCAAGTGCTTGGAATAAGTGTATTGATTCATTTTTGTCTAAAACTAGATTTAGCAAATGTCCTTCCAAACATAGGCTGTATGTGAAGGTCAACAGTTCAAATCATATTCTCATGTGTGCTGATATGTTGATGACATGATTTTTACAAGAAATGATCCAAGCATGACCGAAGATTTTAAGACATCTATAATGAAAGAATTTGATATGACTGATCTTGGCGTAATGACTTATTTTCTTGGTATAAAAATGAACCGGAGAGAAGATGGGATCTTTATCTCTCAAAGAGATATGTAGCAAAAGTCTTGAAGAAGTTTCAAATGTCTGATTGCAATTCACCAACTCCTGTGAAAGTTGGTACAAAGTTGACAAAGGAAGGAGAAGGACCATTGGTTTATCCAACCTATTTCAAACAAATCGTGGGAAGTTTACGATATCTCACTTATACAAGACCTGACATCTCTTACGGTATTAGTTTAATCAGTAGATTCATGGAGTCACCACATCAATCTCATATATAAGAGGCTAAACGTATCCTAAGATACTTAAAGGGAACTTATGATTTTGGCTTGTTTTACTCTTCTTCTAATTTTTGCACTCTTGTTGGATACTCTGGCAACGATTGGGGTGGTGATTTGGAGAATCGTAAGAGTACATCAAGTTATTACTTCAGCTATAATAATACAACTTTCTCGTTGTCATCAAAGAAGCAAACCATTGTTGCTCTTTTGACTTTTGAAGCAGAATATGTTGCAGCAACCTTCAGCGCCTGTCAAGCAGTTTGGTTGTGCAATTTACTTAGGCAAATTCACTTGCCAATTGAAGGAATTTTGAAGATATTTGTTGACAAAGTTCCTATAATTATCTGGCCAAAGTCCCAGTTATACTTAAAAGGAGCAAGCATATTGATATTCGTTTTCATTTCTTGAGAAATCTGGTTGAAAAGAAGATAATTGACCTGAAGCATTGCAAGATTGAGAATCAGGTAGCTAATTCTTGACTAAACCGTTGAAGTTTGACACTATTGTGAAGTTGAGAAGTAGCATGCTTGGTTTGTGTAAACTGTCGAATTAGGATTAAAGGAAGAAATGTTAGTGTAATCGTAATTCTCTAGCTTGTTGAAGTAGTCAAGGTTGTTAGGATTTTTTGCCTGCTATTATGATGAGAGTTAGTCACTTTTCATATTTTTAGGTTCAAGAAGTTAATAACTCTGTTCAATTTTAATTCTATAAATCCTTGTATGCAGGTTGCAATTTTTTAATGTGTGAAATAAAAGTCTCTCCACTTTCTCCGCTGTTATCTTTACTATTTCACAACAACCGTTTGTTGTTTTACATCAGTTCTAGGTTAAATTGTGTAGTACCTGACCCTGTAGTATGCCTCCAAGAAATGGATAAGTAGAGGTTGTATAACTTCGGGCGAGGCGAGGTTGCATGAAGTATGAACTAACAAGCCTCAGAAGATCAAACATATGGATTTCGAGATTGTTGGAGGTATAACGCTATTCTATGATTAGGCTTTTCATGTCACCACCTCCTTGTACCGTCGTATAGAACTATACGTCACTTTTCCGATTGTCATTGTGCAAGAATAGCCTCATTACTAAAGGGGTATGAGTGGTAAACCTTGATTATCCAAGTTGCTGTGGTGTAGTGGTCATCACGTTAGTCTTACACACTAAAGGTCCCCAGTTCGATCCTGGGCAGCAACACGTGCGTCCAAACGTTTTGGCAAACAACAATTTTATTGGGGAGCAGATCATGTTCCAATTAGGCAATTACCTGTTCCTACCCTGTGATGCGACCCACTATGAAGTTCTAGACTGCTATAAATTTCTCGTCCTCATGTTGGGGACTGTCAGCCCATCTTACAATTTTGGAACATATGGCATAAAATTAACAATCTAATCCATTAAACGTGTTCATCTTGCATTTTGACTTTAAACCTAAAGCCTTTCAAAGAGAGAGAGACAAATTACAGCATAAAGTTGTTACAAGGAACTAATCATGAGAAGCTTTAGCTCTGACTATCTAGCAATTTGGAGGAATTCCGTTCTGAAAAGTACACATACAAATGCTTGATGGACTAAATAATAACCTTTTCCAGCATATGTATCTCATTCAATGCATTCCTCCGTAAGCGATTTGTGCCTCCCTCAGTTAGCGTAAACATTCAACCTTACCTTGGCACTAACTTCTGGATGAAGTTTGAGTTCGGCAACATATTCTCCTGTTTCCCTGATCTCTGGAAGTGAAACTATTCGCTTGTCAACGTCCCTACAGAACAATGAAAAACACAAACAGCGAAGCTAGATAAGTAAGGGAAATGAAGGTTAAATACGAATTGTCAATGCCTGTGTGATAGCTTGCAAGAGCATGATTCTCAAGTGTACTTGAGGTGTAAATGATACCTCTGAAGCTGTGCCTTGATGATGTCAGTGAGATCTTGTGCAGTCACACTACAAAAAGGCGCATAAATCAGAGAGGGTAAATTTAAAAGGGAAAATTGAATAAAATAAAAAGCTCAAATTTGAGTTCAACTGAACTCACGTTCCAAATATTTGTTTGCCCTTTCCACCTTTGCGCTTCACCTTGAAAGCTCCAACGGTTTCAAATATTAGAGCAAGCTGTTGTGCCTCTTCTTTTACCTGCATAAGTAGTTCAACTTCTAATGAGACTAGCACTTAGGAAAGGAAGATTGAACAAACAATCAGGGATGGTCTTAAATAGTGAGATCTAGTTACCCTTTTCTTCTCAGCTTCAATCCTTTCCTCTTCTATCTTCATTTCCCTAAAAAACGAAGAACAAATATCTGTTGGAATTCCACCCATGATAACTCATAGGTAACAAACAATTTCATTACTAAGAATAAGCTAAGAGCACATGACCAAACAAATCTCTCACTGGTCCAGTATTCATCATATTATTGACGGACCTGGAGTACAATGATTTACTGTGACATTCCCACAACCCTGCTGATATGGCTAATCACAATAACAATGCCAAAACAAAAGGAGTTCAAACAAAGTAGAAATGCAAATGGAAATTTTGAAGTCCCAGAGAAGCAGAACTCAATTCAAGAATAAATCCTACAAATTTGACTAGACTAATCTCGGAGTGAAAGAGTTGCATGCTTTCCAATGTATAAAGACGAAATGTGTGCTAGAGATTACATCTCAAAAATAAGGTTACATGAGCATGGATTTTCTGCTTTTGCTAAACATGAAACGAGGAATTAGTTGGCTTTGCAATAGAATATCATACTTTCTTCTTTTGCAGAAAACAATAGGCAACTGAAGGTTCTTAGTTGTTTTGACAAAGAAAAGGTATGCTATGAGCCAGAGGTTTGATAAAAACATCTCTCGAAATAAAACAAAGCAGAAAGAAATCACAAGTAAAATAAAAGAAAACCATGATTATCTGCACATTAATGATCAAAAGATACAAAGACAAGTTTTAAGCAAGTTTTTTCATACTTTATCTGCTAAAAAGCACATGATTTTAGAAGTTGATTATCAACATAAAAACAAAGGACTTTAAAAAAAAAAACATAAAAACAAGTGAACTGCAATTAGTTTAAAAGAGATGCAAACCAGCTGTCAATTATGAAGGCTACAAATCATAAACAGAAAATGCTTATTGGAACTCCATTCATTTACTTTCCTCCAACAAACAGCTGACTCTCTTAAAGGCCAAACACAATAAACACACTTTCTCAGACTTGCCAAATGCTAACAGATGGTCACAAAATCCTCGGAAATGCATGTACAGATGCCACCAACACTATTTTGTGTCAACAGATACATCACCTAAAACTCTGACAAATTAATTTAACAAATAGAAGGAAAATCTATATCCAACTATGGTATCTACATCTCAAAGTTCTCCAGGTTTTCCATCGCTTCTCAAGAAAATTACCCAAACGTCCTCAAGTTTGAAGCTGGAAGCAACTATCAACCATAACATGTATATCTGCTAGCATTTACACGAATTTCCACATCAATTACCAAAATGCAAGACAGAGGAGAACTACTTTGCCAAACAATTCTAACTCCAGTTTTGGAAAACATACCAACAGGGAAAATTGAAAGCAACAATTTTGACATTACTTGAGTAGAGTAGGAGTGACAAGCTGGGCCTTGCCCATGGGCAGAAGAAAATTCCTGTAAAATCCAGCTTTCACATCCATCAGCTGCCCTTTCTTTCCCAATTCTGCTACATCCTCTTTCAATATTATCTAACACACAAAAAAACAAAAAACCAAGAAAATCCCTTAACAAAATCTGCAAAATTATAGGAAAACCATCCACCCCATTTGATTTCAATTGTAAAATAATTACCTTTCGACTCTTCTTGGCTTTCTTTTGGGCTACAATCACCAAAACAGTGTTTCTGTGTAGTATACGTCTTAACGACGATTCATTTGTCTTCACATTAAAGTAGTGAAGTGAAGAAGAAGAAGAAGAAGAAGAAGAAGAACTCAACAGTGAAGCCATGGCAACCCCCACGAAAACTCTGATCTTATCCGCTGGCCACTAAACCACTTGGCTTTTGCATCTCATGGTAAAAACTTACCAACTGGATTGGATTTCGGATTATTTTCAACGTTATCCTCATAATTATAAGCATAATTGGTAAGAAGTGGGATTTAATTCTCTTTTTCACTTGGGAGTTGAGGTTCTAATTTTGAGCCTACTGTACCTTTATAAGACTTTAAGTGAGACTTAGCTCATTCCTAGGGTTTAAAACTTACTATGAAATTATTTGCTATATTTGATTTTTAAAATTTTTAAAAATTTACCATATATACTAACTCGTATTATATAATTTTATTAATTGTATCAAAATTTATATAATGTAAAATTATTATATTTATAGTTTTTGATTTAAATAATAAAATATAAATATGATAAATCAACAAATTTATAAGAGTTTTATAATTTTATTTATTAATATAATAAAAACAAAATTAAATACTATTCATTTGTTTAAAATTATAAATAAAAATAATTTAACAATACATTTAATTTAATATCTATTAAATTAATAAGAAATACTATTCATAATTAAAATTTTATGTTTAATGGATAAATATATTTTATTTCAAATATAATAAAAAGATATATAAACATAATAGAATGATAAATTAATTACTTAATGAATACTATTTCATTTTGATACAACCAGCCTTCGCAATGGAGTTTCATACCTTACACATCAACCTGACAAGCTACACATGCCAAGTGGTCCAATTACAATCCAAGAAGCTTCAAGACTTAAACAAGCAATGCAAGCTTTTGTTCAAGCCCAAATTACAAGTCAAGTACATGAGGAGGTCGAAACATCTATAGAGGAACACTAAGGCACGCTCAAGCTTGTGACTTTATTAAAGGAAGCGTTGGAAGAGGCTAGCACTTAGCTATTTATGCCCATTTTTAATAATTTGGGCTTATTATTTATTATCTCTTATTTTAGGCTCAAGGACTTATTTATGGGGTTGTTCTTTTAGTTAGTAGCATGTGCTTTGTTTGTCTGGGTTATTTTGAGACTTATTTATTTTAATATGTTTAGCCCATTTCTAAAAGGACTTGGATCCGATTATGTTCAATGAGCTAGATACTCCTAGATTTGTTAGGATTAGCCTAGTTTTCATTAAATGGGCTTGCAAACTCATTCCTATTAGGGTTAGGACTTGGTCAAGGTATTTATACCTTATTATATGTTTGTAACCCTAGATTTGAATAATCAATAAAAATTTCGGAATTGAATTCTTCAAGTGAGGGGAGATTGTCTTCATGGTTACTTCAAGAAATTGATTTGCATCAATAAATAAGTACTTGCAACGTAAATTGATTTCTGATTTCTTTGGGATTGGGTCTCAAACTTATGATTTGGGGTTTGATTTAGCATGTTCTTATAATAGAAAGATTAGGGTTTTGATTCAATATGATTAGGAGGTTTCAAGAACCTTGTTTTCTTGGAGTTTCTGTATCATCTTGGTATCAGAGCTTTGGCTTAATTCTATTGAACTCATACGTATCTTTATTGTGTTTTTCTTATTTGATTTTTTTAAAAAAAGTGAATAGTGTGTGAAAACTGTACCCTTAAATAGTACCGTACCCGTAAACAGTACTTATAAACAGTACCTGCACCGCATCCATGAATAGTACCGTGAACAGTATCTGTACCGTACCTATGAATAGCACCCGTACCCGTAAACAGTACCTGCACCGTATCCGTGAACAGTGCCCATACCGTACTTATGAACAATACTCGTACCCATGAACAGTGCCCTTACCGTACTCATGAACAGTACTCGTACCCATGAATAGTGCCAAAAAACTGAACAATATAAAAAAAAGGAGTGAACAGTAGTAAGAAAAAGGTTAACAGTACCAAAAAAGTGAACAATAACAAAAAAAGAGAAAAAAACCATTGAGAAACACGTTGAGTTACCTATTTTAAACCTTGAGCAAATTTGAAATTTGTTCTTTGAGCTCTTGGGTTTTGTTGAGTTCTACAATATATTGAGTGTCTTTCTTTTATTCTTAGTTTACTTTCTTATTTGTGCCTTTCTTTGCTTCCATTACATTGAATTGGACAATCTTGCATTCATATTATTCAATTATCAACAAAAATCATTGCATACACATCTTTTCCATCAGTGTATTAGCATATTATTTTATTTCTGTCCGTGCATTACTTTGCTTCTAGAATTGTTCTTATTTCGTTTCTCGTTAGGATTTACTTGCTCTTTCCAATTAACTTGTGTTGCTTGCTGTTTGCTTAGTTTTGCTGAATTGATTTCCGAAAAGTAACTTTAAAGACATCACTTAAGTGGTAAAATGCAAGAGTGTGTGAGCTTATTTGAGGGAATCATTGCCGTGACTTAAACACGAGAGGAGTGACTTCATTTTAAGGGAAACACGTGAGGGAGTGTGTGAGAGTGTTTATTAATAACTTTGTTTTGCAGGTATATCTCTTTATCCACAATGTCACAGGGAGGTAGTAATGATGACAACCAAGGGGGAGATGCAAATATCGCTTTCACTTTAAGAGCTATGCAGCAACAATTTGAGAGGTTCAATCTAGCCTTAACTGAGATTAGGGGATAGATGGATGAGCTCAGACAAGATAGATATGAGGAACCTCATGGGAGGCATGCAGGTGTACGCCAACAGCAGCCCCCACCTCATAGACCACCACCTCGGTATGAACCAGAGGAGGAAGACTTTGTGGAGGAGGAAGAGTTTGAGGCACGCAGACCTAGGAGAGCTCAGAGAGTTGAGCTATTTAATAGGAGAGATGGAGACCATAAATCCATCAAAATGCAGATCCCAACCTTCAAGGGAAGGAATGATTCAGAGGCTTACCTGGAGTGGGAAAGGAAGGTGGACTTGGTTTTTAAGTGCCACAATTTTTCTAAAGATAAAAAGGTAAAGCTAGCCGCTGTTGAATTTACAGATTATGCACTAATATGGTGGGATCAGTTGGTGACATCCAGGAGGAGAAATAGAGAGATGCCAATTACTACTTAGGACGATATGAAGGCATGCATGAGGAAGTGGTTTGTGCCTTCTTACTATTATAGGGAGATGCATCAGCAACTTCAGAGACTCACTTAGGGATCTAAATCAGTGGAAGACTACTACAAGGAGATGGAAATAGCTATGAACCGAGCTAATGTAGAGGAGGACCCGGAGGCAACCATGGCACGGTTCTTGAGTAGTTTGAACAGGGAGATAGCTAATGTGGTAGAATTGCAACACTATGTGGAGATTGAGGACATAATGAACATGGCCATAAAGGTGGAAAAGCAAATCAAAGTAAGAATGGCAGCAAGGAGTGGGGTAAATTCTAGCCAATCATGGAGTTCAAAATGGCCCAAGAGAGAGGAGAAGACGAAAAACAACGGACTGGACTTCAAGGAGACACCCAAAAGGCCGAATATGGGGTTTGACCCTAAAGGTACACCTAACACCCAAGCTTCTTCTAGTAAGCATTCTAGCATTAAATGTTTTAAATGTATGGGATCTGGTCATATTGCTTCACAATGCCCAAATAGAAAGGTTATGTTTTTTAGAGATAATGGGAGAATTGAGTCCCAGGAGAGTGATGGGGAAGAAATGCCTGAGCTTGAGGATTACAGTGATGTGGAGGTAGAGGAACCTATCCAAGCCGAAGCCCTTGTGGTTAGGCGTGCTCTCAATGTGCAGGAGAAGATAGAAGTAGATGAGCAGAGGGAAAAC
>JAOQMS010000008.1:7363440-7375020 GCA_027563885.1 Erythroxylum longipes
AAAACTTCAACGAATGTAAAATGAAATCCTAATATACTAAATCAAAAGATTTCTAAAAATCAATTTTCATAAAGCAACAGGCAGAAGTGTACCTTTTACTATTTATGAATCTCATTATATCTGAATTTAAATAGCATGTTAGCTTTTAAATATTAGAGTTTTTATATGTATTCATATGATCATTGGTTCTTACTGATATTTCGTTAATTTTTTAATAATTTCTAATGCTTAAACCTTAATTTACTTTGGTATGTCCCTAACATCTGTAATATCATGTCTACTGCAAACCTTCAAACAATAGTTGGCAAAAGGAGTTTATGGACCACTTTAGGAACATTTCCCTTCACTATGAGCAAAGCATTAACTAAGAGGACTCCTATATATGGTTGAGAAATTCCTAAGAGCTTCAGCCTCAAATCTTGCAAGGACTTACTTAGGCATTAATTAACCAAAACTCCTTAGGCAGGACCCATATATAAAAAAAAGCCCTGCCCAAAGTCTCAAATTTCTTCTGGCTAGTTAATAACTAGAAACTTCCTATAATGGATAGAGTTTAATTCCTTAATACTCCTATCCTATGCGAGTTTTGTGACAACTCACCTAAATCCTTAGCATGTTTATTCTTCAACTACAAGTTCTCCTTGATTATTTGGAAATCAATCCAAACTCTGTGTTTACTGGGTGTTTCCAACGATAACTATCAAGATGTATTTGATAAACTTTAAAAACACAAATCTTCTAGTCATTTTGGAAACAAAACCATTTACACGTTAGCTATAGGAACCTTCATCGTTTTTCATTTCAGCAATTATCATCAACAATCGTAAAAGGAAAAACAGAGATGGACATTGTTTACCTTCTGTAGCGACAGAGATGAGGACGCTGGGACACACTGAGGACGGTGGCACGATGATGACGTGAGGTGGGACGACGAACGGTGGGGCTTCGATCGGCAGGCAAAAAGAACTGCGACGACAAAGAGAAGAAAAAATATCAAACGCAATGCAGATGGGGGAAGGGGAGGGGCTACGGTGGTTTTAGGTTAAATGAAAACGACGTCATTTGTTACATCTTAAAACTTACCGACGGAAATTACTAACATAAACTGTTCCGTCGGTATACAAAAATAAACAACGAAGAATTACCGCCTTCTTTATTGTCGCTATATTCCGTCGACAAATTGTTCGGGATAAATATTTACCGATGGATAATTATTCCGTCGCAAGCTTACAGTTTTCCTGTTAATGTTACCAATGGATTGTGTTTTCTGTCGGTAATTTGCTATCTTTACCAACAAGAAATTAACTTATTGTTGCTATACTACGTCGGAAAATTCTCCGGGATAAATATTTACTGACAGAGAACTATTCCATCGCAAAATTAAAATTTTCCCGTCAATGTTACCGACGGATTATTGTTTTCGTCGGTAATTTGTTACGGTGTATTTCCGTCGGTAATTTTCCATCCGTCGCAAAATTTGTCGGTATAATTTCCCTCCATGTTTACCTATAGAATTTACTACCACCGCTAAAAAAAAATTTCCCGTCAATGTTGCCGACAGAAATTTATTTTCCCTCGGTAATTTGCAACGGTTGCGTTTCCGTCGATAATTTTCCGTCGCTAGTTCCTACTTTTCTTATAATGCCTCTTATGATCATAGTACGTTTAAATATGACCCTCACATCTCTTGGCTTAACAATATTTTTTATTGCTTGTGTTAGTAATTTTTCTTTTCAATATTTGAAAGAACACTTTTATTAGTATTTGATTATTTAATTTTTATTCCTTTTTTTATTTACCTCTCAATCTCTGTGATTAAAAAAATAAATGTGCACTTAGTACATAACTGTAATAAAAGGAAATTTCATTAAGTAATACACACTTACATTCATATAAGGTCTAATTATTGGTAGTTATCTTTCCTAAGACAATCCCTTTTTATTCTCTAAATTGTTTACAGTGTTAGCACTTCATTTTAACTTCTTCCTTACTCATCTTGATTGAACACCTTTCTGGTTCTTCTTTACTTCTCCTTCTATTCTTTTTGGCATTCCTAATCTCTTTTCCATTTTAAGTGGGTGAATTGGCTCATATTCCATAGCAAACCATAATTTTGTAACAATTAATGGTTCAATACAATATTGATAACCCTTTAGAATCTTTTTGATTAAGCTTTTCAAAATATATGCAACTAATTGCATGATTATAAGGTATCCTACTCTTATTCTAATACCTATAGTCATTTTTTTCCTCTAAATCAACTAGAAACCTATCATAAAAGAAAGAATCATCGAACTTTAGACTTTAATTGGATTTGGGTATGTATAAATTTGATTCAAACTTTAATACTTTTAACATCTTCTTGATTTTAAGGCAAATAACATCATCACTATTCAACAAAATTTATTTTCTTAATATCCAATCCTAGTCATTAACTTCACTCTTATATCGTCAAGCATATTGATGACAAACTTTATCCTAAATCCTAGCCTTCGTTATGTTGTTATGCACAGTCACATATTTAGGTAGCATGCTTATGAAGGATTTAATAAATGTCTTTGGATCCTTATTTACAAAGTCTTGATATGCATCAACAAATAAGCCATTTATATCCTACACACATGCTTTATAATCATAATTAGTTATGAAATTTATTATCTTCAAAAATTATAATTTGTAAGTATACCTTCTACAACTCCAATTAGTATAAATATGCCTTACACATTTCTTATGTTTTGTGTATGGAACCATTGCTTTTAAACCTCCAATAGACCAAGATGTTGGTCATTGATGAAACTTCATCCATTGTCATCAATCACACTCACATCCTCCTTAAAAACCAATTCTAGGAATCAGAATTCATACCTTCCACTATTGCCATGAAATTGACTATATTTGGTCATTTTCATCTCTATCCACTCCTAACAATAAAGTTCCACCTAAAAATGTCTTTAAATATATGCATCTAGCTAAATTATCTTCCTATATATGTGTAAAATTTAAGTTTTAATGCCTTAAAGCCTAAATACAACCTTTTAATTATAGGCTTACTATGTAGACTTTCTAAAATAGTTTAAATCTTGAATGTCTTTCATTTATTTATCATAAATAATTTTTTTTATAAGATAGACCTTTTATTTATCAAAGCTAGGATAATAATCCCAAACCATAAATACAAATAAGAGTGTCGAGCTAACTCATGAGCTTCGACATTATAGTGCGTACTAATCCAGCGGACTGAAACATCAGTTTTACGCTTGAAAATACCTAAGCAATCATCTATAATTTTACCAAAATCATATGAGTCTTCCATAGGTGATTGAAAAGAGTAATAGACTTCCTGAGCATCCATTGCAATAGAACACAATCCATTAAGATGCAGATCAATCCAGGACAGAAGAGAACGACAAGTTATAGCTTTTGCTATCTTATGCTCAAACACCCCTGGATACAGACCTGAGAGAGCAAACACAACATTTCCTTCGCTGTTTTTAACTACTGCTCCTTAACCACTTTTGTTCATTCGGGGAAAGGACGCTGCATCTACAAAGCAACTCCACTGCTACGACACACCTGCGTTTGGATCATAATGAACAATTCCATCTGATTGAGAAAAGCCACCAGGACTGTTAGATACAGCAGAAATCGAATTATAAAGATCTCTTGCTACTATCCAATCTTAAAGAAACAAAGATGCCATCCCTAGAACTTGCAAGCAAGGCGTGATCTTATCTTCCCAAACAATTTTGTTTGTACTACACCATATCTGCTATAAGACCATGCAAACATTCCTTATTTTATCAACAGGAACAACCTTGGAAGCATTGCAGACACAAGTAAATATATTCGACCCAAATGAGCTAAAATTCAATCCAAATTCATTCCAAATCTCTCACGCTACATAGCATCCCAAAAAAAACATAGAAACAGTCTTCGTTACCTCCACAATGGCCACAACTTGAGTCAATATCTATTTCTCTTCTAAATATTCTCTCTTTTGTAGGAAGAATATCCTTTAAAAGTCTCCATATGAAAGCTTAAACTTTAGGAGGGATTTTTAATTTCCACAAAAACTTCCATATATCATCTCGCTCATCATAAGGACCCTTCTTCAAAATAAGAGCTTGGTAATAAGCAGACTTGACAGTGTAATTACCCTTCTTATCAAAGTGCCCTAGTCATTTATCTTGTCTACTCCTCAAACCTAACGGAATCTTCAAAATATGATTCACATCTTCCTCACAGCATACCTTTTGAATCTTCTCCATATCCCAGCATCTATTCTCCCAATTAATAAATGCATGAACCATCATATTACAATCCCCAGCCCCTGTTCCTTCAAGCAATTGAAAATTCGAGCCCCTAGGTATCCAAGGTTCCAACAAAAAATTTGTTGATTCCCCGTCTCCAATCCGAATTCTGGCACGTAACTTAATCAATTCCTTTGCTTGCAATATACCTCTCCATGTGAAACTTGGGTTAGAACCCAAACCAGCATTCATGTAGTTCCCTCTACAAAAATATTTAACCTTGAACACCCAAAAAAGAGAGTGTTGGATTCTGTAAATAGTCTCCAAACTTGCTTAGCAAGAATTGCTAAATTAAAGCACCTTAAATCCCTAAAACCCATGCCACCATCTGCTTTACTATCACACATTTGTTCTCATGATAACCAGTGAATACTTTTCCCCCTTCCTTTTTCATACCCCACCAGAATGAGTTCATGATTTTTTTTGCAATTCCTCACAAATAGATTTTGGAATCGTAAACACAATTATACAATAAGAAGGAATGGCCTGAGCAACAGATTTTAAGAGTACCTCCTTACCAGCTCTTGCTAAAAAACCATTATTTCAGATAGTCACCCTATGCCATAATTTATCTCTAATATAATTGAAAATATTTTTCTTGCTTCTCCCAATAAAAGATGGCAGCCCAAATATTTCCCTTGATCCAACGGGGTGTAAACCCCAAGAATATCAGATAATTTCCTCCTCTCATCAATCCTAACATTTGGGCTAAAAGGAATGCTCAATTTTTGATAATTGATAGACTGACCAGAAGCTGCTTCATATTTCTTCAAAATACGCTTAATGGCACCACATTCAACCTCAGAATCATTAAAAAATAATAACGAATCATCTACAAATTATGAATGAGATATTTGTGGCCCTCTAGAATTAGCTCAGCACCCATGAATGAACCCTCTCCTCTCTGCTTGACTAAGAAGACAAAAATACCTTCTACACAGATAATAAAAAGATAAAGAGAAATAGGGTCCCCTTGATGGATGCCTCTACTTGGAATGATAGGGCCAATCTCACACTCACTTAACAAAATCGAATACTTTACATCCCTCACACAAAGCATCATCAACTTGATCCACCTCGCATCAAAACCCAAAGAAATCATCATAGTTTCAAGGAAACCCCAACCTTCTCTATCATATGCCTTAGAGATGTCAATCTTCAACGCAGCACCCCCCGATACTCGTTTTTTAGCTTTCACCCCATGAATTAATTCAAAGGCAACTAAAACATTATCATAGATTAACCGCCCTGGGACAAAAGTTGACTGGTACTCAGAAATAATGTGAGGAAGGATATGTTTCAACCGATTGGCTAAGACCTTAGAAACTATTTTGTACAATACATTACATAAAGCTATAGGCATTAGATCTTTCACATGCTCAGGGTTAGCAATTTTTGGAATCAAAACAACGAAGGTATCAATCAACGTAGTAGGAAAGGTACCTGACATAAGCTATTTATTACAGTCTTTGACAATGTCATCTCCTATCACCCCCAAAACTTCTGATAAAAGGCTAGATTTAATCCGTCCGAGCCAGGAGACTTATCCGAGTACATATAAAAAATTGCAGCTTGAAACTCCTCCTTCGAAAATGGAGCTAAAGCAGCTCGTTATCTTCTTGGGTAACACAACTTTGGACAGTGCTTTCCACCCAACTATAATCTACCTCTCCTCCACTAAACAAATCTAAAAAATATCTCCCTACTATCACCTGCATTCCTTTCGGATCCGACACCAGGTTTTTCAAACTATCTCTCAAGGCTTTGATTCTATTTTTTTCCTTCTCACTTTAACTTGGAATGGAAAAATTTATAGTTCCCGTCCCCATCCTTCAACCAAAACGCCTTCGCTCACTGCCTCCATCGAATTTCTTCTTGCTCAAGTAACCGATTATATTCAACCTTCAATCTCCCCATTTCGACATTATCATCATGGATGCTACTGCCCAAAAGTAATTATAATTTAACTCTCACTTCCTTTTTATTTTTAATTAAATCCCAATTAAGCCTATCACCCCATTCTTCCAATGCCACACAACAAGATTTCTTTTTAACTATTGTACAACATAAACCTGGCTCCTTCCACGCTTCCTTCACAACATTCATAATATCAAATTCACGAAGCAATGAATTCTCAAACTTAAACCTCTTCCTACTTCATGCATGAAACGATTTCTCAAGATCAATAATAAGGGGCATATGATCCGAAACAATAGTGATAGTTGCAAAGTAGAGACAGTCCAAGAAAAGATTGAGGAAATCACTAGTGGCCACAAGTCAATCCAACATTTCCCTCACAACAGTATTTGTACCAATACATCTTTCCCACGTAAATAAAGAACCCGATATGGGCACCTCAAAGAGATAAGCATCCTGTAAAGCACTTCTAAAACCCGAGCAAAGAAAATTAAGGTGTTTAATGCCTCCTTGTTTCTCCATGGGCGAAATCAAATCATTAAAATTCCCAACACAGAGCCATTTGTCATTGCTCTGAGAAGCCAAAGAGCGAAGGAGGTTCTAAGAATCAGTTCTTCTTTGTCGCTCAGAAAAGCTATAAAAGCCAGTCAACCTCCAACTACCACGCTCCATAGCTAAAATAATGGCATCAATAAAATTATTAGAGTAAGAACTCACAGTCACAGTCACCACCTTGTTCCAAAGAAGAGCAAGACCACCCCCTCTGCTAAGACGGTCCACTCTAAAACAAGAATCAAAACCCAAATTCCTTTTATACTATCCAAATGAGAAGCTTCAATCATAGTTTACATAAAAAAAATGATCGAAGGTTTATCACAAAAGACTAAATCCTTCAGAGACCTCACTGTGTGAGGGTTGCTAAGTTCCCGATAGTTCCAGCTAAAGATCTTCATTGCGATCAGCTGGCTTACTTAGTAGTGCTTGCAGTTGGAAAATTTTCTTGCGATAAACTATGCAAGAGGTGTGTTCCAATTGAATCCTGTTACCAGAAACGAGAGGAATCTGTGGTTGTGCATGCCTCTGTCTTTTCTTTCCCTCATCAAAACACATTGGATTATTCTCTTCCGCCAAATTATGTTCGATGTCATCCGAATTTGCCACCTCAATTAACTTATCCACACCAGCAGAAACAGTCCCATAATCAGTGCACTTCTTTTTTCCCGCTGCTGTAACTGAAACATTTTTCAAAATGGAGTTCGAATTTTAAATATTTGGATGTGACATCTTCAATCCCCCAAATTGATATCTTTCCTTAACTATCTTCCCACCATCCTCCGATCTCAACCAAGAACTCGTTACCACATTATTTGCCCAGTTCGGGGCAACAATATCATTAATTCAATGGAGAACAAGATCCAAAGCTTTTTTCTCCATTATCATATCACAATAGAAATCCACGTGCCCAAGAAGCCCACAAAGATAACAAAACGAGGAAAGCCTCTCATACTTGAATTCTGCATAGGTCGCTGTTCCATCAACCATATTAATTTTCTTCTTATGAAACAGAGGTTTAAACACATCAATTGACACTCTTAATCTCATATATTGCCCTTCGTTTCCAGTAAGCCCTCGTGGATCATATTCAACAAACTTACCCACAAAATTCCCAAATCTCTTAGCCATTGTCTCTGACATAAATCCAAGAGGGATTTTATGTATTTGTAACCCGTGGTCACAAAATCTAATCAGAATTGTTCTGACATTTTCTCCTTTCTTCAAATGGTGTAGAACCAATGAGTGTTTATTAAAGGTCCACAGACATCTATCCAGAACCCTTTGCACATCTACTTCATGAAAAAAACTTGAACTTGAACCTCCCTTCTCCTAATTCTAAAATATGAACTCCTCTTGCCGGTCTTCGGATGTTTTCCAAAGTATTGCTCATAGCAGCAGTACTAATAATGGCCTTTGTTAGAAACATACCAACTAACGAGTTCTCATTCCCCTTCTAACTCTTCCTGATTCCATCCTTCGTCCTCTGCGTCATGTAAAGAAAGATTAGCCATTGCTCCTTTCATTTACTCAATGAAAAACAATCATGTCACGATGGGCAGACAAATTTAGACAGAAAACATGAGAAAAAAAATCGTGTCATGATGGACAGACGAGAGCAATTCATAACATTTATAACTTTATCATAAATAGTTCATGCATATAGGATCACAACATTACATAACGCTCTTTTATAGAACCCCCTCACTATTTTGAATGCTTTTCCTTACCTTATAGCACATCACTTTTGTGACGACGATGATAAATCTTTTAGCCACATCAACTTTCTTTTCCTTCACACTATAAGATGGGTTCTTTCTAACAAAAACTCAGTAAAAATTTCGCTAAAATCTGGACTTTGGAAAGGTCCAATTTTGGGATGTAAACCTTTATTGTGAATGTTTTCTCTCCTCCTTTTTAACTTCCAAAAATTCTCCAAATATAATGTAGAACACAAATTGCCTCCACTTGTTTGTTAGTAGTCCTTTTCCACCTAATGTTATATGAAGTTAAGATAAAAAATTGTATTACAACAATCTTGAATTGCTCGAGAGTCTCAAACTGTATTCCTATGATAGTTTATGGTCCAAATTTAGGTTAAAACTCTTCCCTTTATTCTTTCCAACTTTTATAGAACAACCAATAGCATCAACACCATTTGATATTAGAGTGGACAACTCTTTATTTGAGTCAATGTATTTGAAAAAGGGCTCATCAATTTCTTCTCCCATTACACTTGTACTAACATTATATTTAGAATCACTGTGGATTGATCTTTTATACTTCCCACCATCATCAATTACATTAATAACATCATGACCAAGAATAACATTTTTAGTATATTTCTTAGAATTCTCTCTCACTTGTAAATATTCTTCATTACTACAGTACAATTCATAAG
Source organism: Erythroxylum longipes (assembly GCA_027563885.1). NCBI lineage: Eukaryota > Viridiplantae > Streptophyta > Magnoliopsida > Malpighiales > Erythroxylaceae > Erythroxylum > Erythroxylum longipes. The sequence goes on from JAOQMS010000008.1 coordinate 7,372,621, forward strand.
GATCTATCTCATCATCATTGAAACGATATATATATATATATGTATATATATATATATATACATCATATTCATCATTTGATCCTAAACTATCCTTCTCTCTTGTATATATCTATATATATATATATAACATCATATTCATCATTCGGTCCTAAACTATCATTCTCTCTTGCTTCTTTATGTTGTCTTTTACCCAACCTATTTACTATGCTACCCTCTTTTTTATTCTAATGATCAAAGTATGCTTATACTTTATGAATTCATGAAGTTTTTGTCTCATTCGGTATTTCCAAGTAGCCATAATCATGTGTCAAATTAAGGTCCATCAAACTTTCAAATTTTCTAAAGAATTAATAGCTAATATTTATCACATTAGAATGGTTATGCTTTTTGGGAACTCCTAATAACTCCACCATTAACAGATACTCATCGCTAAATTTCTACTTTAGTTTTAAACTACTTTCAATATAGTTGAGCTTTGGAATTTAAGGCTAACGACCATCTTAAAAATTGTGTTTATGATCATCTTTACCATATAATATGCAAAATGTTAGGCCACACCTCATTTGAATGATAAGTTCATGATTGATCATATGAAGATAAAATGCATGCTAATTGTAATTTAAAAATATATAATGAGACACAATTTATATAGGGATGTAAATTTTAATCCGGGTTGACTAGACCAAGAGCCAAAATAGTTCGACAATGACGTTGTTTTGTAAATTTTTTTTACAAAAAAAGTAAGGAGGAGTCGGACCAGCCCGCAAGCCATTCTCCGGCCAGACCCATTGACATCTCTAAATTTATACTAAAATTTTAATTTATGGTATCAAAATGTAAAGAAATAGCATTTTAGATGAATTTGTTCAATATTAACAAGAACTAGGCTAAATACACTTAAATATTATATATTTCATATGCAATGCTAAAATTATTAAAATATTAACGATTATATTAGGTTCAAAACTTATAGTAATGAGGGTGCATAATATTTAACTTGTTGATTAAGAGTACTAAAAAAGGTAAAATTGATATCCAATACAACATGCCTTACAAACAACATGCTCCAAATCTTCACTGCATGTAAAAATCAAAACATGATCGAAGAACTCTAATTTTGGGTTTATGAAGAATGAAGGTAACAGTTAAAAGCAGATATTTTGATCGTTTCCAAAACTTAAGTTGGGTGGAGGTGCCACGTCATTAAAAATTTTCATAATGTGTTAACCAACTTAAAGCGTGTTTAGGCTAAATGGTGTCTGTGCTACTTTAAACTTGTTTTGTACAGTTTGTGCATTGTTTTGAAAAAATTTTAAAAATAGTGATAAAATTAACAAAAACACATATTATTCATAATTTTTTAAAATAATTTTCCAATCAAAAAATAAGAAATACAAGAAAATATTTAATTAAATTGAGATACAATTTTTTTTCCTCAAATTTCACCATTCAAACCAATCATTTCTTCTTATGTCATTATGCACTTTCAAAAAGATGATTTTTCCTATCCTCTCGATATATATATCTATTAATTATTTACTATTGATGTTATTATTTATATTTGTTTATAGTTAAGACTACAATAATATAATCTTCATTTCTGTTTTTTTCCATCATATGAGTTTAAAAATTACACTATTCTAAATAAAATGTTAAAATTTATTCAATAAGAAACATAAAAAGAGAATGCTACACCATCCTCTCCAATTGAACATTTAAGTTCGTGAACTTTTTCTTTTTATGATAACTTGGTTTTTTTCTCATAAATAGTTTTCATCAACTTAGTTGACAATTATGTTCAAAATAAGTAATTAAAAAACCAAGCCTTGAAGGCTACATCGTCAAAACTTAGAATAAATTTATTACAGTTTAGAGTATGCTTGTTCTCAATTTGTTTTAATTTTTAAATTGAATAAAAACGCCTATTTGCTTAAATTTATTTCTCCTCATTTTCATAACTTATGAAAAATATGAAATTTTATTTTTGCTTTTTTGCATAATTTAATTTATTATCGACTAAAATGTATCATTTAATAGTAATTTCTGGTAAAACTTATGGTTAATATATTTTTATTATTTAAAAATATTATACAAATATTTATTAAAGATACTTAAATTTTAAAATATCTTAAATAGTTTAAAATTAAATATTACAATATATATGAACAAATAAACATTCGTTTATAAATAAAATTTTAACTTATTTAAATATTTATCTTCATAAAATATAATATTTTCTAATATTTATTAGTAAATATTATATAATAAATTTTAATTAATTAACTATATCTAATATCTAATTATTATCAATAATAAAAGTATAAATATTAACATTAAAAATTAAACACAATTTTATTTTATTTAAAAAACAAAAACTATAAATTATAAAATCTATATATA
>JAOQMS010000008.1:7375120-7389389 GCA_027563885.1 Erythroxylum longipes
ATTTTATTTTATTTAAAAAACAAAAACTATAAATTATAAAATCTATATATATATATATATATATATATATATAAACCAATCGATAGTTTCAATTTAATTTAAATCCAAACCAAATTACATATCTTTTATCAAATTCAATTTATTTTGGAGTTCAATTTTACAATACTCTTAACTCATGCTTGTCCATTTCATTTTTAAGGTGAAGGCTAAAATAAAATGTTCAACTCAACCAAATCAAAATTTAAATACCTGTCTTCTGATACGAGTGGAAGCACGCTACATCACAACATTTAACACTCGTAGTTTCCGTAAAATTTTTGTTTCATCTAGAAAAAGGACTTGGTGTAAACCATCTATCTGAGACTAATTCTGATAATGTTCATGTAACCGGCCATGAAAAATGCAAATAATTTAATTTTAGCAATAATAAGCAGCATGAATCTTCATTCTTTAGTTTCAAAATATGGGGTGCTAGTAAACGACACATGATACCATATTCCAGTGATTTCCACCAACCAAGACCACTAAAAAAAAGATTAAAAAAAGTTATGGGGGAGCAATCACAGACTATGACAAATTCATCAGTAACTTTCGACAAGCAACTAAACCAGAAGAACCATTCCACACGTCTAATATCGCTAAGCAGACGCACCAACATCAAGGGCTTATGACAAAAGGAAACAAAACCTAACTAATGATATTCTCCATGGCAGAGAATATCAAAAGCAGCATAGATAAACGCAAGTATAGTCAACCAAAGTGTTTGACATTCAATGGCTCATATCTTGAAGATTGATGATATCACTTAACAAGCATGCTCTGTGGAGTTTGATTCTATTGCTGCGGCTGCTGGTAGTTCAAAGGCCTCCTGAAGAGCATGATGTGTGGCTCCGGGCGGTGAATCGCATAGTGGACCCACCCTCGGCTCTGCTGAACCCCAATAGCACGCCATTCGCTCTGTATTTGTCAAATCCGAAACAAAAGCCGATCACAAACATTAATTTGGCTATAATTTGATATAAGAAGTACTCAAGCTCTCCAATCATTCAATAGGATCAAATCAAATCCAAATTCTGCAGAAAGCACTTGTTGAGTTATTCGCCCAAATTCTTCCATATCAACAGAAATCAATAAACTTGTAGCTACAAATGTTGGCTTATTTGCTAAGGATTGATTTAGTTATCCATCCTTAGCAAATAAGCCAACATTTGCAGCCACAAATTTATTGGTTTAACCTGATGTGGAAGAATTTGGGCACTAACTCAACACCACTTATCCTTCTTTTCAAGAAGTGAATGACCAGAACACAACAGTAACGATAAAGCAAAGAACAGAAAGAGAGGAAGGGAATAATAGATGTAACCTCAGAGAGAAGGCGATTTTTGGGAAGCAGTTTGGCCACTTCTGGAGGAAGCACAACATGCCTATTCAAACAAACCGACACAAGAATTAACCACTCACACATGGTATAAACTCTTGAAAAATCCAATCAAATCACATAGAAACCAAATTTCAAAAGATAATAGCGAGTACCTGTACTCGTTAATCTCATCGAAGTACTTCTCCGAGTATTGGATCTGACCCATTCCCCACCCTCTCCACCAAATTCCACGAAAACCACCTGACTAATCAAATGAAAATTCCAGAACACGACGCAATTCAATTTGACAAAGCGCAAAACAATAACCTAGTTATATAGACATGGGGAGAGAATGAAAAATGATAATTTGGAGGTTGAGTGATAATGAAAGTTAAACCGGGGCACAAACGTAAATATCCCTTACCCAGACCAGAAAGGCTTGATCTTGAATTTTGAATTTCAAATTTCTTGTTTTCTTCCCGCTCTAATTACCAAAAGCGAACACTCACTTCTCAAGTTGTATTATACGCTTCCTCTAGAACTTTCTGTTAGGTCCACAACCCGATCAAATTAACTTGAGGTTGGGTGGAGTCATGAGCCCAACCCAACATCTGGACCGGACAGCATTACTTAGCAATTATCACCACTCAAGCATGCAATTCCTTTTATTAACCGTCAGAAATAAACGAAATTCAAATTGAAAAATAATAACCATGGTGAGGATTATATTCTAATTGATTAAAACAATTGTAATAATCTGTCAAAATTTTGAATGTTTGATCACTTGGATAGCACTGTTTGCTTTCTGTAGATCACCATTCTCTCTTTCTATCTCTCGTCTCTCTCTCTACATATATATGTGTTTTCTACAAAAAAGAATCATGTCATGACCAACGTCAATATAGGCCCATAATCATAATCATCTATCTCTGTATCTGTACAGACCCACCAGTTAAATTGAAACAAAAATATTCAACCACCCTGTGATCGACGAACAATTCGGCACTTTGGCACCACCTTACGCATCATTGAAGTCCCTTGAAACACTGTGAATTGGTAATCTCTCCTGTACTCCGTCAGCTGTAACATACATGAATCAACTTAGCACTTACTTCACAAGCTAACAACCACTTATTCTGAAACTAACCGAGTTTAAATTATCCTTGCCACCATAGGAAATGCAAATAAATTTCATAATTTACAACTAAAACATTAGACAAGTAGGCATGAAAGAGTATGACGAACCTCCTCCTGGCCCATCTTGCTGAACCCAAATTTGTTGGTCCATAAAGATTCAGCTTCTTCAGCTGCTGGTAGTACGATATTCTTAACATTGAGAAACCCAAGCAATTTCTCTATACAAGAAAATAACGCCTGGAAGAAACCCTGCAAACCAAATAATAATAATTAAAAAAAAAATTCCCTTGCTTAGAGACTGAGACACAACTAAGTAGACCTCTCATTGTAACCAAAAAGCTGTGAGCGTGGAACTAAAAACTCGAGTCACTAATGCATCATGTCATATCAAATATCAACCTGTCCTTGGGATTTGCTACTAGTTGCAACCAAAGGAAGTTCTGCCAGTTCCTCCCCAAGAATCCTCACAATTGCCGCTGATACCACCACATGGCTATTACAACAAGTAATAGAGTTATTATCCAAATCAACCTTATCTCAAAACAAAAAAAGTTATAGAACGCATTTATTCAGATTCTTACTTGACTAACAACACGGCACAATGCATGCCACCAAGTTCTTGAGTTTTCACGTCATTCTCTCTACAAGAACCAACAAACCAGTATCTCAGTAAAAGAATAGAACAGGCCAAAGTAATAAAAGCAGAAAATGGCAAGAAAATGAAAGAAAAAGTTGTTAATGAAAAAGCAATAATTGTTTCAGATCCCCAATACACAACCAAAATATTTGTTATTGCTTACCCAAAAACCAATGATGGAATTAGGTCAATGTTACCACCTTCACTTGCCGATCGTTGTACAACTATTGGATCAAATCGCTCCTAATACCAAGAGAAAAAGAGTGTTAACAATAAACAAATGGCAATACTGAAGCCACTTCCTGCTAATTATTCCAAGAACATTCTGAACAAACCTAGTATAGATTACTCACGTGAAAGATAGCAACAGCATCAGATAATAATGATTTGGCATCATCAGAACAATTTCTTCTCCCATTAAGAAGCCTCCATCTCACATCTAGGTTGTCACCCATCTCTGTAGCATCATCCCCTAGCCTCTTCTTTATAACATTCAGACAAGAATCTGGAAGTTTTTCTTCACCACGTATTACCAATTTCTGCAAAGCTGAATACATTCTAGCACAACCAGAGCAACAAAACCAGTCGCCTTTTGGTAACTCCTGTTAGAAAAATTAAGTCAACTTCATCTTTAGGTCTTCTATTTTCAAGTACATTAATCTTTTGCATGATAAAAATAGAAACTTGCACACACCTTTAGGTCCTCTATTTTGTTATCCTTTAAACAGCCAACATGGTGCTCCTTCTCACACTGAGGACATTACTGCATATTACTCCACAACTCAATTGACAAGTAATTTATATCGAAATTATGATTGATACAAACCTGATCACAAATTATTACAGTGCGAGGACCAAAATCATTCTCAAAGTCATGCTCCCTGCAAGACCGTGATCTTGGAATATTAGAAATGAAAATATTACGCAAAATAAACATTGAGATTCTTCAATAGAGGGAGTAGTTTCTTCTCGTTCAGTGCCCAGTTACGAGAAAGGGATTTGGATTCAGGATCAGAAACTTATTGGATTCTCTCGAAACAAAGCCAAACACGCAATTGTTTATCTCTTAACAAAACTTAAACAGAGGGTTACTTCAATCGCTTGCCTCATCCAAAGTCACATGCATGTAAATTACATTATCTTACATTCTAGATTCAAATAGATCGATCTAATAATGCTAAGAAGCTAAATGAGCATTATATGCCACATGGCAATTCAGTGCAAATTGGTTACAAAAAGTAGAAATGGACAGAAAAGAGATACGCAAATGTAGAAAACATTGGCATTATTGGCATTTATTATATATACCGAGAAAAAGACTCAACCTGCACAAAACACATCCTCCAGATGCATTCTCTAGCTTGACAATGCGAATGCATCGTCTGGTTATTTGTTCAATGGGATCTACACCAGCAATTCTACCAGCAGCTATCGCATTGGCATTTTGCTCCACAAGTTTCTCTTTCTGGTAGGCATTCAGGCAAGTTCTACAATACCATTTTCCCTTGGGGATGGTAAGCAGAGAAAGACATTCTAAAGTAAACAGACAAAAGCCCATTAGATTAAAATTGAGTAAACTGGGATTTGACAATCAACAGTACGAAGACAAATTAATTAAATTAAGATTTGATAACTTTTGGAATTTTAGCCTCCCATGTAATCAGAACTTATCAGGCAAAAGTGCTTAATGTAACTGAACAGGCGTATAATTTAGACAAACTCGTCTGAACACAGAGTGTTTCACTTACTTCTCCAAAAGTAATGTACAATTGCAGCCTCTCACGAAAACTAACATGAGATAGACAACGGAGGACTAATTCCATGTTCACAAAATGCTTCAACATACAATGCATGATTCCATCAATGTTTGTATGACAACTATTATATGATGTTCCAATTACTGCAACTTACAAAAGATATCAAAAGCTCACCTCGATGGAAAGCCCTTGGACATCCATCACAACACAAAAGATTTCCACCATCTTGACAAATCTGGCACAGGTCATCATTTTCATTGGTAGATAATTTCCGATCTTTGGAAAGAGATATTGACAACTCATGGAGAGACACACCATTAGATGTGTAAATGTGCAAGTAACTGTAAAAAGGAGAAATAAATGAAACAAACAGAAGGAAAAACAAAACCAAGCACTTGAACTTCTACCAAATAAAAAAAAATCCTGAAAAACGCAGCATCACATAGCCAAGCAACAACGATTTTCTGATTAATAAGTTCAGGAGTCAGATTTTGTTCAACCATGAATATAAGACCAATAAAAGATGTATACTCACGGTTTCCGGCGGGATGCCCAACCAGCATGAGCTTCAAATTGAGAGGGGCTGACCTGCATCGCATGTCAACAAGAATCAAATCACCAGCAAGAACATCATGAAAGATAACAATTCCAGCGGAAAAGAACTTCCATTCATCATTTTCAGTTTCTCTTTTTGTGGGGAGAGAAGGACAATCCATCGTCACAAGAAAACATACCTCACAGCTGCAGCAATAACAGAATATACCATAACCATTCTTGTAACCAGTGAGTAATTTCTGCCCAACATTATGATGCCAGTTAGTAAAGATAAACCCAATCTGAACTAAACAGAAATTAATTTATATCAACATAATATCAACCTTTCCCTGTGAGTAATATGCAACTTCAGTTCCATCTGGCAAGACATCTTCTTCAAACACCAACTTATGTAATCTCAGATCCCTATTAAAGAAAAAAAAAACAAAAAATGGCATAATCTAGAGCTCTGGAAATGAAGATTATGGTGCAAATAATGGTTTAATGGCAGAGCTAAAAAAAATGAAAAAATGTTAGGCGTCCAGAAAGAAAAAGAAAAGAAACTAACTTTCTCGTGAGTCTTCCATGGCTCTTGCTCCGTAATGAGCTATTGTTCGTCAAGCTATCATATTTTGGAACAGACAGTGGTTTTGGTGTCCTGACAAAACCAAGAATGCAGCAATTTCAAGCTAAGATATCAAACTATCTTTATATTACAGTTAAAAGGAAACATTTTATTGAACGCAAAAACAGATGGGACAATATTCGACAACTGCATTTGTGCATTTGCAGCAGACTCAGTACTTGTGTCTGTTATTCCCTTTATTCTAGTCCCTTTGGTGCTAAAATACAAGCTCTAAAAAAATTGGAGGCATTCAGCAATAACTTGTACGGGTCAGAAAGCAAACATTTGTGATGTAGAACAAAAAGAGACATAAGCATTGAGAGTTTCATGCTTAGCAGCCAAGCAAGTTTAAATAATACTTTTGATACTCCAAGTGGACATTGGTAGAATTTCTGTTAATAATATTATCAGTAAAACAGAAAGAGGCATAAGCATTGAGAGTGTCATGTTTAGCAGCCAAGCAAGTTTAAATAACACTTTTGATCCTCCAAGTGGACATTAGTAGAATTTCTGTTAAGAATAAATTATCAGTATAAACAACCTAGCAACAACAGGTACAAGGCTCTTCAGCACAGACAACGAAGTGATAGGCAATCCTAATCTCATAAGGCATCTCTTTAATTAATCAAGCAGGTTGAATTCCTGAAGGAAAGTTAACTCCTTTTTTTTCAAATCAAGATTATATTTTCAAAGAGGTTATAATATTAATTCAAGAAGAATAATTTAGAGACAGAACACAAGCAGATGTTTACCCTTCATTTGTATCACCAGCTCCTGCTGAGACAGATTCAGAATCCATCAAGTTAATGCACTGACCACAAAGTACCAATGATTTTCCAGAGTTGACATCAAGAATAACCCCTATAATATACAATGGTAAAGAGGTGGGAACTAGGTGGGAACTAAGTTTTGTAAAGAAAAATCAACCGAATCAAACACCATGGTTAAGAAGGGAAAAGAAACCTCGGCAGTTCAAGCAGAAATTAGACTTCTTCAAATTAGGACATCCAATAGCAAGTTCCAGAGATTCTTCCAAAGTCTCCAAAGAAGCATCCCTAAAAGCATTGATAACATCCCGGAGTGTGTGTCCATTATCCAAGTATATATACTCCGGTGGCCGTTTATTTGCACTGGATGCATGCAGCTCAAATACGCTAGGCGTAACAACCTACTTGGCAGTAAAAAGAAAACAAACTACATTTACGTCAGTCAGAGAACCTTTGTGTACCTTAAAATAACAATTTTATTACAAAGAAAGCACTAGACTCACTTCATTTCCTCTGCAATTATGGCAAAAACACAAAATCCCTGATCCGTTGATTACTCCACGCAGCCCAGCCTCCCCAGCTCCTCTAACCTACAAATAATTTAATCAAAAATTTTAATCCTAAGTTGAACTAGTAACAAGTATCCATCAGATAAACAATTTTGGCATGCAAAGTTATACCTTGGAACCACGCAAATACTTCACGTTCATCCCTTCTAGTAGTCCAGAGTCAAGAAGATCCTTCAACTTGGTAGGAAACTTGCCAATTTTTGATATCTTACGTGACATTGAGATGGTAGCAGTAGCTGCGGTAGCTGATGAACTACCGGAAGCACCACCTTTGGCTTCAGGTTCAGTATTACTCTCCTCAGTGCCATTCTGAGAGATGAATTTGGTTTCGATCTCCTGCGCCTTCAAAGCTGACCTCGTAAACCTCCTAAAAACTGGTTTTTTCTCCTTACTTTCACTATGAGTTTTCGAAGCTGGCAATATGCTTTTCCTGGCCGACTTTCCATTCGCTAAATCTGGCGGCGACCCGCTAGCCCCTTCTTGCCACTCGTCAACAGTTATTGTTTTTGAAACCCCATCAAACGTCGCCTTCCCAGGTTCACTCTTAGAATCATCAAAATCCATGGACACTGGCACCGACCCACTAGTGCCTTCTTCGCATTCGTCAACAATTTTAGCTTCTGAAACCCCATCCGCCGTTGCCTTCCCAGGTTCACTATTAGAATCATCAAAATCAATGTAAACTGGCACCGAACCGCTAGTCCCTTGCTCACATTCACCACTTTCATCAAGGCCACTAATTGGCTCCAGATTATCTACACCCTTTTTATTACTCGCCTCTATACACTTGGAATTCACTGCATTATCCTTAACGTCCACGCTCTCCACATCACAGCTCCTCTCAATAGTCACAGACTCGATCAAACCAACCTTAGCTTCCTCATCCCCAATCCCCAATTCCACAACATCACTTTTGGCCTCTTCTTCCCTCACGACCTCCAGATCACTCAACTTTTCACCGGTTACAACATCGCTCTTTTCACTGCTCTTAAACCTCTTCGTACCTTTCGAGTTCCCCGCACTAACCTTGCTAGGACGAAGAGAAGCCCCGGTTGGGACACGACCCGATCGAGTCCGACCCAACCCATAGATTTCCGAGTGGTACCTGAACGCGAACTCAAACTCCCGTTTCAGACCAGGCCGGACCTTCGCTACCGACATGTCCTTTGCGTCCGCACCTTTTGCCATGACACAACAGATTCAGACCTCCCAACCTCTATCGATGCCAGATATCAAAACCTTGAATGTTGCAACACAAAAAAAGGCTGATTCTTGATGGGTTTGAAGGATCAAGAAGACAAAATTAGAATTTAGAGCATCGGAAATATTTAAAAAAAAAAAAGAATTGAAAATTAGGGTTAGAGAAAGACGAGGGGTTACAGAGACCGGTCTGTTTGAAGAGACACAGGGGCAGAGGACAACCTTAAATTATCCGAGAATGACAAAACTAGCCCTTTTTGGATTGCTAGAGGAATTGTTGTTCTACAAGGTTTTGTATTTTTGTAATCTTGGCGTTTTTTATATAATATTTTTTTCTCCCCTTATTTGATTCTTGAAGGGAAATTTGCAGCTTCTTAAATATGAAAATTATCAATTATAGATAAAAGGTTTTAAATTTATAAATTACTTTTTTAGTTGAATTATACAAAAGCTTTTTCCAATTAAATTTAAATATTATATTACCAATAGAAAATTATAATTATTAACCCTTCCTTTTTATGATAAATTTAATAAAATTAAAACTAAGAAAAACAATATACATGGAAGGGTATTTCCGTCCGCACGAACTATTTAGCGAGGGTAGTTGTATCGTTTTCTTCTGGAGTTTCGCTGTGGCGCTACGTGGAGTGGATATATTAAACACGTGAATGTTCGCCAACAACGCAGACGCCAAATAATCGTACAAGGTGATACGAGTTGGAGTAAGTGTAAAAGCTCTCGGAATTCCCAAAGACCAAAGTTAATGCAGTGCCTCCAAGATGAACCAATGGAGATGGAGATGGTGGGTCCTCACAATTGTGGCTACGAGTTAAGGATTTCAATAATGAAGCCGCGGACCAGATTGGGGCAATTTGGATACCGGAGCTTCATCACCACAAGAAACAACTACTAGCCCCCGATTGCCTATCTTGCCGTTCAAGCTCAGTTTCAAGTTTCAACTGGTTCCTGACCACGTCCATGGAGAAGAACCATGCTTGCATGCAATATATCATCCTTGTATACTGGGTATTAGGTTGTTTTCGTGTAGAAATTGGGAATCAAACTTCTTCGACTTACAAATTTTAAATATAATTTAAATGTAACACGGGATTTCATACGAATATAAAATAAAAACTATACATTATAATTTAAATCTAACAATTAAGGTTTATTACATCACGTAAATGTCACGTGATATAGTAAAGCTCACGTTTGATATTAAAAATATAAAATTTATACGTAGCTATTTTTATTTATTTGAAGCTTATTAAAAGTATTTATAATAAAAATAGATTTTGGACGTTTTAAAATATTAATATTTTTAATGAAAATGTTATGATATAATTTAAATTTTTTGTTAAATACCAAATACCAAATGGGCAAATATTTCATTTCCAATATTTGGATTATAAGAATTTTTATAGAAGTTAAAATTTTAAATTGCAACAAAGTAATCACCCCCCAGTAAGAAGCACCATGTTTAAATTTCATAACTCAGGATATTAGAATACCTTCTTGATTATAGTTATCCTTATGGGCTGAAGTTTTAAGTGGAAACCTTCGATCGTATGAAAGTAAGTTACTCCAGTCGAGGAAGCGCATGCTGGAATATACTGTTATACGTGCAAAATTGGGAAGTGCGAATAAAAAGGATTGAGATAATAGTGGAATGCCACGTGGATTTCGTCCATTTTCAAGCATTCGACTCCAAGTTTGACTATATTCTATTATAATGTGAAATCTTAAATAATATTTATTACATTATATGTCATTTTTAAATGTTTTAGTTTTCTCCTTAGAATTTGGATACAAAAAGGAGTAGAGATTAACCTAATTTATATTTGAGCAACTAAAATTTATGTCAAATAAATTATATTTAAACTAAAATTTATCTATTATAATCAAGTTTATAGAAACTAAAAACTCGTATTAGTTTAAACAAATTAATTTTATATCTAAATATTAATTTAGCTTTAATTGTCGTGTCTTTAATTAATTTTATAATTGTTTTAAAGAGCAATATAATATATCTTTTTTAAATTTAAATACGTCACAACAAGTCATTTATATTATGAGATAAAGAGAAATAGGTGCTATTATAGCAACTCTTTTAGATGTAGTGAAATTAAATAGGATTGTCGAAATATTTGTATGACTGTCAAGCTTTAATTCGCCAAAGTCTAACTCAGTCTTTCTTTATGATCGCTAACTAACAAGCTCATTGATTTTCAACTGATTCACACAACTCCAATTTTGGTATTTCACATACCCTTTTAACACACAAGTATTTAGCAACGTTTTAAAACCAGAATGGAAGTTAAACAGTTAAAAGAAGAGGTTTAAGGTTTAAATGGTTTAACAAATATTAGATCATCACAAAATCAACTAAAGATTAAATAAAATTAAAGAATTTAAAATATGATTGAAAGAGATTGTCTTTACTTATCGAAGAATTTGAAGTTTAATTAAAAAATTGTTAAATAAAAATTAATTGATTTATTTTAGTTTATAAGAATTTATTAATTTATAAAAATTGATCGATTAATTAATAAATTAAATAGTTTTTTACAACAAGGATTATTAAAGTAAATCAAATCGAAAAGTTAGAAGGTTCAAGGTTTTATGGTTAAACCGGTTGAACCAATTGGGTTTCTTAATAATTGATACTTAGTACATGTCAATCATTTCGAGAAAATAACATTTTATTAATCTATTCACAAAAAATAATATAAAGGACTTGAGTTACTTCTAACTTAAAGCACTCTACAATATAACTGCTCAAAGCGTTCACACTTTAAGCTCTCAACAAGAGCTTGTATGGTCCATCCAAGTAAGTACATAGTATAGTCATATTACTTTATAAACTAAGTTAGAAACAATTCGAGCTATCATATAATAAATCTAGCATATATATGTACTTTTTCAACCTCCTCATCAAAGTTAAGTACCTATGCACATAATTAAAATTAACATGACTTAATTGCGCCATCATTTTGGTTTTGTATTTAGAGCTTACCCATCATTGAAGATTTTTTTAAATACACACCAGATATGCTAACACTCACCTAATCTCAAGCTTTCATTGATATTGCTTATTTTGCTTCGCTTACTCACAGTTATTTAACTTATTTTGTCATTAACATGCTATCTTCATGTCAACTTGAGTGCTAAATATTGGTTAAAGCTCACTAACATTTATATGATCTTGTCATTTGGATTTAGGGGTCTAACAAACACCCGTATTGGAAGAATTTAAAACCCTCATTAAAATAATTCATGGCCAGTCCTTTATAATCGATTCCCTTAAAAGACCCTATTGTTTAAGTTTGAAGACAAAAACAAGTCTTCAATTCCATAAGCATACGAACTACTATTGTTTTTCCTCTTTATCGAGTTTAGTTTTTCTTGTACGCTTCTTTATAAGACTTACTGCACCTAAATAGTAAAGTTATTGAGATAAACTTCTCTTGTTGAGCTCTCACATCTTTTTTTAAATCTTTCATATCTATATAATTGATTTACTTCTCACCCATCTTCCATTTAAAGCATTCATAAGTAAAATATGACTCTTCACAAATAAAATAAGAAATATCTCATTTTGATTATTTCTTTAACTTATAATGAGAAGTTTTACATATCATCTCCATTCCTTTCTTCAAGTCATTGTGACCAACTATTCTCTTTGTCATCTCTGCTAGTTCAAATTAGTAGTGGTATTTAGAGATCCACTAAGGTATCTACAATCACTATCATTAAGGAGATCTTTTACATTTTACCTCTAAAGGTCAACATATTCCTGTCATTCAAGTTACCTATGAATTTGAATAACTTCTCCTCTTCATACATGTTTTGAACGTCCAACATCAAAGGTGAAAATTGCCTTAAACACTCCCTTACCTAGTCGCTTTGTCTTAACTGTTTCAAAGCTTCCCGTGAAAGCTAAGAAGTGTTATTGAAGAGGAACTGATTCATCAGCTCCTTCTTCATTTTATCTCAAATGTCAATAAGAGGTCTACCCATACTAATGTCATTAGAGGTTCATTTTCTCCACTATAACTTTACATCACCTACTATGTACATTATCTTAATCAACACCTTTTTTAAATTATATGTTTTTTTGTTGCAAAGTACATATCTTTAAAAAATTGAATCTTTGTCACTCTGTTTGGAATCTAAATGGATCTCATACCTTTACTAAAGTGTTCCCTAATGGAGTTAAGCATTGACAAGTAATAGTTTATCTCCTCATAATCTTTCAACTTTTACTCGTGTGCTTTATCAAAGCACATTTATAGCATAATGTAAATTACATTTCTCAATGACCCAAATGAGTAATAATCTGAGTCACTATATAAACAACCATTGTAGATTTACATACAATTCAACTTCCTCGTCGAAATTAAGTGTCCCCTTACATCCTTACACTTAGAACAATTTAGTTGCATTATTATTTTTTATCTCACTCATTATCAAGGATTTTCATCAATGAAGCACCAATAAATGCTGATGCTCACCTATTTTCGAGCTTTTGTCGATATTGTCATTTTATCTCGTATACTCACAGCGTCTTTTCCTTGTTTTATAGTCATTACGCTAGTTTCATATTAACTTAAGTACTAGTTATCAACCAAGGATCGCTAATAGTTACGTGATTCTACCATTTAGACTTAGAAAATGTTAAGGGTATGTTTCTTACCAACGTTACAGGTGTTTCTATCCCTTGAGGACCTTACTGTAAGTAGAGTTGGTAATAGGCCAAATGGGTCTAGAGACCAATTCAACCCATCAAGCTCTAAACATCAACCCACGCAATTTTCAAGCTTTTAAGTTTCTAATCATCGACTTGTTGCCAAAAGTCTAATCATTTCCTCATTGCCAAAGCTTTCTGTTGGGCCCTGAAATTTTTCGTTAAATTAAGCATAATAGTTTATAGAAATAAGCATGAGATTTGAATTTTTGCCTTAGAATAATTTTTGGGATCATGATAGAATCATTTTTGGAGATTAATTATTTATTACAATGTGAGTAAAATTTTATTTCGCTAGTTAGTGAAATAAATGCATAAGAATGAATTGAGGGCATTTTTGGCATGTAACTTAAGTATCAAAAGAGCCTAAGCTTATGAGGAAGGGTAAAGTGGAATTTTGGGACTCATTAAGGGTACATTGGGAAAAAGGAATTGTTGTCTTGTCATCTTAGAAGAGTGAAAAACAAGAATGGGAGAGAAAAGAAGAGAAAAAGAAGAAGAAGAGAGGTTTCGAAGAAGAGTGAAAAGAATAGAGCTTTTTAACTAGGTCACAATTTTTCTGAGGTTTAAATAGAGAATCTGAGGTTACTCAATAAGGGAAAAAGAAAGAGGAAGGAAAGAGCTTTCTTTAGAGCCAAGAATCTCATTATTTGGTGAGGATTCAAGGTAAGTTGTTTTTTTTTATCTCTTGGAGTTTTGAACGGTTTTGGTTCAAAGAACTTAAGAAATATATGGGTTAAGTATTCTAAAATCCATTTTAGTGAATGTGAATTATGGGTTAGTCAAATCTGAATTTCTGTTGAATGGGAGTTGTGTCTTTTCTGAAGGAAATCAAGGAGGGTTTCAAAAGAGGCAAAATAATCAAGAGGAAAGACATCCGTAAGTCCAATACCTAAGCAAGCAAGGATTTTTAAGGTGGGTTACAGTTTTATGATG
>JAOQMS010000008.1:7389489-7407883 GCA_027563885.1 Erythroxylum longipes
AATTATATTAATTTTTTATCAATCTATGATTTCTAATAACCTTTGAGTTCAATCAAAATTTAACATAATTATTGGGGCCATTTCATAGTTTTTTATAATTTTTATGATATTTACCAAAAAAAATAAAAAATTGATGAAAAAATCACAATAAACAACATAATAAAATTTCAACAAAAAATATAAAACATCAAATGAAAAAAATATAAAAAATTAATATCACAAATATCTAATATAAAAAATAACATATTTACTATAAATAAATATTACAGATAATAAAAAACATATTATGTAAAAAAACTGTTGAAGAAGCAGAACGAGAGGAGAAGAGCAAGGAATGAAGAAGCAGAACGAGAGGAGAAGAGCAATGAGAAGAAGCAAAGAGAAAATGAGAAGGCTCACTCAACTTCATGAGTTTCAGTCTCCATAATGCAGGAGAGCCAGCATTTCTGAAAAGCATGCCATCCTGCCATCTTGAATGGCAGGTTGGAACCACCCCGCCATTGTGATGGCGGGATGGGCCACATGTTGCACCACGCCAAGTGCTACAACGGGGTGTTACACACGTACCCCACCCTACCAAGAGCTATGGTGGGGTGTTGTACACATATTTCAACCCCGCTATTGAAGTTGGCGGAGTGTCCTACATCCAAACACCCTACTTTTTTTTAGTACACATCAGAGATTGAACAAAAATTTTGTAACACATCGAGAATTTAGCTAAAATAGAGAATTTTTTTACTTTGTTCAGGACCTATAAAATGTCAAGAATGCCCCTGGATTAGGCTTTGGGTTGCCTAAACCTGATCATATCTTGGTCCAGTCCTAGGCTGACCCATAGCTGTATGTAACTTATAAGTAAAACTTATCTAAGACATCTAATTAAGTAGATTCAACTAAAAATTTTGTAATTTAACATTGCGTGAAAAACTTACTAAATTGTTAATTTAATAAAAAAGGTTCAAATCAATTTTAGACCATGTAAATTTTGTTTTAAAAAATTGGAGTTTGTATATTAATTTTTTAAAAAATCTATTTATATGTTATAAGGTGCATTAAAAATTGACTAGAAGAGTATAATGTGTTGACTAAAATTATTAGATCGATGTTCTTGTATAGTTTAAACTCTCATCTCAAATATTACTCTTAAACCATTTATTGTCGAATCACTACTATTTATATAATTTCTTTTTAAACAAAATAATATTTTATTATTTTAAACAATGAATTAATATGAAATTAATGAATATAACTTATTACAATGTATTTTTGTATAGATTTATTATCTATAATAATAATAATAGCTGTGAAAATAAATGAATTGGGATGTCTGGTAGATTTTGGTTTTAAATACAGTTGAGTTTTGAATTGATATTTTTCCGCAATACATTTAAGCTTGCTTTGGTAACAAATCATCCAATGATATTTGTATGCAGGAAATTTCCCAAATATTTCTTCCCGTTAAATATAATATTTTCACAAATCTGGATGTATAATTGTGAAAACCAAAGTTTTTGATATTTAATTGAAAAAATATAAAAGGTTTTTTAGGATGTATAGGTACCATAAGCTAGAACCGGTCATCTTCCACTCGAAGTTGAAACGTTTATGGTGAAGGAGGCCTTTCAGAAATGCCACCACACCATCAATCTAATTTGTATACTTTTTCCGCGCACATGAATAATTATGAAAGCATGTCAACTATACACATATATATATATGATGCCTTAATTTAACTGACCTCTGTCCTTAATAGCTCTTCAATATTAATGGATATATAAAAGAAATCAGAAATTAATTTATTTACAGTCTTGGAGCATAGTTGTTAGCTGAATAGCAGTTGACGAATATCGTACAAATATCGAGGTCCCAGTCGGTGCTTATTAAGTTGTTCAATTTAGTTTGCAATCGAAGAAAAAGCTACAAATAAGTAGACATATGATAGGATAGAAAATACTTCGAAATTTGTGAAGAGCCCAAACTGGTCATAACAATGATCGCGCTAGATAGAATTCCCACAGTACAATGGTTTTCATCAGAAGTTTACATAGACCATTACGAGCTCAAGGATACGCTAGCAATTAAAAACAAAAAACGATAATATGTTATTTCCGCACATACCAAGACAACTTCTGGAGTTTTAGGTCTCCAAATAATCATCACATGAAGCAAAGAAAGACTCAATCTCCAGCTGAAATGAAGAGAAAATGCCAAAGGATTAAGGTTGCCCAGCATCAAACTTTTGTTCAGCCACCTGTCACTGCCACCACCCTAACCCAAGACCAATTCCTCCCCAAAGGTAAGGCAATGGCATGGTGGCGGCAGTGGCGGCTACCAATATGCTAAGAGACGATGATGAACTGTAGCCTAGCTAGTTCATACAACAAGAGAAATGGCGGCCTTGAGGAGATGTGAATTGACATGGTCATATGTGTGCCTTAAAAAGGGCGAGAAAAGTGAAATGGGAAGTGGGTTCCTTATACCATGGTCTAGCAATGGCCGCATCTTCCATGGGATATGCGGCGAGCACCTCCACCATTGCTTTCTCCACGTGTGGTCACCACTACTTCCTTTCATTCTATTTCTTTTTTCTTATTTTTTGTACCTTACAATAACATTACGAACGTTTTAATTTATTTATTAATTTCTGCGCATCCCATAGCTTCACTGCATACAAACACGTATACGATAACTTCGGGAGAACAACTTTAAAGTATAACCACCGAATTCTACATGTTTTTTAAAAATTAAACATGATTTTCATTAATTTAATATAACGTATATCATAAAATTGAATGGCCCAAATTCTCAGCCATTTAATAAAAAAATAAAAACGAAAAATCTTTGGGGTAGGCCATATCTGTAATTTTCCTTTAGATAAAATCTCAACAAAAATGATGATTGAAACCATATTTTATTTTGTTTTGTGAATCAAATTATTTATATTATAGAAAGAAAGAGAGATTCATTAGGAGATGCAGTATTGCATTTTTTTAGCAAAGAATTCTAAATTTAAGATTTTGATATGAGACATATCTTGGAATTTTAAGGTGGGATTCAATCTCAAGTGCAAGAGAAATAAATACAAATCTTTTTTTAATGATTTTTCAAAAGCAAATCACTTTAAATTCTATAACATAATTAATCCATAAGCATATTAAGCGTAAATTTTGATTTAAATTGAAAACGAAATAGTTTTAAAATGGGCGTTGTTTACTTGATATTTTAGTCCATAAATTTAAAAAGAACTCAAGTTCGGCTTGAAACTTGGATAACTTAGGTCAGACCTATTGATTCGAGTCAAGTTGGGCAAAATTATCATCCCTACTTTAGAGTCACGTCTATTAATAATATTATTTGAACTTTTTATTAATTTAATTGAAATAAAAATCTATAATTATAATTACAATTAATTTTAATTATATACCAATTAGTTCCAAATAAGATAAAATATCTTATATTGATATTTATTTATTAAATATCTCATGTTTAGTTTTAAAGTTTTTCAAACTTTATAATCAAGTTTAATTTGATAAATTATTTTCTCTATTCAACTGTTCTTTGTATATAACTCATTAGTTTATTAACAATCTTGACAATAGGTATAAATTATAATCTAAATCATATTTAAACTTATATAAATTAAATTCTATTAATTTATCTTTAATTCTCTAGTTAAATAATTTGTATTTATAGATCAAAATTAGTGTTTAGGAACATGTGATGACTACCTCAATATTGTTAAAAAATAATGTAGACAGTCTAGAAATTTGTGAAGAAAATTAATCTAGAAAGTCTAGAAAAATGTGTACAAAATTGATCTAGAAAGCCTAAGAAAGTATGTGCAATTAATTATGAAGAAATATCTTATATAAATTCTAAGTCCAAAATGATAAAAAAATAGGAAGTAAAATAAATATTAGGCAAAATATCTAGAATATTTTAGAAGTCACCACCGACTTCCTACGACTATAAATTGAAATGTAACTCATTGAAGTAAGAAGAGAAACATTGTAAGTGTATTATATGTCAAAGCAATAAAGCTCTTTTTGTATAAATCCCTCTCTTCTCCTCTCACGTTCCAAAATCTAACAATTGTATCAAAGTAGTGTTGATCCTTTTTAATGGTCTTTCTTGCTTCACCTAATTTACCAACCTTCAATTATACCAAACGTTAATTCTCATTTTTAATGGGGAAGCATATAATTATTGGACCATCCAAATAAAGATTCTATTCATCTCATAAGACTTGTGGGATGTTATAGAGAGTGGTTATGAAGTCCCAACAAGCCAAGAAGAATTAGCTACATGGATAAAAGTACAATAAAAGGGTTATAGGAAAAATAAGGGAAGTGATGCCAAGTCCTTACTATTCATCCAATAAAGAGTTTACACAATTAAGCAAATCAAAAGAGTCATGGGAGACATTTATAATTCAGTTCAAAGGCATAGAAAAAGTAATATCCCTCAAACTCCAATCTTTATAGAAAGATTTCATCACACTGTTAATAAGAGAAGATGAATTCTAATTTTTCCAATTAAATTATAAGGACATATTAGAAGAAAAGAAAATAATAAAAAATATTAAGAAGTCTTCCTGCAAAATATGATCATATTTTGGCTGCCACAAAAGAATCAAAAGATTAATCAATACTCACTCTAGTGGAATTAATAGGCTCTTTAAAAGCTCATTAAGCTAGACTAAAAAGATTAGAGTAACCACTAGAGCCAAAATTTCAAATAAAAATAAATACCTCCAAAAGATAAGAAGAATAGTTACAGTAAAAATTTTCAAAAAGGAGGAGCAGTTACAAACTGTTAAAGAACAAAACATTGTTGCTATTAGATCCCAAGATGGTAACCAAAAATACATTCATGATGTTTTATATGTGTTAGGCCTTGCTCAAAATCTATTAAATGTAGGCCAATTGATTTGCAAAAATTATAAAGTCATCTTTGGTGGCAATAAATACATTATTAATAATAACAAAAAGGCCAAGTTATATCTTCTATTAAAATGGTTCCCAATAAGTTTTTTCCTCTAAAGATGTTATTTGGTCATAAATATACATTAAGAAGTGAGAATACAGATGAATCTAAATTGTGGCACTTGAGGTATTACCATATTAATTTTAATGGCCTCAAGACCATATTAATTTTAATGGCCTCAAACTCCTAAAGTAAAAGAACATGGTGCTTGGGCTTCCTTCTATTTCTTTTGAAACAAAGTATGTGAAGGATGCATTTATAGTAAAATGCATAGGATGCCACTTCCAAAAACATCTTAAAGAGCTAAGACTACTCTCCAGTTAGTGCATATTGACATTTGAAGTCCATTAAGAACCACTAGTGTTAGAGGTAAAAGATATTTTCTTCTCTTCATCGATGATTACACACAAATGATGTGGGTGTATTACATCTAATAAAAATTTGATGCATCGTCTTGCTTTAAGGAGTTCAATGCCCTAGAAGAGAAATAATATGGGCATTCTCTCAAAATATTGAAAACCGATTGTAAGGGAGAATTTTATGATTATAAGTTCATAATTTTTTGCAAGGAACAAGGCATCGAAAGGAGCAACTTGTTTGACTGCAACGAAATAGTGTCATCGAAATGAAGAATAAAAACATTGCCGAAATGACTTGATCAATACTACAAGGTAAGAATTCACTAAAGAAATTATGGGTAGAAGGAGTTAATACTGCAATATACATTCTAAATCATTCTCCCACTAAGACAGTCCTACTTATGAAGCATGGCTTGAAAGAAAGCCAACTATTGACTATCTTAAAATCTTTGGATATAACGTACTCACTCATTCCAAAAGAGAATCGAGAAAAGATAGATGAAAAAGGAGAAAAGTACACCTTTATTGGCTGCAACAAGCTTTCAAAATGTACTAATCATATAAGAGAGAAATAAAATAACTAATGACTTTAAGAGACGTCATCTTTGACGAAAGAGCAAGCTAGCAATGGAACAATGAAGCTATAAAAGGAGTCAGGCTTTATGTAGAAGTCTTGAGCAGTACGAAGAAAGTTATTTAAGCTCGAGGAAACCATCACCATCACCATCAGAATATTATCAACAACATTAAGAAAAAGAAAATCAAGAAAAGGAAGAAGTGCTTCAACCTCAAAGATCAACGAGGCAATGAAAGCCAAATCCATGATATGCAAATGTTGCATTCTTATTGGAGAACTTCAAAAAATGAAGAAGCTACTAAAGAAGAAGTTCGTAGAAAAGTTATGGATGAGGAAATCAAAATGATTAAGAAAAATGGTATGTGGAAACTCATGCAAAAGCCAAAAAAGAAAGAAGTCATTGGGCTAAAATAGATCTACAAAATCAAATATAATGAGAATGGATCCATTTAAAAACATAAGGCTCAACTTATTACCAAAGGCTACTCATAACAACTAGGTTTCAACTTTAATACGACATTCAATCCAATTGTTCGCATGAAAATAATAAAAGCAGTGTTAGCCTTAGCTGCATAATCAAGCTTCAAGTATATCAATTGGATGTGAAATCAACCTTCCTAAATGGAGAAATTGAAGAAGAAGTCTACGTGGATCAACCAAAAGTGTACAAAATTTAAGGAAAAGAAGAAAAATTTTATTGGTTGAAAAAGGCATTATATGAACTTAGACAGGCTCCCTGAGCAGGGAATAACAAGATTGACAAATATCTCATAGAATATGGCTTCACAAAAAGTCCAAATGAGCCATCACTATATATGAAAATATGAGGTAATGATTTCCTAATAATGTGCCTATACGACTTGATTTACACTAGCTAGAACATAAAGATGATGGAAGAGTTCAAGAGGTCTATGATGTACGAGTATGAAATGACCAATCTTGAACTCATGAGACACTTCTTTAGTATGTGAGACAAGAGCTTGGGCAGATCTTTATCTTACAAGAAAAGTTTGCAGATGATCAATTAAATGAATTTAGTATGAGAGACGTTCAACTACTTGCCACACCTATGACAATTTAATAATAATATATAAGAGAAAGTTAATGTAATAGTAGACAAAAGCCTAGTTGCTTCATTAATGTACTTGATAAACACGAGACTAGATATTATGCATGTTGTGGGCATTGTGTCCATATTTATAGGTGATCTTAGAAAAGAACAATTTATGGAAGCCAAGAGGACACTAAGATATGTAAAAGGTAGAAAGAAATTTAGTATCATGTATGAAAAAAAAAGAAATAATAACTTGACAGGATATGCAGAAAATGATTGGGTTGGAAGCATAAATAATAGAAAGGGCACAAGCAAGTACATATTCTTGCTTGGCACTAAAGCAATATGATGGGCATCACATAATAAAAAGATTGTTGAATCATCTTCTATTGAAGTAGAATGCATGGCTACAACAAGTGCTACATGTTAAGCTGTATAACTTAGAAGAGTTTTGGAAGATCTACAATAAGATATGGAGGATCCAATAGTGGTTCATTGTGACAATTAGACCAATTGAGCCAGACGCTACCCGGATTAAAAATTTTTTAAAATTAAAAAAGCAAAAAATAACCTCATTTTCAAAAAAACAACATTGTTTTGCTTATAAAGGTCGCCTCGAGCATAGGTAATTGACTTTGGGTTAAACTGGGGCAGGCTGGGTTGAGCTTGGTCCTAGTTGCCATCTCTAGTGACAATATGTCAACTATTGCAATGACAAATAATCTAGTATTTCATGAGCGAACAAAGCACATTGAGATAAGACACCACTTTATTAGATAGCTTATAGATTAAGGAGAGATCAAGATGGAATTTTGCAAGATTGATGACCACTTAGCATATTTCTTCACCAAGCCAATCTCAGCAAAAAAGTTCATTAAATTAAAAGACATGCTCGGAGTGCTAGACATTATAAATTAAGGGGGAGTGTTGAAAATTAATATAGAAAGTCTAGGAAATTGTGAAGAAAGTTAAGTTAGAAAGCCTAGGAAATTGTGTGCAATTAATTATGAAGAAATATCATATATGAATTCTAAGTCCAAATTGATAAAAGCTAGGAAGTAATATAAATACTAGGCAAAATATCTAAAATATTTTAGAAGTCACCGCCGACTTCTTACAGTTATAAATAGGCTTGTAATGTAAATCACTAAAGTACGAAGAGAAATATTGTAAGCATATTGCAAGCTAAAGCAATAAAGCTCTTTTTGTGTAAATCCCTCTCTTCCCTTCCCATGTCCTAAATTCTAACAAATATTCAGAATGTTAAATTAGTTTTGAGCCTTTCTACTAGTTAGGGATAAGACTGTGTATTTCTGGACCTCTCCTGCATCTTAGTGGAATTTCTGTTGAGACGTTATTATTATTAAAAAGGCATGGAATAAACTTTTTAAACATAATTTTTATATAATTTAATCCTTTTATCAATATTAAATTAATGTTTATTCTATTTGAGTCAAATCATTTTAGTTATCCACTATTAGTAATTAATTATATTGTTGATATTTGAAAATTATTTTTAAAGTGTTATTCTACTTTGGTTAAAGATTTTCTAAATCAATATTGATCAAGAACAATATTGGAACATTCTTCCCTATCATTTTAGGGTGATAAATTCTATATTTATCATTTAACTACTTCCATATAATTCATGTTATATCCAATGACTATCGATTGAGATATCATTATAAGCTAGGTTATAAGTAGTATCAAAATATAACAATCCACATATGCGATACTTTGGAGATCTTAAGTCAAAATATTACTTATATAATCATTATAATAAGAATTTTCATAGACACATAAATGATGTTATAAATGAAAATTTTGTTTGAGATTAGTTCAAGGAATTTGTTTTCTGATAAGCACTCATACATTTGTTTAAATATCTTCATACTTTAATTTATGAGATTGAATATTTCTTTCATAAGGAAGAAGTATAATGTGTTTTGGTTTTTTTAAATTATATTAATTTCTAATCTTAATATAACAATGATTAATAATAATTTAAGAATAATACATAAATTTAATATGAATATCATAAATATGGATTCATCGTACTATTGTTTGCAATATACATTTATCTTATGGACTTTATTATATACATATGTATTTGTATAATATAAAATATCTTTAAATAGTTAAAATCACTAAAACTACAATTAAGCGATTGAATGTAAAATGTAAACCTCTAATGTGAAGGTAACTACCTTAGTAGGAATGTGTTATTATTTGAGCACTTTCAAACTTGTACATATATACATTGTGTACCTACTTTTAACATATATTCATGTATCTATTATTACCAATCAAAAGCCATATGCTTAAATTGGTTTTTAGTTTCACTTGCAGTCTCTGTAGCTTGGGATCAAAAGGATTAGTGGTTTCCTCTTCCTACACGGCCTAATAATAAACAAAAATGTTTACATGCTTAAAACAAAGTCTAATACACAACCATTAGGAGGATCTAAATTAACCATAAAAAGGTACTGAATAGGACAAATAGAAGAAATATTAACTAGTAACTAAGTGCACAAAATTAGGAAATATGCCTGATATTAGGTTACTAGAATATCAAAATTTAAGTCTAGATTTCAGTTAGGAATACTAAAATTTCAGTTTCTTATAGTTGGGTTTTTAGAGTTCGAATGCTAAAAGTTTAGGCTTAGAATTTCAAGGTTTAATATGGTTGTAATTTATTAAGGAACACAACAATGGAGGTAGAAATTCTAGGAATCACTCTTAGGGTCTAAGAATCACACTTACAAAAAATCATCACACCTTTTAGTTAAAAACTCAAGTTTGTAAAAAAGAAATTCAAATTGTTTGTCAATGAAGGGCTAGATATGCATATATATGAGATAAGATTTTATAACTTTATTCTAGTATGATGCTAACAAATTTAAATCATATTCTAATAAAAATTCCATAAGTTCTAAACAAATAGGTAATATGTCTAAAATATAATAACGCATTTACATTATTACTACTTCTTATCTAATAAAAAAACCTAACACAATCTAAATTTCAGCCCTTATCTTTGATGTCAACTCATAGGACAAATAAAAGAAATATTAACTCATAGCTAAACTCATAACATTAGGAAATAAGACTGATATTAGGCTGTTGGAAGATTAAATTTTAGGGTTAGATTTTAGTTAGGAATATTGAAATTTCATTTGGATGTAGTTAGGTCTTTAAAGTGTGATTGCTGGAAATTCAGGCCTAGAATTTTAGGGTTTAATATGACTAAAATTTATTGAGGATCATAAAGAATGAGGGGTAGAAATCTTGGAATCACTCTTAGGGTTTAAGCATTACTCTTAAAAGAAAGCATCACACATTTTACTTGAAAACTCAAATTTGTAGAAAATTTCAGATCGCTTGTCATTGAAGGGCCAAATATACATATATTTATAGAGATGTGTTTAGAACCCTTATTCTAGTAGTTAAGTCCTAAACAACTAGGATAACATATGTAAAATAAGATAACATATGTAAAATAAGATAACATATTTAACTTACTACTATTTCCTATCTAATAAGTAATCCTAACACAATCTAAATTTTAGCACTTACCTTTGATGTTAACTTAATTCCTAATCCTCATCCCACCAAATTAAAGCTTGTAGTTAACTAATCTTTCCTCTCTTATTTCTTTTATAAACTTTAAATTGTTTTGCATCAATTCTCACCAGCTTGTGTAAAGGCATCCTCAACATAGAATGTGATAAATATTGATCATAAAAGTTTGGATTCAACTTCTAAAATTCAGACTCTAAAATCTAAGAAGTGTCAGAAATCAATCTTTCCATTTGATAAAAAATTATCAAGACCCTCCATCTTTTGTGGCTATAATTTGTTCATCAAGAACATCCTTTATCTCTTCTTTAAGATAGGGAATGGTTTGAATTTTTATAGCTGCATTATGAGATTATGTATCTTCATATCTATGATAAATATTTAAGTTCCCAACATTAAAATAAGACTAATTCCTATGTCACTTAATAATTTCGAAACATAACCATTATCACTTATCTTCTTGATGATCTTATAAGGTCCAACACTCCGTGAACGAAGTTCCTTTTCTTTTCCTTTTCCTTTCAAAAAATGCTCTAGATGGATCCTAACCATCACTATATCCCCTTCATTGAATTCCACTAGTAGACAATGTTAGTCAGCATGTTCTTTATAAGAAAAGTTTTTGGTTTTTATCTTTCATTGTACCTCATCAAAGATGTCCCTCATGTGTTATGCAAAACCTTCAGCTTCAACACTAACTATTATTTTTTATGGTAAAAGAACCAAATCAATAGACTTCCTTGGTTGAACTAAATTAAAAGGCTTTTGCTAGTAGATATATTTATAAAACTCTTGTATACAAATTATTCCATAGGAAGAATTAGGTCTTAAATTTTCACATTATCTTTAATTAAACATCTTAATAAGTCTTCCAAGCTTCTATTCACCTTCTTTGATTGTCCATCAGTTTAAGGATGGAAAGAACTTGAAAATTGAAGCTTAGTGTTCAATATGTTCCATAGAGTTCATAAAAAATAATTTATAAACTTCATGTTACGATCAGAGATGATGATTAAAGGTAGTCCATGGAGACATACTACCTCTTTAAAGAAGAGTTTAGCAATATAGACAGCATCATAAGTCCTAAAACATGAAATGAAATGAATAGAAAACCTATCCACCACCATAAAAATATAATCATGACCTCTTCTAGTTTTAGGTATAAAATCCATACTTATGTCTTGCTATGGTTCATCAGGCACGAGCAATTATGTGTATAATCTAGACTTTTATTTCTTTCCTTTAGCTAATTGATTTGTTCAACATTGTCATGTGAACTTAGATATGTCCCACTTTAAAGAGGGTCAATAAAAGCGATCTTTAACCATTGCGATATTTCTATCTCTTCTAAAGTGTTTTGCTAGTCCTCCTCCATGTAATTCCTAAATCATATATTCCTTTATAGAAGTATTAGGTAGGTAAAGTCGATTTCCTTTGAAAAGATAGTCATCATAGATTATAAAAGGAAAGTGTTGGTCTCTTTGTCCAACAGTGGTTTCTGAATAGATTATTCCAAAATCTCGATTTGAAATATATTCTCTTTTATTTTATCGAACCCCATAACTTTTTTTGCTAAAGTGTTAAGCAAATGGCTCTTCGTACTTAATGCATCTACTGCATTGTTCTTAACTCTTATATGATCTTTAATAACAAAGTTAAATTGCTCAAAAAATTCACTCTATAAAGCATGCCTTTTGTTCAAGTTCTTTTAGAACTTTGAGTGTTTAAGAGATTTATGATCCGAATATAGAATTAACTCCTTTTATAAGAGATAATGGTGCCAATTATAAAGAGCATGTACTACTATATAAAATTCCTTGTCATAAGTTAAGTATATTTATTTATCTTCCCTTAAGTTCTCTCTTAAGTGAGTAATTGGGTGTACCTTTTAGCTGAGTATGCCTCTAATTCACACATCAGTAGCGTTACAAGCCACTTCAAATACGTTAGAAAAATTTGGAAGTTATGAAATAGGAGATTTAAAATCTTTTTTCTTGAATCTTCAAAAGCTTTAGTTGTTGCCTTTAACCAAGTAAATTGTCATTTGTTCATAAAATCAGTAACGAGTGCCATTATGGTGCTAAAATTACAAATAAATTGCCTATAGAATATTGCTAAACCATGGAAACTTTTTTCTTATGCACATCTTTTGGAATAGCCCAATCAAGGATGACCTTAATCTTCTTGAGATCCATCTCCACTCCACAGTAGGATACAATAGAGCCCAAAAATGCAACACTTCATTTCATGAAATAACAAATCTTTAAGTTCATATAGAGTTTTTCTTGCCTTAAAACTCTCAGTACTTATTGTCTATGTAATAGGTGGTCTTTTTTAGTCTTGCTATATGTTAATATATCATGAAAAAATACCACCAAGAATTTGCCCATAAATGATTGAAACACTTGATTCATCACTCTTATAAAAGTGCTAGGTCCATTAGAGAGTCCAAATGACTTCCCCAATCATTCATAAAGTCCTTCTTTAGTCTTGAAAGTCTTTTTCTATTCATCTATAGGTTTAATTCTAATTTCATAGTACTCACTTCGTAAGTCTATCTTGGTAAAAATTGTAGCATCAGTCACCATATCTAACATGTCATCAAGCTGAGCTATTGGAAATCTATACCTTATTGCGATCTTGTTTATCGATTGACAATCAATATACATTCATTAACTTCCTCCCTTTTTAGGATTCAATAGTGCTATAATTGTACTCAAATTAAGACTTTCTTAAATAAATCCTTTTTTCAGTAACTCCTCTACTTATCTCTTTAGCTCTTCATTCTCAATAGGATTCAAGCGATATGCTGAAAGATTTGGTATAGTAGATTTGGGTACTAAATCAATAGCATGCTGAATATATTGTAAAAGAGGTAATCACCTAGTGAATCATTCGGTGTAAGGTCTAAAAAAATTAGCTAGCAATTCACCCACTTATTTTAGTAAGGTAAGGGGTTTTTCAGGTGTTGTTTTTATTACTTCCCTCACTATTATAGTAAACACAATTCCCTTCTCCTTACTAACAACTTCAAATTCTCTCTCTTTAAGGATATTAAGAGATTTATTCTTAGCATTTATGGTTGTTTTGTTACTTCCTCTTTGTTTTTCTACCTTATCTACCTTCATAAGCTTTAAAGTTATCTTATTTTCATGAAATATAAACTAATATGTGTTAGCTTTTCCAAAATGTTGCACATCTCAATCATAAAATTATAGTCGACTAAGAAAAATGTGAGATACTTTCTTAGGAGTTAGGAATGACATCACACCAAATATGATTCATCACATATTCTTAATTAGAAGACACCAAACACCTTAGAGCAACTAGTATAGTACTATCATCTATGCAAGCAACTTTGTAGGGATTTAAATGTTTATCCGTGAGTAACTTCAATTGTTTCACTATGTTTTCTGATACTATATTCATGATACTTCCTCCATCAATGATAAGCTTACGTAATTTTTTTTTCACATCTAACTTGAGTAAAGAAAACAAAAGTACAAAGTCATTCTTCTTGTTCTTTTTCCTTAGGGGTCGTAAGTATGCACCTCACTACATTAAGATTTGTAGGACTAGTTAGTTCATAACTAGAGTCTCCTTCTAACTCCTCTCTAACTTCATGCTCACACATACTCACTAGATTCTTCTTTTATTCTTCTCCCACCATATGCAAACCTCTACTAGGATATTTATAAGCAAATTGGCCCCTCTCATTGCATCAGAAGCACTTCTTGTTGTTGTTGTCTGCTTTAATCCCAGTCTTAACTATGGCTTTACCTTTAGGTTCAGTTCCTTAAGAAGTTTTGTAGTTGTTATGTGATACAAATTTTGATGCATTAGATGATGGACTAAAGTTTTATAGGTTACTATTCGTTGCTTCTTTTTTTTTCATTTCATTTTCTTGGCTACGATTCCATTTTGGTGCGTCGTAGTTTTCTTCATTTCAAATTCGTTGGCTTGGCTTTGAAACCTTTTTAGTTACTTGTTGTCATAAATATTGTTCACTTTTGAAGCTAAGTGATATGCACCTTCAAGATGTATATCCTTTGCATTATTAAATCCTTGAAAATTTTTGCTCTTGAGCCATTTTTGTAGTGAGATATAAGTTGTTGTTCTAACCTCATCCCTTCACATGGGACGGAAAGTTCATCAAATATTTTCATGTACTCAGTTGCGGACATAATCCCTTTTCTAAAGATTTTGAAGATCTTCCTGATAATAAATGTTAAACATATTTTAATAACTCAAGCTTCATCTCTTCCCAATCAACAACTGATGGCTGGTCTATTTCTCGAATTCTATCTCATATCGATCTCCACCATATTTTAGTTTGTCCAATTAGCTTCATCTTTGTGAATCAAACTTTTCGATCTTCTTACAAGTGGTACCAATTAAAGAAATCTTCTATTCCTAATGTTTAGTCTAAGAACATGTATGGATCTATCCTTCTTGCAAAATTAAAGGCTTCAACATGAACTTTCTTAGTAATTTAATCGAGTATGTTGTGTGTTTCAACTCTACCGTGGCCTTTAAAGGCTCATATTCATATTTCTGAAAAAAAGAGATCATAATAAGCTCCTTATGAAGAAAAGGCTGTTTCGATTTGATTACCGACCAGGTACTACTATGAATGAACACATCACTATGTTTAACCAGTTAGTAGCAGACATGTTAAATTTGGATGTGAAATTTGAGGATGGTAAACAACTAGTGAAGTGAACCGATTCGGGAATACCCAGGAAAGATCACAATGACCTCCCAGACAGTATTACCATTCCACGTAAATTACCCCACTTAAAACTTGGCCTCCTAGACAGAAATTACGTGCACGGTGTATTTATCACAACCTAACCCGTGTACACACACGAATAGTAAATACACCTAAATAAATTGAACACAGCACTACAAATATACCTGACAAATAATATTGAATACTACACTACAACTTGAAAAAGAAACAAGACAATACATGCAGAATAAAAAAAGGAAAGAAACATCCCAAAATCTGTATCTCTTCTCCCACATTAAATAAAAGCGAGCTATTTGAGTGGTGTTCCGGAGAACTAGGCATAATTGGCTGAACTCCGTTATTAAATTTCCGATGGCAAGATGATGGCAAGCGATTGATGAGATGTTGAGCATATGTCACAGCCTCAGCCCAAAATTTTCTGCCTAACCCAGCATTAGACAGCATGCAACGAACTTTCTCCACTAATGTCTTGTTCATACGCTCTGACACACCATTCTGTTGTGGTGTTTTTCTAACCGTGAAGTGCCGAGCTATGCCACACTCTTGGCATACTTCCTGAAAAGGATCACTCTTGTATTCTCCATTGTTGTCTGTTCAAAGAACTTTGATCTTCCTTCCCGTTTGGTTTTCAACCTAAGCTTTCCATCCAAGGAAAACTCCAAGCACATTATCTTTGTTCTTCATGGTAAACACCCACACTCTTCTGGAAAAATCATCAACAAAAGTGACAAAATAATGTCTACCTTCCAAGTTTACGTGCTACTGATTAGTTTCTTTGTCTTGGATCTTTTGGTAGACATTAATTTCATAACTCCATTTATTATTGATTAGTTTTAGCCTCTTCATTTTGGATTTCACTTTCTCCGCCCATACCATCAAGTGTAGTTTGTTATTTGATATTATTTTCTAAACTAGTTCTTGGAGCGCCTTATGATGGGTGACTATCTAGCACAATTCGGAGATAACTTTTTGGCTGTGCTGGGAAATGGAATCCCCCCTACCAAGCAAGAAAGAAGCGGTTCTTTCCACAGCAGAGTAACCATTGACTCTATTTATTATTATGGTAAATCAGTGTATCAAGATGTCAATATGAGATCTTATTTTAGTTTGATATGTTCACCTACGAGACTCACCTTTGGCAAGGTCTAATATTTTTATAACTCTTAAAAGTATTTCATTTCACTATTAGTCGCTGAATATTCCTTCACATGCTCTTTTGTTACATGTCACCATCATGAACCAAAGTTTAGTTGTGTGGACAATATCATAAGTCTTGACTAATATATTTGCAAATGATTTCATAACAAAACCATATGACCTTTTTTGGTTGGCATGGATTCTTGCTTGAGAAAGTAATCTTTTTTCTAAAATTTATATTATCACGTTTGGTTCATTTTTTTAAGTAGTTAGGAAAGTAAAAACTTTTCCAATCTAGGGAAAGTAGTAGCACTTTACTTGGATTCTAAATTCCATCACTCCTTGGTATTTAAATTACTTTCCTCAGGAATTTAATATAAAAAATACACTGACCAATTCAACCATTCTTTCTCTCTCAACTCTACAATAACTGTTTTATAAAACCCTACCTCCTCTTCAACTATTCTTATTGTTGTCCCGTTAGCAAGATTTTGGATATTTTTTGTTATGTAAATACTGAACTAAGGAGTCTTTGATAAGGACAAGATAGTTGAAAGCTTTTTCATTTTTGCACATGGGTTTGGCTTAATCTGATCAACTGGTGGTTCTTCTCAGTGTTCTGTTTCAAGGGCATGATGTTGATATCTAAAGATTCTAATCCATTAAGGCACTTGGCTTCTCGATCTGTTTTCTCTTTTTTTTTTCTTTCTTTTTCTTTCTTTTATATAAACTACACGCATAGGAAACAGAAATGAGAACGAAAATAGAGGAAGTAGTAGTAATAGTAGCAGAGCAATGAAGCGGCTTTCCTTGGAAATTAGCATGTACCCCAGAGATCTATTGCAGAGACTTATGCCAAGTGATACATAGAAACACAGTACACTAGTGGCTGAGGAAGAAGATACAAATGAGATTGAGCTAAACCTAGGGCTGTCATTAGGAGGAAGATTCAGTGCAGATAAGATAACAAAGAGAGGATTGACGCGATCATCTTCTATAGCTAGCTCCATACCTCTAATCAGAGAGCATGATGTATTACAAATTAACATTATTTAACAATTTCAATTTTTATTCGGTTTGTAGGGATATAATTAGAAACACAAGTTAAAATTAAATTGCATTCCATGAAATACTATTGCATACCAAACACTATGATAAGAATCCACCTAACTTTTCAATTAGAATTCTTATAAGTATCCAAATATGTGAATATCTTTACTTTCCATAGATTTATTTTCCAAGGAACCAGATTCCATATTTACTTTACTTTCCCACCAACCAAATGAGGCCTATGAGTTTTTTACAACATAAGCATCAAGAATATATGTATTGTTGCTTCTTGTAGTCAGATGCACTAACTTTCCATCATTACTGAATTTTGACTTTGCAAGTGCACTCAAAACTTCTTCTTTATTCCTATATTGTACTGATTGTGCATCTTCATTCTAAGTCTACTCCTTCATTAGTAACTACAATACAATCTTCATTAACAACACTAATGATATCATTAAGTTTTGAACCAACAAGCCCTGGAACCCTAAGTAATTGCTAGTTAATCTTTTCAGCTCGATGTTCTGTTAGTTTTATCTTGTTGTCCTAGTCTTTCAACCTGCTGCACTATGTTTTAGCTTGTTGTTTATGTGTTTTACCAAAGAATCCACTTTGTTTTATTTTTCTTCATCGTTAACGCTTTTATCATCTCCTATTGTTAAACCCTCCATGTCATAGGCTGCATTTAGATCTGCGGTGTGGTGGGGATAAGTACTTATCCACCGCAGTTTCCAAAAGCAGTTACATGTTTGAATTTGCGGTCGACAACCGCAGGTTGGAGAAAACTGCGGTGCCATAGCAGAAATAGATAAGCAGAAAGGGGGCTGCGGTAGGAAACTGCTTATGCGGTGAAAATTTTACCTTCCAATAATAACCTCATGATATTTTAGTATTTTCCA
>JAOQMS010000008.1:7416817-7449650 GCA_027563885.1 Erythroxylum longipes
TAATATTTTCTTATTTATAATTTTAAATTTATATGACTAATAATATATTTTTAAATTATTTATACAATAATTAATAGTTTATTAAATCAATGAGTTTTTTTTAGTCATTTTATCTCTTTTCAACAATCGCAACTGCACTTGCCAAACATTTATTTTCGTGTTTCAGCAGTTACCAAAACAGCAATTCCAAACATACAAGTATTTATTGATAATAAGTACTTATCATTTCAGTAGGTTGATTTCAGCATGTTATCAACTGCCACCGCTCCCCCAAACCAAGCCATAATCTGGTGACGTTTGATTCTGACAAAGCTAACATGGTAATATTAGCTACTTCAATAACAGACGTTCCTTTCAACACATACAGTTTGTCATTTTGAAAAACCTTCATCATGACCAGGGCATCAACCACTTTACAAGCTTGATTGTTGCCCATTAATACAACTCCACCATCAACTGTATCAAGGTGGAGAACTAGTCTTTGTTGGGACACATGTGAAATGAGCAGGCAGTGTCAAGGATCCATTCATCTCGTGTTTCAGATCCTTCTTTACTCACCAAAAGAACACCAGCTTATTCCTCCTTTTATACAACTCTGGCTTTGGCTTCCTTTTCTTTAATCTCTTGATCTAGCTTGCTTTTGAGCTTGTAACAGTCAGATACAACATGCCCTTTCTTTTTGTGCTATCCACAAATTCCATTTCTGACTTTGAATTTTAATCTTGACTTGTACCTGTTACTACTACTGGAGTTTCTATCTGTTGGTCTTCCTCTAACAATCAGTCCTTCTATAGGACTACTCTGGTTTGAGATGAACTCCCTGTCAATAATATCTTTTAAAAGTAAGGCATATTTCACCTCCTCTAATGTGAGAGACTCTTGACCATAAATAATAGTCTCTTGAAAATGCTTGTAAGATGGAGGTAAGGAGTGCAACAACATGAGAGCTTGGTCTTCTTGATCATACTTGATGTCCATATTCTTGAGATCCATGAGAATGGAACTAAAATCATCTACATTTGATTTGGGTGAACCACCTTATGCCATACGGAGCATGTGCAAGCGGTGTTTTGCAACCAACTTGCTAGTGAGACTCTTTGTCATACATGGAGATTCCAACTTGTGCCATAATGAAGCAACTGTCTTCTCGTGAATAACTTCACATAAGACTTAATTTGAAAGGCTTAAGTGAATGGCAGCCATGGCTTTTTCATCTATATCTAGCTTTTAGGTGGCAGTTAATTTGCCTAGTATGACATCCTTTCCTAACAAGGCCTTCTGTACACCATTTTGTGTCAAGACTACATGCATCTTGACTTTCCACAAAGCAAAGTTGGTGTTGCGGTCGAACTTCTCAAAATCAAATCTTGTTGTTGCCATCTTCAAACAAAACTTCTAATTATGAATAGAACTTTGCTCCCACTGTTACATGTGAATGGTACTTGTATGTATGAATAGTATCATATCAGTATGTATGAATAGTACCGTATTCGTATATATGGATAGTATCGTATACGTGAATAGTACCAGTTGCTACAACCCAGCTACAGTGATTACTACAGTGTTTAATTCAAAATAAATACATGAACAGTTGTCACCTTTCTTAGTTACTATTTTACTATTCATCAATTTTTACTGTCGTCATCAGAAAATCAAACGAATTTTGCCAAAAAATTCATTGTAATTTTCTTACCAGAATCTTATACCGATTTCGTTGTGGAGAGTGTAGGATCGTAGAATTTTGTTTGAGAAAGTTGAATGGAGTAATGGAGGTGGAGCAACAAGTGGAAAAAATGTGGGAAAAAGAAGGCTCAAGAATTTTATATGTTTCATCCTTTTGAGATGGACTACATCCACGAGCGAAGATAATTAAACAGATTTTACTAAGAGAAAAATAAGAAAATTACAAAAACACTTAATATTTTTCTCTCAACCTTTTATCTCAATTACACCCAAAAACTCGCAATATGTCACTTAAAATATCTTCTCTCAAAATACCTCAACTCTCTCTGCACCTTGTTATTCACTCTCTATCTGCCCTATTTTTTTTCAAGAATACGATAGCTATCCTTTTATTGGCAAAAGAAAATCTTTGACAAACATTCAAAGATTTGTTTGGTTACTAAACATTGAAAAAGAAGAGGGAGGTGCCTACCATCTTTGAAATAAAAAGTTGCCAACTTTGATAACTTCAAAACACACCTAGCATTATATCTTTTGTCTTAGGTAACTACCACCTTTTGGAACCTAATTCAACCTAATCAAATTTGTTAAACATAATTAGGCCTGGCAAAATTTCGTCCGAATCGATAACCTGACCCTATCTAATCCAGAAAAAATCAGATACAGGTTAGAATTTTTTTTACTGAATTTAACCAGGTTGACCGATTTTGTCTGAATTAAATCAAATCTGGATCTGAATTGACCTAATCAAACAAAATGTTCAAATTTTAAAAATTGGTTAGCACCAAATATTTAAAACCGATTAAAATTGTCTGATCCGAATTTAAAAAAGGCAAAAAATCATTGTTTCAAAATTTGGTTAAGAAAAAATTTTACGTAATTTTGAATTTTGATTTGAAGTGTGTTTTTTTTCTTTTTTGCCCTTTTTTCTTTGTAGCAGTTGCAGAGCACCAAAAAACCTGCTTTGCAATTTTTATTTTTTACAATTCAAAATGCGGTCTCTACTCCCCACTCAGCACATGCTCTACACTTGGGAGTTCCCATATAAAAACCCACCTAATCTACATTTTCTTGCTATCATCAGCCGTTCTCCCCTCTCTGTATTTCATTTTGCTATCTCCTTATGCTCTCTTTTTCTTCATTCTTATGGTTTTCTTTTTAGCCTCTTAGGTTTTCCATTTTAATTTTCGTTTTTAAGAGACAACATACTGAAAAATGGCTAGTAGTGAAGGGAGAGAGAACGAAATCAACATTTCCAATTCAGAAGTGGTAAATTCTTTTCCTCCTTTTCCCCTTCTTTCCCATAGTAATGTTAGATTGTTTGTTTTTTTGTATTTGTTATGTTTTGTTTTTTTTCAGTTTCTATTTTTCGATTAAGATATTTTTTTTGGCCAATTATATTGTTGTATTTTTTCCCTTATGCTAATGTTAGATCTAGGCTTAGTAAAAATTATAGTTCTGATGGAAGCTATATTCCAACAATCGGGATGACGATCAAAGGGAACCAAAAAAATTGATACTCTGAGCAAGTTTTTTCTAGGTTGGACCTAGTTGCTAAGTTCAAAATTTGTTTCATGTGATTTTTTTGGAAAAAAAATTTGTCAGGACTAGTTCATTTGTTTGCTTTCATAAGATGATGTAAAGTGAGTTTTTTATTTTGTCTCTGTTTTTATATTAAAATTTTGTATATTTTGTGTGATTTTCATTTTACTAACTTTTTTGTTTTCTTTTTAATTTGTGTAGAAAAAACCAAACACATCTGCATCAGTGAGCAATACAAACACTAATGGAAAGTGTAGGAAGAACAGATATGATGTTTGGGACTATTTTGAGACCCTAGAAGAAGGTAGCTACACTAAACCTAAAGACTATGACTTTAGGAGAGGGAAGTGTATTGGTTGTCACAAAATGTATACCGCAGATAGTAGGTACGGAACCAC
This sequence comes from Erythroxylum longipes, assembly GCA_027563885.1. Taxonomy (NCBI): domain Eukaryota; kingdom Viridiplantae; phylum Streptophyta; class Magnoliopsida; order Malpighiales; family Erythroxylaceae; genus Erythroxylum; species Erythroxylum longipes. The sequence continues at coordinate 7,420,441 of JAOQMS010000008.1, forward strand.
TAATTTGAGACATCAAGTTAAAGATTGTTTGGCTCTAAACAGAACACATTCTGATTTGAAGCAAATGTTTATCCAATCTACATTAACTAATGGTGAAATGTCATTAAGGACTACTAAGTTGGATAAACAACTATATAGGGAAGCTTTGGAAATGATGATTGTGCAACATGAACTGCCATTTTTGTTGGTTGAATATGATGGTGTTAGAAAGCTCCATTCCTACCTTAATCTTGATGCCAAACACATGACTAGAAACACTGCTAAGGATGATATTTTTAAGTTGTATAAGAAGACTAAGGCTTCTATTGAAAAGATGCTTATGCCCTGGTCGAACATGTCTTACTATGGATATGTGGACTTCTTTGACATCAGACTCCTTCATTGCAATCACTGCTCATTTTATTGATAAAGATTAGAAACTCAAGTGTCGCGGTCGTAACGCGTTACGATCGTGACAAACGACATCGCGACAGCGCTCCTCGCGAGCGCGACGAGGTCGCTAGCGCGTGAGCGCGACCGCGAGGCAGTCGCAACTGAGAGTGATGAATGACATTTTTGTAATTTTTGTTTCCGACTTTTAATGGTTTAGTGATGTGGCACACCACCCTCGCGGGGCACGAATTCGGATATCACTATCGATATCGGGTTCGGGTCCAGCGGGAGTGGGGTGTTACATCAAGAATCTAATCCTTAAATTTTCTCATTTACCTCCTCCTCATAGTGGTGTGCTCATTTCTGAAAAGGTTTCTAAATTGTTGAGTGGTTGGAATATCACGGAGAAGATATTTACCATCACCATGGACAATGCTAAAGCCAACGATGCTTTTATTGAATCTTATAAGAATGTCTTGAATGCAAAAAGTGTGCTAATTTTAAAAGGTAAGTTTTTACAATTGTGTTGCGTAGCCCATATGTTGAATTTGATTGTGGAGGAAGGGCTAAAGGAAATTGATGGGGGAATATTCAAAGCTCGAGAGAGTGTTAAGTATGTTAGAGGTTCAGGTGCTAGGCTTAAGCATTTCAAATAATGTGCTAGAGAATTGAGCATTTCTTGTAATAAAAAGCTAAAGCAAGATGTAGCAACGAGGTGGAATTATACTTATGAGATGTTAGAATCTATTCTTTTTTATAAGGGTGTGCTTAATCGTTTTGCTAGTGTTGAACCTCATTTCACCTATTGCCCCATATTTGATGAATGGAAGAAAATTGAGGCTTCATGCAAGTTCTTGAAACTCTTTTATGATCTAACCCATTTGTTTTCTGGTAGTAAATACCCCACTGCTAATTTTTCTTCCATGGTGTTTGGGCTATTCAATCAAAATTGGTTGAGGAGTTTATAAACCCAGATCCTTTTATTAGTTCAATAGTGCAAAGAATAAAAGTGAAATTTGATCATTATTAGGAAAAGAGTAATTTGATTCTTCCCATTGCTGTCATTTTGGGCCCTTGCTGTAAGATTAAGTGTGTAGATTTTGCTTATTCTAAGAGATATGGAAAAGATGGTGGTGTTTTGAGGGTTAAACAAGTTAGGGATGATCTTTACACACTATTTGAGGAGTACAAGGCAACATTAGGAAATTCTAGATGTCAAAGGGTGAGTTCAACAAGCCAAGTTGATCATCGAGGATAGTCTAGCTCTCAAGGTGTTACTGATCCATACTTTTTTGTAAGTGTCATGATATTTTTAGTATATGTTAGTTTAATTATATTTGTACAAGTTTTTATTTCATTATTAATATCCACATGTATTGTTTTGCTTTTTAAGTATTATGATGAATACAAAGGTGATCAAGACTATTTGGAGGAACAATCAGAGGTGGATTTGTACTTAGGAGAGCCTCCCATGGATAGGAAACTAGATTTGGACATCTTACAATTTTGGAAATTGGTACAATATCGTTTTCCAAAATTGTTTAAGCTTGCACGTGATATTTTAAGCATTCCTATAACTTCTGTGGCATCTGAATCAACCTTTAGTTGTGAAGGTAGGGTTTTAAAACAGTCTAGATGTTCATTGTCTCATGAAAGTATTGAGGCAATCATTTGAACTCGAAATTGGATGTTTGAATTAAAAGGTATGTACTCTAAAATTCTAAAATCCCATGTCTCTTTTTTTATTATTTTGATTGTAAAGTATGTCACATGCTCTTTTGAAAACTTATTTTTTTTAATTTTTAATTAGTTAAATTTTTATTTAGAACAAATTAATGGCGACATTGAAGGATTGACTGATGAAATGCTAAGCTTGGATATCAATGAGGCTATTTCATATGAATCTAATCAAGTAGTAGTTGATGAGTGGTAAAGTTTATTATTACTTTATGTTAGATATATGTTAAATATATCTATTTTATTTTTATTTTGGCATATTTTTGAATTGACCTATTTTTCATCCTCTTGGATTCAAACACTAGTTGGATAATGTTATAGATAGAATAGAATTCTATCTTGTATAGAAGTTGATTTGGTGAAGAATTATGTGTCTTACGTGGATGAAGAGCTTAAGGGTATTACTGTATTTTTTCACTGGGTGAATGAAGGGTTTCTGCTGAAAAAAAATATGTGGTTGCAGTTTGGGAATAAATACATCAGACTTACTACTTATGTTTAGTGTGTGCAGTGTGCGTATAGTGTGCAGTGTGAGTATTGTGTGCAATAAGCGTGTTTAGTGTGGTGGACATTAGTGAGAATATATATCTATGACTGATTGGGTGTAGTGTGTGTAAGTCCCTTGGTGGGAGCATTGAGGGTAATTGTTCACAATCCATCAGATACGTGAGTGTATGTGAAATGTTGATGTTGAAGAATTAATTGATGGGCTGTGATTGGAGTTGTTGTGTTGAAAATAATACTATGGCTGATTTGTGAGTGTGAAGTGCGTAAGTGTTCAAAAAGAGTGCGTGCTTTTGGTGTTGGTTTTCTGTTTTGGTATTGAATGCTAAAGTAACACACGATTGGAAAGATAACTGTTTTTGCTTGTACGTGTGTAGGTTTTCAGTTTTGGAAGAGTCACGTTTCTACACCGTAATTTTCTAGAGCTCGCGCAGATTATTTCAGCTAGTTGACAATTATTCAGATATATTTCGGGAAGCTGATAATAGGAAAGATTCTTTTATCTCAAGTGTATTGTTGTTCTTTTATTAGTTGATTAATCACTTGAGTTATTTTTATTAATTGTCGTTCATTAAGTTGTTTAGAAAAATCCTCTGACGAAGTTAACATAAGTCGATCGGGTTATTGGGCGTGAAAAACTTTCACAGGAAGTGAGGTTCAAAGATAGTGTCCGAGAGTGAATGGTGTCAGCTCAGTAAGGCCTTGAGTAAATCTATTGTACTTAAGTGAAAGAATTAATCTGGGTGAGAGCCCCGCAAATATAAGCAAGGAGTGCCGAACTGCGTTACCAAATTTCTGGTGTCATCTATTATTTTTCTTTTGATTGATTTTTTTTTATTTGTGCCAGAGATAATCACGTAAAATCGGACAGTTTGTGAAACTATCTACCCCCTATAGTTTTTCAATTGGTATTAGAGCAGGTAACCATTTCAGAACTTGATAGCAAGTTGGTACAGATCCTAGTTTCGCAATTATGGCCATAAGAGAAGGAGCATCAATTATCAGGCCACCATGGTTGGACGATTCCAACTATCTTGCATGCAAATCACGGATGAGGGTTTTTATTCAGGCACAGGGAACAAGAGCCTGGAACTCGGTATTATATGGCTGGACACATCCGACGATTACTAACGGTAAGGGAGAGACAGTTCTAAAAGATCCATCTGAATAGACAAGAGCCGAAGAAGAGAGGGCACTTAGAAACTCACAAGCAATGCATGCGATTTTTAGTGTTGTTGATGAAGGACGTTTTTTAATGATTTCAGCTTGTGAATTGGCTAAAGAAGGGTGGAATACTTTGTAGACTATTCATGAAGGGACCAAATCTATGATAGCGTCAAAATTACAGATGTTAGTTGTAAGGTTTGAAGAACTGAAGATGGATGAAAATGATACTATTGGGGACTTTCATGAAAGATTGCGAGATATAGCAAATCAGGCACATCAACTTGAAAAGAAATATTCTGATTTGAAACTAGTCAAGAAGACATTAAGATCACTGCCTCTGAGATTTATTCCAAAAATTGCAGCAATAGAAGAGGCCCACGACATTAATGATCTGTCATTGGAGAAGGTAATTGGAATTCTTACAAATTTCGAAATGAATCTTTTAAGGGATAAGCAAGAAAGAAGCAAAGGATTGGCACTACAAGTTAAAACTAGAAAAGGTGTGAATGATACAAAAGATGAATCTGATGAGAATGAAAATATGGAGCTATTAACACGAGAGTTTAGTAAGTGGTTGAAAAGAATGAAAAAAGACAGACTCGAATTCAGACAACATGGTGGGAGTAAATCGAGTATCAACTTAAAGCACCAAGTCAAAGCTCAAAAGGGTGAAACGAAGGTGAAGAGAATCCAATGTCATGAGTGTTAGGGCTTTGGGCACGTTCAAGCCGAATGTGCTAATACTTTGAAAAAAAGAAAAGGAAAATCCTTTACTAGCATTTGGAGTGAGAATGAATTCGAAAGTGAATATGGTGGTGAAGAAGAAATCGCTAATGGTGCTGCGTTAGTTGCTTTACATGGCAAAAGTCCAGTTACTTGCTTAACAGTAACTGAGAAGGAAGTAACTGAAGACGTAAAAGGGGAAAATAAAAAATTTCCAGAAAAACGCAAACAACTCAGCTCAAGACGCAATATTTGATTATGACAGTGATGAAAGTGGCTTGGATGATAGAAAAGAGAATATTTATGAGGCTTACAAAGCTATGTATGAAAAATAGGTGAATACGTGTAGAAAGAATGAAAGATTGAAGGAAGAAAATCTCTTCATGAAGAATACTATCCAAGGGTTAGAAGAGAAATTGAAATTGGCATTATATGAGCTTGGTGAAGCTAGAATGAGATTAGTAAGTATCAAAAAGGGTTTGAGAATGTTGAATAGTGGCATAGAAAAACTAGAAAAGTTAATAGAAATCGGTAAGGTAAAAAGGGATCTTCAAGGCATTGGTTATAAGGGTGAGTGCTCCAAGGTGAATGATGAGAAAATGGATATACCCATCTCTGTAAAAGAAGAAACATCGAGGAAGAATTGAAGATTTGTTCCTACATGTCATTTTTACAGAGTTATCGGGCACATAAGGCCAAAATGCTACAAATTATTGCATATATTGTTTCAAAGAAGCCAAAACCGCCCTATATCTCTTATATAAAATTCAGAATCAGCCTTCAGTACCAAAATCTACTTGGGTTAGAAAGGGTCAAGGACAAGCACAAAGATGTAGTGAAGGAAAAACAAGAAAGTGTTTAGATTCACAGTTAGTTACTGCTTTTGAAGCAACTATTCAAATTGAGGATAAGTCAGTTACTTCAGATGAAGAAATCACTTAGACAGTTGTTGACCGAGATAATGTGACGAGGAATAAGCCCAGGTTTGAATTTCTTCGAGGGACACAGGGACTGTGTGCTTTACATTTTTGAAGTATAGGTTGATGTTATTTATTAAAAAAAATTTGAAAAAAAGGAAAAGAAAAGTAAAAAAAATTGTCTTTTTTAGTTCTTCTTTAGTTTTTATGCTGTGATTGTCATCCCATCCTTTTAGTAGTTTGCATTGTGACTTTTATTTGGCTCCACTGAAGACTCTTCAGCTCTCTCATCAGTACGAGTCTCTCTCTCGGGTATCTCTTTCTTTCGGGCATATCTCTCGGTGTTTTGAATAGTAGTAAATTATCATCTTGGCCTGCGTATGATTCTTCCGCTGCACCTACTGTTGATTTATATGTTTCTTTATTCGTTGAGATTGATTATGTTGAAGGCATTCTTCATTTTGACACTTTTGTTCCAAAGGGGAGACATCATATTGTTTTTAGTGACTGTTCAATTCAGGAGGAGATTTTAAGGTACCTTCATGACTATTAGTCTTGTTTTTTGACATCTTTTATCCCATGGGGGAGAAATTTAGATGATTGAATAATTGTGGGATTATTGTTTCTTTAGATGTTTAAGAACTTGACGGATGCTCTTTGGAACTTGGTGTTTGATTAAGGGGGAGTTCTTGGATTATGGATTCAATTTATATATGCCCAATTATGTGATTTAGGAGGAGCTTCGGATTTGTGAAAAATATGCCAAAAAGGAGGAGATTGTTAGATATATGTTAAATATATCTATTTTATTTTTATTTTGGCATATTTTTTAGCATCTTGGATTCAAACACTAGTTAGATATGTTATAGATAGAATAGAATTCTATCCTATATAGAAGTTGATTTGATGAAGGATTATGTGTCTTACGTGGATGAAGAGCTTAAGGGTATTACTGTATTTTTTCACTGGGTAAATGAAGGGTTTCTGCAGAAAAAAAATACATGGTTGCAGTTTGGGAATAAATACATCAGACTTACGGCTTATGTTCAGTGTGTGCACTGTGCGTATGGTGTGCAGTTTGAGTATTGTGTGCAGTATGCGTGTTTAGTGCAGTGGATGTTAGTGAGAATATATATCTACGGTTGATTGGGTGTAGTGTGTATGAGTCCCTTGGTTGGAGCATTGAAGGTAATTGTTGACAATCCATCAGATGTGTAAGTGTAGGTGAAACGTTGATGTTGAAGAATTAATTGATGGGCTGTGATTGGAGTTGTTGTGTTGAAAATAATACTATGGTTGATTTGTGAGTGTGAAGTGTGTGAGGGTTCAAGAGGAGTGCATGCTTTTGGTGTTGGGTTTCTGTTTTGGTATTAAATGCTGAAGTAACACACAGCTAGAAAGATAACTGCTCTTGCATGTTCATATATGGTTTTTCAGTTTTGGAATAGTTACATTTCTACACAGTAATTTTACTATGGAGCTGGCGCATATTATTTCAGTTGGTCGACAATTATTCAGATATATTTCGGGAAGCTGATAATAAGGAAGATTCTTTTATCTTAAGTGTATTGTTGTTCTTTTATTAGTTGATTAATCACTTGAGTTACGAGTTGGTCGTGTTATTGGGTTTGAAAAACTTTCACGAGAAGTGAGGTTCAGAGGTAGTGTCAAGGGGTGAGTGGTATCGGCTCAGTAAGGCTTTAGGTAAATCTATTGTACTTAAGTAAAAGAATTAATCTGGGTGAGGGCCCTATAGACGTAGGCAAGGAGTGTCGAACTGCGTTACCAAATTTCTGGTGTCATTTGTTATTTTCTTTTGATTGATTTTTGTTTTTATTTGTTCCAGAGACAATCAGGTAAAATCAGACGGTTTGTGAAACTATTTACCCCTTATGGTTTTTCACTTTATTTTAATTTATCGTATTAAGTTTTGATTGTTATATACATGTTAGCTAACTTGTGTCATCTTTTTTTTCCTCCTCAGATCATGGAGTCTTTGGGACATGAAGAGTGAGATATGAAGAGTTTAATGAAGAAGGATTTGTTATTTCTTGCATATTTTATTTGGTTTGAATTTGTAGTATGAACAATATGGTTTACTAGTTTTGGATTTGGTATACTGTTTGTGCCTTTGTGGCTTCTTGTTATAATTTTGTTGGAGACTTTGAATTTGGTGGTTGTATTTTTGTTTTTTTGAATTTGGTTGTAGACTTACCATTTGTTTGATTTGAACTTCAACTAGAAAACTATAATTTAGCTTTCTTTGCTATAGTTTTTTTTATTGGTTTTATAGAGAAAAGGAGATGGGAAGAAGATGGTGCAATTTAATGGCTCTTTGCTATTAGTTAAAATCAGACAAACCGATTCCAAACCAGGTTGGGTGTTTTCCAATTCAGTTCGGTCCCACGTCAGCTTGGTAAAAAAAAGGTTTCAAACCAATTTAGGGTCACGAAATTTTTATCTTTGTCCGAATTATTCGGAATTGGTTTGGTTTGAAACCGATTTTTTGCTAGCCCTAAACAAAATTAATCTATACAATTTGAACTAAAGTCTAGGATATCATTGTTATCTTGAATTAAAGTGTTTATTATTCTAGTGCATATATCATACTTCATCTGTCAATACTTAATACAAATCATAAGATTGAATCAATTGTGGTCGATTACAATCCTAACTTTAAGATCAAATATAATAAATTTAATTAATGGAATAATCAACACGTGTATAAATGACTGAATGAATTCTTACAAGCTACATTCCTAACTTTGACTAGGATTTTTAGCCCTTAAATATAATAAAAACTAAACATAAACAGATAAATGTCAATATATAAGAAAAGAGTAGAAGAAAAGAATAAAAGAAGATGTCACAAGCTCCTCCCATCCTTGCTCCAAATCTTCCTCCAATGACAAGGAAATAGAAACTACGAACATTAGCTAGAAGTCGCTGAAAAGATGTTAAGAAGACGTGTGTAGTCTACTAAAAGCTCCCTAGGTGAACTCTAATACACAGTATTTATGAATAAGGTTACAAAAATAGTGTTCTAGATGACTTAAACTCGAAGAATCATGCATCCTTGTAAATTGTGTTCGAGAACTAATGCCAGACTAGCTCTAACACCAACATCGGCTTTGTTTTGTAACTTTTAATCTTCGTGAGTCAAGGTGAAACTGATGCCTAACACCAAGCTATAATCAGTGTCAGTTTTATACTATTTCTCTTTGTAAAATCAAGGCAACTCTATCGCTGGTCTAGAATCAACTAGGGTGTTGGTCTTGTTTTACTTCTCAACTTCTTAGATTTATGTGAAATATAGATGCCTATTATCTCAACAAGTTTGTCAACTATTGTGCCTTGCTCCACCAACTTCTCCACTTCTTGATATCTAGAACTAGCTCCCAAAGTCTTCTGTGAAATTATTGTCCTTCTTTCTATCCTTTAAATGAATCTAAAAATATCATCAATTGGACAAATATGGAGAAACTTAAACAAGATCTCATGTTATCTCCTTAAATTCACTAATTACAACACAAGATCTCATGTTATCTCCTTAAATTCACTAATTACAACATAATGAACTAAACATTAAAAAAACAAAATAAAATCGGTGTGATTTGTACCTTAATTTTTCACAAAAGGTCTAAGCAAACTCTCACCATATCTTTGGTACTACTTTTCATCCAACATTACTAAAATAATACTCATTGTACCTGAATAAGAGGCAAAAATGATACAAAGATAATGATAAGGACTTATTTAGAAATTTTATAAAACATTAAGGTAAAAATCACATCTTTAATGATAATAATAGATGTGAAAATAAATTAATTGGCCTGTCCAGAAGATTTTGGTTTTAAATACAGATGAGTTTTGAATACATTTAAGCTTGCTTCGGTAACAAATCATCCAATGACGTTTGTCTATTTATATGCAGGATATTTCCCAAATGTTTCTTCCCGTTAAATATATTTTCCAAAAAAGTATTGAATCTAATTAACTTTGTCTTCGTACATATGCCTATAAAATAATTATTCGATGTTTATGCTAAAAATTAAAGAGTAAATATAATTGTTTTAGAAAGATAAGTAGGCACATCTTAAATAACAATTCCAAACTTTTAATTTGAAAAGTAATATAATTGTATAAGTAATTCATATATGGTATGAAATTATAATTCTATAATTCAAAAAAACCTTTGAAAGTTGAACTAACAGCAAAATTTTGGTCCAGTTTGGAAACCTTGGAACCGTGCTGTGTTGATGGATCATTATCCACACTTTTACATTTGTTCTTTATTTGCATTCATCTTTGTCCCTAATTAATTTACAAGAATGTCGATATAAATAGTCCAGACCAACGCACATGTCCAAATATAAGTATGCTCTTTCATCAGAATCATACCCACGAGGCAAATGTTTCACACCATGAAAAATAGAAGGGACAAATATTTAAGAATTATAAAAAATTACAGAATTTTTTTTATTTATTAGTAATTTTCTAACTTTATCATTCTTTGTAAGTTTAAAAGATATTTTTTTGGTTTCAAAAGAATTTTAATCCATTTTAAAATTTTAAATTAATATTATTTGAATATATTCACTCTTATTCCAACATTTATTATTAAAATCAGCTCTTAAACATAATACAATAAATAAAATTCTTTGTCATTGATACAAAATGATTTCAAATATTTTAAAAAATATCTAGTTAAAAAATTTAGGCGTCAAATAAATAAAAATTGCACATTTTCTAATATATTTGATAAACTAGGGAAATTTTCATTACTGGCTAGCTGACTTGACGAATATCCTACAAATATCGAGGTCCCGGTTGGTGCTTATTAAACTATTCAATTTAGTCTGCAGTTGAAAAAACTATAATAAATAAACATTTGATAGGGTAGAAAGTACTTCCAAATATGTGAAGTAAGAGCCGAAACTGGTCATAACAGTGATCGGCAATTCAAGCTAGAAGGAACTCCCACGGAGTACGTGTGTTCCAAATTTGGGTCTCCATTTTTAATTCATGTCATTCTCAAATTTTGCTTGATCAGGGAACTGCGAATACGTTTGAGCCACCATATATGAGTTTGGAGTGTCTCTCTCTTTAATTCTCAAGTTGTTTTCCAAAGTGGACTGCTGAAGAAAGTTTTAGACGTCATCATCTAGTTCTTTTCTAGCACTTTTGATAGTTGCATTAGTTTCACCAAATTCTCCAAGCGTTCAATCTTTTCAACTCATATTCGATCACCTCGAGTTTTATGATGCATGCATAACCTGTTTAAATACCTTTAAAAACTATCATTCCAAAGCCTGCAACATTAAATATATAATTGTTAAGTTTAAACGGTGAATTTCTTCTTTATATGTTGTGCTCCTAGTAGACCTCAATTGGGCTATAATTAGAACTCATGTGGTCTTTTATCTTGTCCAAGAGTTAGGAGAAGTCATCATCGATTCCAATCAAGGCTTTGTTCAATTCTTCTTCATATGTCTATACAACCATCACGGGAACACTTCGATTATTAGTGGCCTTCAAGAGAGTAAGGATTGGGTCTCTTTGATAATTACTATTTGTGGCCCCTCAATACTAATAGACTAATGGGTTCTAGTATTAGGACATGTTGATGATTTAGGAGCTATTAGAAGCTCCTTGGAGGTGTAGGAGCGTAATGTCTTCCCAGTGGGTTGAGGCTTTCATCGCTAATTGAATAGGATTTTCTTGTTCATCTTGCCTCGTGACCTCAACCTTATCAAAAAGTTTTTGCTCGAATCTATTTTTATAAATATACCCTAGCGGAGTTAGAAAAGAGTGGAGTAGATTAATTTGATTCTTTTAATGAAAGTGACATTTCCATTCAAGCAAATCGGTTTACATTCGCTTTAACATTTTAAGTTAAATGGGCAATACTCCACACCTATTGAGTGGCCAAGACCGTTGCACAAGATTTAGCATTAAGTACCTATTCCACATTACATTCTTCGTTCTTGCATTCGTAATTACTGTATAGTCATCAAGTTATAAAATTTGACGACCACGAGTAAAGTTACAGGTGCATGGCTTAAATAGGTCCTACTTTCAGACAAAATTGACTGACATACTCGTCCAGGCATGTGCATGACTGGCCTTCCAGATTAAAATTTCTTCTCCTGGCCAAACTTTCGTCCACAAAAGGCAGAATGTGATCGAGTTCGTACGTAAAAGTTGCAGGCAATAACTTTCAACACCTCTTCAATCATGGTTGATCCGGAACTTATGGGGGAGGAATATAATTCCAGTGTGAATAGTACATCCAATAATCAACATACAAATGTCAGCTAAGGTCATGTCACTTCTTCACAAATATGAAATATCATCCCGCAACAGACAAAATACGCTTAAATCCAACGAGACGTGTTATATACCTTTCCCCAGAAGTTCAACACGAGCAAAGCCAAATCCATGTTTTGATGGGTCCGTCGGCCCCTAAAAGAAGTAAAAAGATAAAGCAATTGAGCCCCTCAAAAACACAATATATGGTCGCAGCAATTAGGTTATAACTGGGACCCTCCTTGCTTCACCAATATCTGCATGGAGTTTTGCTAATAATATATACGTAAGAAAACCTTAGACAGTGACGAAGTGAAGTGGGAAGGCAAAATTCATGGACAAGAATGTGTTGGTGATAGACAGCCAACCTAACTCATTTAACACTTCCTCTCTATCCATATGTCAATGTCTCTATGTTAATGGACTCAATGTTATGTGCCGTTGCCTTTTAATTAAGGACCGTCAACTTTCAATTATTACATACAACACTTCGTGTAGCTACCAGCTCTTTCTTTGTTATTTTTTCCAGTTGTCCTTTCTTGTTTCATATGGTTGATTTAACTACACTAGTTCATGCAACAGCTGCAACTCTGTATATCTTTTGCTTATTTCTTTCACTTGTCCACTTCCCTTTTAATTGTTCATCATAGTGTAGCATCTTTCTATAAAAACTTGAAGATATATCGAGTGAGGTTCTAGGGTTGCTTTTGAATGGTGTTCAGTGCCATACATAACGTGATATGACGGAATAATATATAACTAAAAGCAATTTATATATAGTTTTAAGGAATTATATATGTTGCATATTTAAAGGATATGTCCTATTAAATGTAGTTCAAGTCTATAAAAAGGTGATACAATTTTCATTACATTATATTAGGTTGTATTTAACATCGACAGAATTAGATTTAAAGTCAAAATTTGGATTTTGTTAATTTTTATTATTTTTCCATATAGACTTAAATTAAAATTAGAAATATAAATTTTCAACTTATTCTAAAAAATTACAAATATGGTATATCGTTGATGGAATTTTTAGATAAAAATAGAAAAATTCATTATGTTATTTAATTTGGATATTTAAATCAATACCACCCTAAATATCTTTAATAATTTTCACTTAAACTCATTACTTAATAGCTATTCGCATTATTAAGATTTACATATTCGAGCGGAAGCTTTATGCTATATATGTAATGGTATCAAAAAAACAAATAGATTCTTAACAATCAAGAGGACTTTTGTGACGCTCCCAAAAATTTTAAACCACAATTATCTAAATAGTTATCAAAACATATCATTAATCATCAAATTCCTCGTTAGTTCTAAAAGAGAGGATTGTTTGTCAAATACAAAAATATTATATACAACACAATTACGCAAACTGTTACATTAAAAATATATACAATTAAATGACTTTACTTGATTAATCTGTTGACCCCACCTAGTCTATACTCTGTAAGTCTCGTACACTAAGGTTATCGTCAATCACCTGATCTTCAAAAAAATATAATGGCAAGGGGTGAGTTGCCTACTCAGTAAGAATAATTGACCGTACCCTTAAAATCAAATAACTTAATAAATAATTACAAAACTCATTCAAGAGATTAAAGCATACATATAATACGAAGATATGCAATATTACGAGTCTAATCCGAACAATTACAAACATCTTAAAAATTTACCAAACAATGATTAACACAAATATTAATATATAAATTCCATTTATGAATTCTCACATAATTAGCTGAATTTTCGGGGCCCTACTTAACTTAGTAAGCTTACATCCAATAGTCTGTCAGCTCATCTCTACTCGTCAATAATCTCTCATCAAGTGGAATCATAATTAAATGTATACATATCGGCACATGGTACCTTAATTTCTTAATCTCTTTTGATATCCTGATACTATTCCAGTACCTAGTCATCAGTACAGGATATCCCTAAGAACCAAGATATCCTGGTATCATTCTAGTACGTAGCCATTGACACAAGACATCCCCAAGACTCAGGATGCCCCGACATCTGCTCCAGGACATATACCAGGTCACCCTCACTCATCTCTAAACAACTTATCAACCAATGACCACCGAATATAACCAATCCTAGGCAAGCTACCGATTTTCAATTCTTACCAGTTATTCACAACATATTATCAACCCACCAGTCACTATTTAATTAATACATTTTTCGTCGAATTGACAAACAATACACCTTGTAAAACGTATTAAAATATAAAAGTGAAACACCTTGTACTTCATTAATTATTTGTGAAATAAAATAAACATAATTCACATATGAAACTAATTAATGATTAATTAAAAATATCATTCGCTAAAAATAATTTATTAACAACAAAAGGGTACATTATTCTAAGAATATAGTCCAAAGTTATTTTTATCTTGATTTCGAACTTAACTAATTGATAGTCCAAATTACTTCTTAATAAATTTACAAAATTTTATTAGATTAATTTACAAAAAATTTCTGACCTAATTACACTTAATAATCCAACATTATTATCTTTTCTAATTTATTCTTAATTATAAAAATTAATATCCTTACTAACCTAACTACCATAATTACCAAAATACCCTTAACAAATTAAAAACCCTATTTTGCTCTCACCTATTTCAATTAATACCAAAAATGATTTTCTTGGAAGTAAATTCCATATTTACCCTTCACTATTTGCATTTCCTATTTTGCACCTACATGCAACTCAAATTTTAAAAAATGTCATCTTCTTCACCCTCTCCTCTTCTCCTATCTCCTCTTCTTTTATAATTTTTCAGCCACATTTTCTACATTTTTATCCCTTTCTATGACTTCAATTATTGTTTTAAAGAACCACAACATGCAATCCAACTATAAACTAGTGTAGGATGATCGAAATCACAAAACAAGACATAATATAGCTACCGAAATTTTATCCAAATGTAGGGGATTTTAGGTTAAGTTCCACAACTTCTTCCAATTTTTCTGCAAAACAAACACAATGAGGAAATCTATGAGGGAAGTGTTACATGCAGATGAAAGAGGGTATTTTTAGACACACTTATCAGTTGGGAAATGAAGAAAAAGATGAAGAAAGAAGGTGATTTTTGTTGGTGTTTTTCATATTTTGCAGCTGATGGCCTCTTTTATATGTGTTTAATAGTTCATGAGCTGGGTTGTTGGGTAAGTTGTGCTTTTTTTTACTATGTGGGCTTTACAATTTCTATGATGAATAAAATTTTCATTGGGATTATCTCATGCAACACTTATAAATAGTAGATTAAACTAAATAAAATCTCATATTAATCTCACGTCCCACCACTGAAAAGATTATTGTACAGTTCCAACTGAAATAGGGTGTTAATCGATATTACACTGTTCCCTTATGGAAAGGATGGTAATAAACAAGATTCAAAATGCCAATTAAATACAAGGTAAATTGTAAATTTTAACTTTCTAAATTTTTTTTAAATTTTTTAAAAGTTTGGGCTAAATTAAAAGAACTGTATTTTTTCTAACCTTATGCCTCCCTCTTTTTCCTCCTTAAAATTTCATTGTATCACTCTCACGTCAATCTCACGTTGTCTAGTGTCTTCCTCTCACAAGCTTACTGTTGTCACTATGCCAAGTCACCCCCCTCCCACACTATTATATGTCATTTTGATCGGAGATCTCAAAACAAGTTTAACATCAGATCTAAAAATTTTGGTGATTGTCGTCACTAGCTCGTTGCCACTCCATTTTAAGTACTTTATGTTATTTTTAGTTTTATTTCTGTATATAAGAATTAGATTATTATTTATATTAATAGTAGTTATTGTTTATATAAGAAATATGTGAAGAGTAATATTAATAAGAATAGAGAGATAATGGTTACATCAAATTTATCTTATTATGATTTTTGAGGTAGAGTTAAGTAAAGTTAAAAATTATATAACACAATATATTAAGAGACTAATTTGTAATTTTATAAAATTCAATAATTATTTTATAAATTTAAAAAATAATTTGAGATGGTATCTAATGTTTGATCGGTACCAAAACCAAATATGATACCAAGTCTAATATGGTATTCATAACATCATTTCACACACCAAGTCCGTTCCTAATGTTTTATAGGCCTGGGCAAAATAAAAAAAAGGGCCCTATTTTGTCTCGCTTTCTTTATGGATGTCAAGAGTGGGTCTTTATAAAGAACAAAATAAGGTAAAATAGGAGCTAGTCAAGAGTGGACCCTGGGCAGGTACCTTTCTTGCCTTTGCCTAAGGTCGAGCCTGTCACACACTCTTTCCCAGAATTAATATTTATCAAAGTAAAAATATATGAACTATAAACTTAAACACCTTCCTATAAATAGAATATGGATCAATTCAACTTAGGTTGAAATGGTATCCTAATCATCATGATGTTATACGGAAGTATACTAATTTAAATTTATAAGTTAATTATAAACGTGATATGATATTCTAAAATACTCAATTTGAAAGATTTTAATTAAATATTAGAAATTATATCATTAGTACTAACTTGTAAAATAAACTTTTCTCCATCATGTGTCCATGATAAATTATAAAATAAATTAATTCATATATTCTATTAACAAATCTATACCATAAGCATATGTTTAAGAGATTAATATGCTAAAATTTAAGAACTAATTGGTATGTAATTGGTATATGTTCTTTCATTTTAATATTTATATAAGCTTAATTAGTGTAAATGTCTCCTATTATATAAAATTCAAGACATACAAGAATATAAAGAATATTTTATCTCAAGTCCTTTTCTTCTCTACAATTATAGAGTTTCCTTGTAAAAGGAATAAATTTTGGTTTAATGAAGATAGTTCAGTTTCCTAGTAGTTATTTGGTATATATCAAACTCTTCTACTTTAAAGACAATCACAATATTGCAAACTGCTTCTAAAATTTTCTGCTTACATATTGTTAGAAATCATTGTCTTTTACTATTTAGAGGAAGAAGATGAACTAAATGACATTTTTAAAATAAAATTCAAAACTAAAACAATGTTGTTTTCTAACTAGTCACATATAAATTCGAGTCAGCATTCTCTACTATGTATTATCCTTCCATTGGTCAAGTCCTCGCCATATGTCATTTAGTCAGTTGCCATATGTCATTTAGTTAGTTGCCAAATATCATCCACACTAGCTATCATCATCTTGGGTCCTATACATATCATATCATCACCCATATCAGTGGTCACATAATCATTTGGATCTCTCATTTTCCATATCATCACTAGTTTGGTTCAATCAGTTTGATTTAAACTCATTAACCAATGCTTTGACTAACTAGTTTAACTATTTTCATTGGTTTTCTCTTCACTTATACTGGTTTTTAAGGTTTTCGGGTGGTTTGAACTTAATTTTAATTGGCCAAATTATACTTCTATAGATATGTTACTTTTTATGTTGTTTTCTTATTTTGCTAATAGTCGTCCTTCTATTTATACATTACATATGCTTCAAAACTTTACCAATATTATCTAACCAATTAATGTCACATTTGATTGCTCTAACTATTACTTATAGGCTAAAGAGATGTGTAGTTTCTTAAATGGAAGTTTTTTTATAATGTATTGTGATTAGTGAGATATTATGCCTACCAAAAAGAAGATTGAAGAAATGTGGATTTGGTGTTAATTTACTTTTCTTTAGTTATGATTATATAGTGTGGAATCCCCAATTGAATAAGATCTTTGGGATAGGGTATAAAGTTAGACACCTATTTGAGCTTACTTTTCTTTATCTTCCATCCAAACTTATTGCTAGTGCTGTGACATATCATCTTAGGTACTCTCATCTTTGTCATCTCTCTACTATTATACTAGGGTCTTCAATTCCTAGTGGTTTTTGGGCCAATTTAAGTTTGTTTAAATTTTGGTTGTGTTTCATATAAACTTTCCAAAAGCCATACATAACCTTTTACTCAATAGTGATTTTATTTCTTTAGCACCCTTTAATTTGGTTCATTTTGATATTTGGGGATATGATCCTAATGTCACTATAATTGGCTTGCGATATTATATGATCTTTGTTGATGTTCTTTTAGATATACATGGATTTATCTCATTTGTCATATGTATACATTATTTTATGTCTATTTTTACTTTATAAATATGATTTAGACTTAATTTTCTCATAAAGTAAAAAAATTATATTGATAATACCATAGAATACAAAGATAAATATTTCACCCATTTCTTTGATCAATAAGGAATAACATTTAAAGCACTTGTCTAAGTACCTCTCAATATAATGGATATGTGAAGCAAAATCATAGAAACATTGTAGATAATATTTGAGCTCTCTTTATCTCTTCCTTTTGTCTAAAAACCTTTTAAAGAAAAACTACTCTTACTACTATCCATACTATAAATTGTATCCCCACTTTTTTCATATAGAATATCTCTCCTTATAAATGTTTATATAATCGTGCTCCTGACTACATAACTCTTAAAGTCTTTAGAAGTTGTTTTATTATTCTATAATCATATAAATACATAAAAAAAACTATAGGCATAAAACACAAAGGATAATAGGTGTTAGAATCCTTTATCTTAAGGACTTTGTATCTTTTGTGATGTGACCTTGTATGAACATAATATGATCTTAACCTTTTTCCAAATTTTGAGTCAATGCACCCTCTGATTTATTTCTTTTTGATCTAACCATGTCCTTATTCCCTAACATTTTCTTCCAAGTTCATCATATAATAGTTCATGCAGTTTGACCGAGCTTATACTTGATTCCTTCTACTGTATCTTCTTTAGATATAGATCCATCAACTCCTTTACATGATCCTTCTTTATCTGCTCTTCCACCCATTCGTTATCGTATTGATCAAATAAGTCACCATTTTATTCATCTTTAAGAACCTTATGTTTATTTTACTATTATCTCTCTGTATAAACAACTATTAAATGGTAATAACTAACCCTCTATGTTAGAAAGTAATGATAAAGGAGCTATAAGCACTCATTAGCACCAATATCTAGGATATAGTTGATTTACATCCATAAAAATGTATTGTTAGATATAAATGAGTCTATAAAACCAATACTCGAGCTAATGGATCAATTGAGTGATATGAAGCCCAATTTGTTGCTAAAGGCTTTACGTAAAAGTATGGTATTGACTATGAGGAGATATTTGCCCTTATAACCTCTTTAACCTCAATCCACAGTCTCATTGTAGTTGATGCTAACAAGCACTAATAATTATTCTAGGTAGATGTTAATAATGTCTTTAATAATGAAAATCTTATAGAGAAAAAATATATATACAACCCTCACCTGACTATGGTCATCCACCCAATAAGGTTTTTCATTTTCATAAAGCATTGTATAGACTAAAAATAGGCTTTTTGCATATGATTTACCAAATTTAACTCTACTATTGGCTATTTTGATTTTAATCAAATCCTTATAGTCATACCTTATTCCTTCAAAATATAGATTAAGGGTATACTCTTCTTCTCTATATTAATGATATGATAATTACTAATAATGACACTCAAAGTATCTATATTATTAAATCTTGTCTCCATCAATAGTTTGAGATGAAGGGTTTGGATAATCTAAGTTACTTTTTAAGTCTTGAAGTTTTATTTAATTCCTTTTGCTATTATCTATCACAATCCAAAATATGTTACTAATATTATCTCTTATGCTAGTCTCACTAACATTCTAAAACCTTATAAGATATGCCTTAAATTTTGGCGAGAGTGAAAATTTGGGGATGCATGAAGATAAAATTCCACCATCTTGATACTTCTATAATTTCATTGATCTTAGGCATTTGTAGAAGCGAAGTTATAATGTCCTTTGACTTATATTATCTCTAGTCTATAAATATCTTAATAAGGGATGTATAAGGTTTACGTTTTCATTCTAAAAAAAGGTTTAGGTTGTTGTCATACTTCATCTTGTATCATCTTTCTCTCAATAATAAAGGAAATATATCCTTTTGCTTATAGATGTTGGATACTTATTAGCCAACCCATGCAAATTTTGTTTTTTTCCTTATTTTTCCTATATTGCTTCTATTTATGTAACAATTAGTACTAAACCTAAAGTTTTGTTTTTAGACTGTCTCGTCACAAGTTTGGTATTAAGAAATACAATGGATTGAATTATTTTGTAAATATGAAGGCAATTAATATTTAGTAGGGATACAGAATAACATTAGAAGGAGAACAAAAACTATAAAAGAATTTAGGGACTTAAAAAAAATGAAAAGATTCTATTAAATTCATATATCACAATGCTATTAAGTTTGGAAAATGAGGTTCTAAAAGATATGGCTAATGAAAAAACTTATAAATCATTTATATCGAAAGTAGCATTCATATACCTTGAGGATGATAGAAAGTACACAAACGACATATCACAGTGACATCCAATCATCTTAGATTTACATAGTGTTGGGATTAAAATTGAGGAGGAGCATTAAGCCATAATCTTTTTATGTTCCTTGCCTAATTCATATGAAAATTTAGTTGAAAATATATTGTATGGGAGAGAGACTATTTCTATAAATGATGTGAAAGATGTGTGACAATGCAACAAATTAAAGAAAAAGGTCTCTCGTTCATATGAAGTTCTATCATATTTGGACATAATTGACAATAGAGGCAGGAATAAAGAAGGGATTATTAAAACATAAGTAAGTCATGATCCGAATCAGAGGACAAAGTTGTTTAATGCTTTAATTATAAAGAGAAAGGTACCTTTAAAAGGGACGATCCATAACAAGAGGAAGGAAACAATAAAAAGTTAAAACTAAAAAAGCAAGTGTTGTTGTAGTCTAGGAGAGTTCTGCCAAAAAGGATGGAAGAGCAGTAATATTTTGACAATAAGTGATTTGATTCTATGTAATGGTGGGTGATAGATACTGGTGCATCTTATCATATGACTTTCAATAAGGACTACTTATGTTCTTTCAAAGAATAGAATGGTGCTTTGATGAGTTATGTATGGTGAAGCATTACACTATAAGTTATACACCATACCAAAATAGAGTTGAAAATGGATGAACCAAACACTAATTCAATTTTCTCATTGCATGTGGTTAAACAATAGACTATTGAAGGAATTTTAGGTTAGAGTAGTTAACACTGTGACTTATTTAGTAAATAGATAATCATTGACTGAAATAGATTTTAAGACTCTTTAAATGGTATAGTATGGTACACTATATAATTATTATCGCCATAAATATTTGATTGTTCTATTAATGCTCATGTTAATGATGGCAAACTGGGGCCTAACATATTTCTAGGTTATGTTAATAAAGTTATAAGATATAGTTATGGTGTGTTGAAAAGAATATAACTCTAGCATTTGTGATTAGTAGAGAATTTTCTTTTAATGAATCTACTATATTTGTCCAGAAAGAATAGCTTGATTATCTTACAGGTAAAAAGGATCAATGTAATAACCAGAAGGTGGAGTTTGAAATTGAAACTTTAAGCAAGATATTGCAAAATTGGTTCATAGATGTGTAAGAGGCATAACCACAAAGTATATCAGCAAGGAGGACAAAGAGAGAAATCAAGAAACATGTAAGGTATTAAGCTTATATTAATGTTGGTCAAACTAATATTATGACATATACCTTGGCAGTAGTTGAGAATATATGTGATAAAAACAAGGACTTATAGAGAGGCAGTGAATAGTAAAAAAACATCATAATGTCTAGTTACCATGAATAAAGAAGTGCAATCTTTTTACAAGAATGAGATATGAGAACTTATACCTTTACCAGAAGGTGTAAACTTAGTGGGGGTGTAAATGGATCTTTAAGAAGAAGAAAGGTACTACTAGAGTTGAGGTAATTCTTGGAGTTGAGCTAACTAGGTTTAAAGCACGATTAATGACGCATGACTTCTCACCAGTTGTGAAGCATTAGACACTAAGAGTTCTTTTAGTCATAGTAAGAACTTTTGATTTGGAATTCGAACAACTTGATGTTAAAATTATATTTTGTATAGGAATCTAGAATAGTTTTAGAGAAGAAGGACCATGTATTTTATTAAAGAAATTCTTATATAGCTTAAAACAATCACCAAGATAATGGCACAAAATGTTTGATACATTTAGGTTGCCTCATAATTTTATTCATAATCAGTTTGATAATTGTCTTTACTTTAAGAAGATGTCAGATGGTTTATGTATTTATTTATTGTTATAAGTTCATTACATGTTAATTGCGGCCAACAATAAGGTTGAAATTAACAGTATGAACAGCTTGTTGAGTAGTGAGATTGAGATGAAGGATTGGGTGTAGCCAATAAAATATTATGTATGGAGATTTAAAAGGATAGAAAAGTCGATCTAATGCACATTTTATAATAGAAGTAATTAAAAAGGTGTTATATTCTTTCTAAATGGATTAGTCAAAGTCAGTTTGTACTCTTTTAGTAGCATATTTTAAACTTGATGCTAGTGTATTAACATGTTCATATGCAAAAAGGAATATATAAAGTAAGTTCCTTACTTGAGTGTAGCTGAGAGTTTGATGTATTCCATGGTATTTGCAAGACCAGATCTAGCATATGTTTGTTAGTGTGATAAGCAGGTTTATAAGTAATCCTAGGAAAGATCACTAGGAAGTTATTAAGTGGATTATGCAATACTTGAAAGTTATGAGTAATACTAGCTTGATTTATGGTTTTAGTGATAAAACTAGGCATTGTTGGCTATACATATTCTAATTATGATGGAGATTTCATGAGAAAAAGATCATTGACACGTTATATCTTTACCTTATATGTTGAAAAGCAATACTTTACTAAAAAATAGCTTCATTGTTAACAGAAGAAAAATATATGTCATTGATATAAGGTTTTAAAGAAGATATATAGTTACGTGTTCTAGTTGATAGTTTGGGTGTGGACATGTAGAACTATGTTATTTACTAGGATATTCAAAGTGCACCAAGCCTAGTGAAAAATCATATTTATCATGAGATATCAACGAATATTGATGTCAAGTTGAACTTTATTCAAGATGTCATTGAGGATAAGATATTTTCTATACAAAAGATAGCCAATAGGTATACAAATATTAGTTTGGACTTGAAGAATATTAACATAACTTGAAGCCCTTAGGGGTTTATCTGATAGAAAGTGATTCTTGGTTAAATATTGGAGAATTCAAGTTAAGGTGGAGAATTATAAGATAAGCTTTGAATTTTGGTTGAGTGGGAAAATTTGAGGACATTCAAAAATAGAATTTCATTGTCCTTAAATTTCTGTGGAAATAAAATTTCATTAACTTTAAGCATTTGTGAGAATAAAGTAACATTATCCTTAGACTTCTTATATATAACTATAGTTTGTAAGTACCTTGATAAGGGTTATATAAGGTCAAGGTTATTTTCATTCTCTCCTTGTATCGTCTTTCTCATATTTATAAAAGAAATCTATCTTTTTACTTATAGATGTAGGTCATTTATTGGCTGAATCATGTAAAGTCTTATATTTTTTACTTCCTTTTTCCTTATATGGCTTCCATTTAGGTAGAAAACCCATTATTCATCTTTCAACTATTGATGGGACTCCTTTTAGTGATAGTACTCTTTGTTGTTAATTAGTTGATAACCTTATATATCTTATTGTCACTTGTCCTGATATTGCATATGTTACTAATATTGTTAGCCGATTCATGACTGTATCTCATAACACTCACTTTTTTGTTATTCTCTGATACATTAAAGGTACGCTATTTCATGCTCTTCACTTCTTTAGCATTCTCTAATGTTGATTAGGATGGAGACCCTACTAATCACCATTCTACTACTAGTTATTATTTTTTCTTAACACCTCATTTATTTCTTAGCATAACAAAATATAAATAATAGTCTTCTGCTCTAGTATAGAAGTAAAATTTTGAGCTCTTGCTGACATTACCTATAACCTCTTATAATTGAGGTGGTTACTTTAAAAGTTAGGTGTCACCTCCTTTTTGGGAACTCCTTTTCATTGTGACAATTAAAGTGCATTGTTCACAATGATTTTTCCATAAATGTATTAGATATATTAAAATTGATTGTTATCTTGTGTAACATCATATACTTCAAAGTATGGTACAACCTTTTTCTATCTCTTCACAATATCATATTGCAAATATCTTCACTAAATCACACTCCCGTTATTGTTTTTAAGACTTTTTCTATAAATTCAAGATAGCAAATTCTTCACCATCTTGAATTTGAGGGAAAGAGTGTTAATGTATCTATACCATAATCTGTGGCATATGATATGTTGATATTTATAAATTAATTAGCATGTGACTAGTATATGATTGATCTTAGCTTCCATATTTGTATAGTGCTAACTATTATAATTACCGGTCAATGTATAAAGTTCAAGACATAAAAATATAAAGAACATTTTCTCTTAATTTTTTATTTTCTTAAATTTAGACTGGAGATAATTTTTATAGTCTAAATTTAAAATACAAATATTTTACTGTTATAAACTTTCGAATAAACAACAATAAGTACTCATATGATGTCATTTTTTCATATCATTTTATGTGAAAAATAATTTCAATAAAAAGATTTATTGGTCTGTTAAATGATTTTGTCCCTTTATTTTAATTAAAATAATATTTTAACTCTTCAACTTTTCTCCCTTGCAATATAAAAAGAGACATTATTTGATAAATTAATATGATTTTTTATTGAAGTTATTTATCACCTGAAATGATGTTGAAGGAAAAAGTGGCCTCTTAATGTTAATAACCTCAAGGAAGATTGATAAAGGGGGACTTTGGTTTCAAAAACTGTTATTACAAGTTTCTTGTATTCTAAATTTTGACCAATAATCTCCATTGCAATGACCTAAACCATATGATGCATTAATTAGTTAATCAAGAAGCATGCTCTTCTATTATGTTTAGATTATATGATTTTTCTACATGTCAAATTAGTATGTAAACCCTATCGGTGGAGTTGCATTTTCTATCTCTCTCTATAAAATAATAAAAAGTCGATCCCCTAACCTATGATCGATCAATTAGGATATTGCGAGTATTTCTACAGTACTATAAAACTCATACAACCCTTTGCTAACTGTTAGATATGTGGTTATATATCTACTTATTTTATTTTGACATGTTTTTATAAATTGGACTTATCATTTTTTTATTGTCTTAGATTTAAAAGAATTATTTAGATAATATTCTAGATAGTATGGAATACTATCTTTAATAGATGTGGATATTGTCAAGACTTGTTGGGTATTACGTGAATGAGTGGGATGAGGGTATTTTTGGAATTTTGCTTGTGAATTAAGTGGTTTTCTGAAAAGTTACGAAGGTAGAAACTTTGTGGTGAAACCTACGACTGATGTTTTATTGTGGACAATCCATCTTATGTGTGGGTATAGGCGTGAGACATTGGAGAGTTGATGGATGGGTTGTGATTGCATGCTGTGGTTTGTGTTGATATATGCGTGTGTGGCTCTTCAAGGCAAGTGGGTTTTTGCATATGTGTGTGTGGCTCTACAAGGCAAGTGTCGTAAACGACAAGTAAAATTGAATAGTTTGTTAAACTATTAGCCACTATGGTTTTTCAATTGGTATCAAAGCGGGTTACTGTTTCAGAACTTGGTAGCAAGTTGGTGCAGATCCTAGTTTCGCGAACATGGCTATAAGAGAAGGAGCATCAATTATCAGGACACCGTTGTTGGACGGTTCCAATTATCCTGCATGAAAATTGCGAATGAGGGTATTCATTCAGGCATAGGGAACAAGAGTATGGAACTCGATATTATATGGCTGGACACATCCGATTATTACTGACGATAAGGGGAAGACAGTTCTAAAAGATCCATCTGAATGGACAAGAGCCGAAGAAGAGAGGGCACTTGGAAACTCACAAGCAATGCACGCAATTTTCAGTGCTATTGATGAAGGACGATTCTTAATGATATCGGACTGTGAGTTGGCTAAATACTTTGCAGACTATTCATGAAGGGTCCAAATTTGTGATAGTGTCAAAACTATAGATGTTAGCTGTAAGGTTTGAAGAACTAAAGATGGATGAAAATGAGACTATTGGGGACTTTCATGAAAGATTGCACGATATAGTGAATCAGGCGCATCAACTCAGGAAGAAATATTCTAATATGAAACTAGTCAAGAAGGCGTTGAGATCACTACCTCCAAGATTTATTTTGAAAATTGCAGCAATCGAGGAGACTCATGACATCAATGACTTGACGTTGGAAAAGGTAATTGGAATTCTTACCAATTTTAAAATGAATTTGTTGAGGGGCAAAAAAGAAAAGAGCAAAGGATTGGCACTATAAGCTGAAACTGGAAAAGACAAATGATGTAGAAGATGAATCTGGTGAGAATGAGGATATAGAATTATTGACAAGAAATTTCAGCAAGTAGTTAAAAAGAATGAAAAAGGACATACCTGAATTTAGACAATATGGTGGAGTTCATCGAATATCAATTTAAAGCAACAAGCCAAAGCTCAAAAGGGTGAAAGGAAGGTGAAGAGAATCCAGTGTCATGAGTGTCAAGGCTTTAGGCATGTTCAAGTCGAATGTGCTAATACTTTGAAGAAAAGAAAAGGAAAATCCTTTACTAGCACTTGGAGTGAGAATGAATCCAAGGGTGAATATGGTAGTGAAGAAGAAATCGCTAATGGTGCTGTGTTAGTTGCTTTATATAGTAAAAGTCTAGTTACTTGCTTAATAGCAACTGAGAAGGAAGTAACTGAAGACGAAAAAAGGAGAAATCAAAAAATTTCCAGAAAAACGCAAACAACCCAGCTCAAGACCTAATATTAGATTATGACAGTGATAAAATTGGCTTAGATGATAGAAAGAAGAATATTTACGAGGCTTACAAAGCTATGTATGAAAAAGGGTGAAAACGTGTAGAAAGAATGAAAGATTGAAGGAAGAAAACCTCTCCATGAAGAATACCACCCAAGGGTTGGAAAAGAAATTAAAGTTGGCATTAGATGAGCTTAGTGAAGCTAGAATAAGATTAGTAAGTACCGAAAAGGAATTGAGAATGTTGAATGAATTCACAGAAAAACTAGACAAGTTAATGGAAATCGATAAGGTTAAAGGGGATCTTCAAGGCATTGACTATAAGGGTAAATGTTCCAAGGTGAATGATGAGAAAGATGACATATCCAGATCTGTCTAAGAAGAAACTTCGAGGAAGAATCAAATGTTTATACTCACATGTCATTTTTGTGGAGTTATCGGGCACATAAGGCCGAGATGCTATAAAATGTTACAAATTATGTTTCAAAGGGGTCAAAACCGAAAATCTAGACACTCTCCATTAAATTTTCAGTAACAACCCATATTACCAAAGCACTCTTGGGTTAGAAATGGTCAAGGACAAGCACAAAGATGTAGTAAAGGAAAAACAAGAAAGTGTCCAGATTCACAATTAGTTACTGCTTTTGAAGCAACTGTTGAGACTGAGGATAAGTCAGTTACTTCAGATGAAGAAATCAATCAGACAATTGATGACCGAGATAATGTGACAAGGAATAATCCCAGGTTTGAATTTCTTCAAGGGGCACGGGGACTATGTCCTTTACATTTTTGAAGTATTTTTTTGTTTTTGTTGTTTTAAAAAAAGAAAACGAAACATTAAAAAAAATTGTCTTCTTTAATTCTTCTTTAATTTTTATGTTGCCATTATCGTCCCATATTTTTAATAGTTTGTATTGTGACTTCTATTTGGCTCTATCGAAGACTTTTCAACTTTCTCATCAGTATGGGTCTCTCTCTTAGGTATCTCTCTCTTTCGGGCATATCTCTCGGTGTTTTAAATGGTGGTAAATTGTCATCTTGGCGTGCTTATGATTCTTCCGCTACACCTATTGTTGATTCTTATGATTCCGCATTTTGACACTGTTTTGTCCCAAGGGGAAGACATCATATTATTTTTTGTGACTGTTCCATTCAAGGGGTGATTTCAAGATATATGTGTAGCTATTCGTCTTACTTTTTGGCATCTTTTTGTCACAAGGGGAGAAATTTTGATGATTGGATTATTATTTCTATAGATGTTCTTTGAAATTTGATGGTGGATCGAGGGGGAGCTTAATATGAATTGTGCATTTGATACTTATATGTTCAATTATGTGATTTAGGAGGAGCTTAGTATTTGTAACAAATATGCCAAAAAGTGGCAGATTGTTAGATATATGGTGTATATATCTATTTTTTATTTTGACATATTTTTATAAATTGGACTTATCAGATTTTTTTTTGTCTTGGATTCAAAAGAATTATTTGGATAATATTCTAGAATGTATGGAATCTTATTTTGAATAGATGTGGATATTGTGAAGACTTGTTGAGTATTATGTGAATGAGTGGGCTGAGGAGTATTACTGGAATTTTGCTTATGAATTAAGTCGTTTTCTGAAAAATTACGAAGGTAGCAACTTTGTGGTGAAACCTACGATTGATGTTTTAGTGTTGACAATCCATCTTATGTGTGGGTATAGGCATGAGACGTTGGAGAGTTGATGGATGAATGGATTGTGATTGCAGCTATGGTTTGTGTTGATATATGCATGTATGGCTCTTCAAGGCAACGTAGTATCGTAGATGACCACATAAAATCGGACAGCTTGCGAAGCTATTAACCTCTCCAGTTTTTCATTGACTTTCTCTTAGTCCTACCTAGAAAGAGGAATATCATTATAATCGAACCAATGAACGGCGAACAATTTTTCTCTTTTCGAGAGTTTAAGAGATAAAAAGAGAAGTAGCACATGCAATATTGATAAACATATGTCGAGCCACACTGGACATGTGGACGCGATTCACGCAATTGGGAGGCCAGTTTGATTGCATGTGGGTGTGGCCAAAAGAACACATTCAACTTCAAGCCTTGGGTCCTAAGGTTATATAGTTAAGACATGAAGACAAAGATGTAGTTATATCAAGATAATAATGAAGCATGAAATGAAAAGGAGCAAGAAAAGGAGCAGGCAAGACGTATAACCACAACCCTCTTGTGGGGTATTAGGCCACGCATGTATGCACAAACACGAGGCTATGTAGTGAGGCAATTTGGCTTCCCCTCTCTTTTCTTCGAATGTGTACGTGTGACTGCGGGTCCTTGTGCCCATTTAAATAGGTCGAATCTGCCTAAATAATAGAAAGTCGTGAAACCTCATTACATGTTAGTTAAGGTCACTAAACATCATAGATTTTGACGGTAGTAGGCATCTAAATGTAATCCAATCACTTATGACTTAACCTTGAGATGCCTTTCTATTCTTTTTTTTTATATTTATAACAAAGCAACCATGTACGCTCTAACCACTGCCGGCCCTGGGCAGGGGCAAGCAGGGTGTAACATCCCGTCACCTATATAAATGGTTAGAACACATAATTGTGAGACATTTATATGACTTAAGCTAAATGAACGTTAGACATAAGTTATGACATACGGTT
>JAOQMS010000008.1:7471978-7498594 GCA_027563885.1 Erythroxylum longipes
TGTTTGAGAACCTGACAGTGGATGTTTTAAGTGAAGGTCTTCAGGTGATAGCTTCAATTTGTGGACTTTTAGAGTGACCTTGATGATAGGGCTTGATTTGTTTTTAGTAATGGGTGAAGTCCATGCCTTGTTAGCTCCTAAATGATTGAACTTAACTGCAAGACTTATGTGCCCACTTGCCTCAGTATGTTATGGGATAGATCTTGTGTTGGTGTTCACATCCTCGTATGTTGTGATTCAATTCTACTTTCCGACAGCTGATGGCAATGCATGAAGGGGAATTAATTTGAAACTAGTGCATCAACTGCCTGAATGTACCTGTATACTTTTGTGTATTGTATATTTGATATACATAGACTTTATGCTTATATTTGTCCAACATTACTACTTTATTCTATGATTTCCAAGGTACTATTATGGTTTGTTAGTTTATCCTCAGTGTCTGTATATGTATACCTAACTTCTCTGCACTATGGATCAACTGATCCTATGCGCATTGGCTAGTCTATTATTGTATTATGTTAGTTTATGAAATATGCTCCAGCTAAGTTGTACAGTTTTGTTAGACATTGTTTAATCCCACTGAGAAGCACCTATTATTAACTCTCGCATCATCTTTTGCAGATCCGTTGTTAGACCCCGTTTTCGGAGCCTAACGTTCAGAGTCATGAGACGTGAGCGCAGCACTCTGAAGGGTTCTTATAACATCCCAACATTCATAATTGAGAGCTTGATAATCGTCAATCCATTCTTATGTTTAATCCTCAATCTTCACCTAAACACATCGCTCAATTTATCTCTTACTTCCATAACCAACTGAGTACATTTCAAGTTCCATTCAAACACCATAGATAAACAATGATAAGCCCACAACTGATAAAATGTACATGATTTGGGACAAAAAGTATAACTTTCACTACCGATGTCGGATTGAGACCATTTAAGTATAGTTTCGAAGAGAACTTCGACTTCTACAAATTCCGTGAAGACCCCGAAGAGAGATTTTTCCATCTAGAGGGTCACAAGCAAACATTTTTAAAACTGTCCTGAGAAGGTTCGCTTAACGGACATACATCCCTCCAAACGGATATGAACTGAGCTGGGGACATTTTCAGACTCGAAAAGGTTCGCCTAACGAACATACGTCCCTTCTAACGGACATTTATGGGTTAAATTTCATATTTCCAACTCCTACAAGCTATCATGACCCATCTTATGCATATCTATCATTCCTAACTCATTTTCCTCATCATTTTCACTTCCATTTCAATTCAACATCATTTACAATCAATTCATACAAGATCATTGATCATAACCAACAAAACATCATTCATACTTAAACACATTCATCCTCAATTGTTGATCATGTCAATGCATTCTTCAAGAATTCAACACATATTCAACTCCTTTTATCACTTTTTTTCATCTCTAACTCATCACACTAATTCTTCCCCTTAAGACATCCTAGTACTCATTTTCTATTAACTCAAGTTAAGAAAAAGTCTATAAAATGTCCAACACTTTCCCTATGCAGCATCAATAACTTGTAAAGAGCATAACTCTCAACTCCGATCTCCAAAAATTTCATACTTTATATCATTGGAAAGCTAAAAAAATAATCTATAACTTTTAAGAAGAAAACTTTGTCTAATTCAGCCTAGATCAATCCAGATTGTCCGCTGAAGTCAGAACCCAATTTGACCTTTATGAAAAACTTGAAATTTGCAATATACAACTTGGAAAGTCATGAGCATAACCCTTCAACTACCAACTTTATTTCGTTAAACTCCCTAATCTCAACTCATTCGACTCATCCCTTACAACTAATTCTCATCATTCACAAAAACCTTATCTTTCCTTTTTTTCCATAATATCTCACTTATATGTATATATATATATGTGTGTATATATATATATATATATATCAACGATTCATGTTGAAAGTTCATCAACTCAATTGAATAACTCTTCCAAGAACATCTAATTTTCAACTCACATCATCCATATTTCATTAACAACAAAATAGAAGTTTACAAAACTTTAATGGCATTTTAAGCCACATTACATCATCGATATCCAGAATTCTAAATACAAAAGATACCAAACTCAATAATTCTCGAAATGCATCTAAAGTCTTGCTTTTTCAAAATCTAACTTAATATACAGAAACATTGCAAAAATAGAGTGATGCCTCGACTCTTGGTTACTCGATCTCATTTTCTTCACCTAAAGATGGGACGAAAAGGGGTGAGCTTAAAAGCTCGTAGGTAACAAGTTTATAACGAATAAGAAGCAAGACCATTTAAAAATGTTCATTGTCATAGAAAACTCTTATTGAGTCATAAAACACATGGTTCTTAAATTTTCAACTAAATCCACAATAAAACAAATCATGTATGCATCAATCTTGTCAACATATCATGAACACATAAACATATCAATATGGTTTGGGTAAGTCCATGAACATGACGAACTACACAATTCTACATAATGGTCCTGAGTAGTCGTAAACTTGAGGGAGTCCATAAAGGAGCTCCGTGCCACTAGCGGGCAGGCGGGAGAAGCCTTTAACTTGATTAACGTGCACGTGACATTCTTGAATGGATTACACCAAACCGACATAACATGTAATTCATGAATTGTAAACCAATTGCCCAATTGGCACATTTTGAAAACATGTCTTTCATGAACATGAAATATTTCATATGCACTTCCATCATCTTTTCAGAATTAATCAACCAAATTCAAATATCAAGCACATTGCAATTTCTCAAATCATTCAAAAGTAACAAATGCCACAATTATAAAGCAATGAAAAATCATTTTATCTTCTTGACTAAAAAGAAAACATAAAGGCTCATTATCTAATTATAAACATGAAACCTACCTTGAATTTCCTTGCTTAAAACTTTGCTCAAAAATACCTCTACTCTTGCTCCTCTTGCCTTCTTTGATTCCCTTTTTTTGAAAGACAAAATTCCCATTCAATAGGGATTCAAATTGGAGAACTCACAAGACATATTCACTTAAATTGATTCTAGAATACTTAAACTCATGCATTTCCTGAGCTATATGAACCAAAACCCTTTCAAAAATCCAAAAGATTACACATGAACTTATCTTGAATCTTCACCAATCAAAGAGTATCTTGGCTCTAATGAAAACTCTTCTCTTCCTCTACCTTTTTCTCTTCTTGAACCACCTCAAAATCTCTCTCAAAAGCTAGGAAATGATGGACCCTAACCTTTTTTCTTCTTTTTCTCTCTAATTGCCGACTCTCTCTCACTTCTCTCTCTTTGTTTCGTTTTTTTCACTTCTTTCCCACTTCAATCACGTTTTTGTTCTTCTAATACATAAGACACTTTTTTCATCTTCCAATTTTACCCTTAATGAGTATAAAATACTCATTTTGCCCTTTCTTATATGCCTTGCATCTTTTCTCCTTAAGTGATCTCCCAAAAATGCCCTTTATGCAATCTTACTACCTTAACACTTTAATTCAATTAACTTATGTCATAAAATCTTACTAACATTAACACAATAATTAAACTCCAATAATAATTCTATCATGACCTCATAATTCATTTAATTCATGCTTAACTAGAAAAAAAATATGGGGGCCAACATTTCTCCCCCTCTTAAAAGAATTTCGTCCTCAAAATTCTTATCTGACTGATCAAGAGGCAGGGATATGTCTCCTCATATTAGCAATAATGTCACCTCAAAATCAAGAATCCAATCACATAGTTGGATACTTTACATCAAACATAATGCATACACTCTCAGTAGTATATGCTATATTTTATGCTTATGTCTTATGTACCAGAAGCTAAAGGAGGAAGTGACATCAACCGTCGACCTCCATCGTTTAGGTTGTCCTTTTTTACAATTCACTTCACACGGTGATGACACGAGAATTATATGAGATGTTCTACAATTTTTTAGAATTGTATGATGGAACCTGTGAATTATCGTGCATGGTATCATCCCTTTTAGTTTTCCACGTTTTCATACTAGGATCAATGTAAATTATCTAATGACTTATGGGACCTTGCTTCAATTTATTTTTAAAATAATTAATTGATATCTTGGTTCACATGAAATAGATGTTTTGTAGCTTATTGGCCTGTGGACATGTGAGCTATGCAAACTGAGTTCCATATTCTTCTTAAATGGAAACAATTGGAACTATATTGGATCTTTTTTTCTCAGTACTGTTGGAAATTTTAGGCGATCTTATAACTCAGTGGATGCAGCTTGTTAGGCTGTGGATATGTGATCTATGCAAACTGATTTCCGTATACTTCTTAAATGGAAACAATTGGAACTATATTGGATCTTTGTTCTAAGTACAGCTGGAAATTTAGGCAATCTTCTGACTCACAGTGGATGCCTTCTAATTAGATCAGAGAAGGGAATGACCTGCTGGCCTTACTCGTTGTGGATGAGATTATAAATTTGCATTCATATGAAGCAGCAAATAGCAACTTTAACCCACTTTTTTTCATACGGTAAATGGGAAGAGGAGAGTGATTAGACAAAGCAATCAGAACTTGTTCAAAATTTACTACATAAATGCACTTCTTTTTTACGCTGATGGCTATTCTTAAGAGAGAGGAGATTAGATACAGTCTTAACAAAGTAAATATTAAAAAGGATAACTTAAACCATATGTTCTAGGTTATAATCGAGGACTCTGAAATTACCATTTAAGCAAATACTAGCACATTTGAAACAACTGCTAAAACTACTGGTGTTTAGCCATAGTTACGAGGCATTAGGGCTAAGTGCTTGGCTTGGTCCTTTGGTATGTATATCCTATGAACTGTTGTATCTGCGTCCAATATATCCTTGTCCTGGTATTTCCGTTCATGAAAGACCTAATAGTAGTTGAATTATTTCAAATCAAATGTAAACCTAATATATATTGTGCTTTGCATATTGTTTAATATATTTTAAATATTATTTATATGCATAAATAATTTTTATTACAAAATAAAGTATAGTTAAAATTAATAAAAGTACTTTTTATTTTTATGTTATCAAACAGTCTACTGCATGAAGCTCTTTCAAAAAAGCTGTTTTTTTAATTGACAGCCAAACAGTCAACTGGCTTCTTAGAAAAGCTCTTCTCAGAAAAGCTCTACTGACAAAAACTCTACTGAAATAAGCTCATCTAAACAGGCATTTAATCTAATTGTAATTAAAACCAGAAAATTAGGAAGAAATCTTAGAAAGAATATAACTAAAAAGAGACAATCACAGTTTCTCATTTGTTAAAATTCTTAAAAATTAGTTACATTCATTGTAGAAATTAACTACACTAGTAGTTAGCTTACAACCAATGACAATACTATAAACGTTTGTCTTGTCTTCCCCTACTCCTCCGTTAACAAATTTAAAATCACCCGCCCCTTGTAATGTTGAAACGACATCACTCTCCTTTGTGACGTACTTGTATCCCATGTATCTGTTTCTGACTTGACTATCGCCGTTACAAAGATTTTAATTTTTAAGGATTGTCTAATTACTTTGATTGAATTATCTATTAAAATGACATTCGATTGGAAGTCAATCATCACAAATTTCATATTCAATTGCGTAACCTTTTCTCACCAAATATTTAACCTTTGTGCATTAATAATTATTAAATTAAACTCAATTATATTATCATCATTTTAGTAATTTTTATGATTAATATTTTTTAAAATATTAATATATGTTATATAGAAATTAATTTAAATAATATTATTCATGATAACGTCAGAGCCATTTTGATCTTGGCTTGAGCGGTACTTTATAGGGCTATCTTCTTAGTAAATTAAGTATGTAATTAGTAAATTAGTGAATAATTGACAAAATGTCACGACTCACAAGTCGACTCTGTTAACTTTACTTGTGTGTATCACCATTGATATATCAATTCCCAAGCAAATACGATATTCCAACTAAATAATCTACATAGATTTTTACACGTATATCAAAAGGACAATGTCCTTTGTATCACTATCCAATCACCTAAACCCGAATAGCTACCGGCCAACCAATGTCCCCACTTGTCTAATCTCTATCGTCATTTGACCATCCTCCACCGTTGATCTCCCATCGACTGTATTTCGTACTACATCGCCACCGCCACCTCCACCAGAACCACCGTTTGCGCCGCCGTCGGAGAATTGGGTTCCTCTACAAACAGGGCAAGTTACGTGCAGCTTTAGCCACGTGTCTATACACTCCAAGTGGAAGATGTGCTCACAGGATGGTATCATTTTAACACTTTCTTTCTCTTCAAAGTCACCGAGGCAAATTGCGCACTCCATTTGGTACTTGACTTCCACATGGTTGTAGGAGTACACTGGCAACGACTTCACGATTTCTGGGTCTAAACCTTTGCGGGGGGAGGTGGTTGGCCGGTGATGGCGCTGAGAAGAAAGCTGGTCTGTTTGTTCATCAGTGATGAAAGTGCGAATGTAAATAGATAAGAAGCCGACGATGGAAAGAGCTGTCAAGAGGACAAAGACAGTGAAGGCCATGGATGAGTCAAAGGGCACCGAGTTTGAGTACTGATTATATCGTTGTTGTTGTTGTTGTTGTTGTTCTGGAGTCAGCGATGGTGGTGGCTGTAAAGTAGTATTGTAAAGTTGTTGGTGTAGAGATGACGAATTGTTAGTGGCAGTGGAATAGTTTCCTGAGGTAGTAGGACTGATACTTTGAAAAGGGGCATCATCGGGAATAACTAAAATTTTACGGCTGTAGGGCTTCATGAACAAAACAACTAATCAAGAATGTAAGAAACGTTTGAGAAGAGACGGTAACAGTTGGCACTTCTCCGACATGAACACACGCAGAAGAGATAACGAGAGGGAATAAAATTATAGAGATTGAGGTAGTCCTAAAGTCATAATGTCCATATAGACTCTACATACTTGACGTAGGCGACTGTGCGATGACAGAGATTGCTGAGGTTGAGAGAGATAGGTAGGAAGAAGATAGGAGTAAGGTAACACTATACTAATACTACTACTTGTCTTGTACTGTTAATAACCAGCCCGTGTAAGGTATTAAATATCACTGCTTGAGCTTTAACACAAACCTGACTGTGGGAATATCGTCGTATCGCACTCAACCAGGCTTGCTGATGGGGACAAAAGAGAATGAACGTGGAGAGTGGAGACAAAGTTGGATGCAAGTAAGCCGAGAGAACACAGCCTTGGATAAGGATAAGGCCCTTTTCAAGTTGTTTCGTCTCAGAATATTTGTGCATTATCTTTGCATCTGCTTGTGCCTTGTGGAGGCGTCCCAAGACTTTGAGAGACATCATTACCGATCTTAGTTCTATGTTATAGAACGGATAAATATTAATCTAAAATCACGCCCATCAATTAAGCCATCGTAAGGAAAAGGAAATTTTGGCATAATTTTCCATACCTTATTAAAAACGAATCTGATATTTTTGTCGGCTAGTTGAGATTTTTCGTTTCTGCGGGGTACTATCTCATAAATGTTGCAACGAATCCGAGACTGCGAGAAGAACCTAACTGCGCCCCAAGTTTTGACCTTGTAGTAGTTCTACGTCTACTTTTACCATCCATCTATTATTGGAATGCTACTTGGAGATCGTATCCGAATTGCAATTGATTCCCACAAATTAAATAAACATCGGAAAAAGCTGGTAAATATAATCGAAAAGTTTCATGAAAAAGACGAATAAGGTTTCATCGATCGGAACTTGCGTGATTACAGTACTTAAGACTGCCCACGACCACGAGGGGTTCTTATTTTGAACCATTCTTGAGTTTTAAATTTTGCTCAAATTAATTAAATATTTGAAACGAATAAGTTATTTTTGAACATGAATTCGAACTGAATTTCAGTCTGGACCAAATTGCCACCTCTACACAAGAACTTGCGTAATTCCACTTTGTGGTTCAACCGTAGTGAGTGCGTTTGTCATGTAAGTTATGCTAGAAAGTCTACAAATTCCTTGGTTCTCTTGGTTTAGAAATATTGACGATCTATGGACTTCAATATTTGATATAAGATTCTCCAGGCACATTTTCTTATTTATATGTTCGACTTGGCAATTATTGCTTGAACACAGTGGTAAACATTTTATAATCTTTAATTGTAGCCAGCTACAAAAATACTTCCAAGAGAAAATCTTACAACTTTCATTTTCGCGATATTAATACACTAATAATAGTCTCTCCTCTCAAATATTCTTGGCATACAATTCTTATATTCATTAGTGATAAAAAGTTCTACGATACAGTCATTGCATTCTTTTTATTTTACCCCATTGGCTATTAACTTAAGTGTGCCTTTCTGCTTCTATCTTTTTACTTCAGTTTCTTTTTCTTGTCTTTTTTTGGTGAGATTAATTTTGTTGACTTAGATGCTAATTTGTGGCTTGTTCCAAATCGAAAAGACCTACCGATGATTTGGTATTACGTTGAATCTCTAGATCTGATGCTTGTTGCTTTCCAACACGACATAAACATAAATCCATGCGTACATTGGGCATAACTGGAACCGGGGAGAACCAGAAATTGAAGGATTCCTAACTTCCTTGAAACCAGAAAAACGAAAAAAAAAGAAATCCACAACACAAATGCTTACGAGACCTGCAAGCAATGCCTGCTTATCACCTGAATTACCCTTTTACAACTCACGACCAAAAATCTGGGGACATTACAAAGTCTACACAACTCTATCTACTCCTTTACATACGCAGCTTAAAAGTTGTTAGGAAACATATGCAGCCCAACCTAGGGCTTGGACTTCTTCCCCTCGTAGGACATGTAATTGGAGACAGCCTTGGAACCCTCAGCTATGGCATGTTTTCCAAGCTCTCCAGGCAAAACCAGCTTCACTGCATCCTGAATCTCCCTATACGACAGGGTCGTCCTCTGGGCGTACTGTTTTAGTTTAGCTGCTTCATCTGCAATCCTCTCAAACATGTCCTTCATCAAACTGTTGATCACACTCATTGCCATTGATGATATCCTCAGCTCTGGATGCACTTGCTTTAGAACCTTATAAACATACCTTTTGTAACCCACACCACCTTCACCATCTATTGTTCTGCTTCTTCTCTTCCTTTTCCTCTCATTAACCAACTTATTACTTTGCTTCTCCCCAGGTTTCTCCCGTCTCTGTGTCTTCTTTTTCGCTTCTTTCCGTGCTGATGTTTCTGGTTCTTGAGAAGCATCCTCTGTTGTCATCTCTGCTTCATTTTCTTTTGTCTTTTGGTGTTTCCTGACTTCCTCTTCGCTTGGAGATTCTTCGTGTGAAACTTCACTTGCTTGATCCTCCTTATTCCTCTCTTCTTCTTTTTCTCTTGATGGCTCTTGTTGAAACACTTCACTTATTTGCTCCTCTTTATTCCTATTTTCTTCCGTCGAGGGTACTTCGTTTTGCTCTTCAACACCATCCACATCAACAGCTTTGCTGGGCTTTTCAACAGGAATTTCAAACTCTCTTGGCTCTTCCTCTCGTTGATTAGTCTCCTCAACAGGAATGGTCCTCCTCAGAATTTCTTCTACAGGAACATTAATTTCTTCTGTATCTTGAAATCGTTCCTCTTGAGTTGATTCTCGGGTGTCTCCTTCCGCAATTGATACTTGCACTGTTTCCTTAACAACTTTCCTCGTCACAGTTCTTACCAACTTCTTCCTCCCTGAACGCCTTGGAGCCATCATGTGCCGGTTTCTGCTACCCTTCAAATATTTCACTTTCCTTGAAGGCTTAATTACAGCAAACTCCAGAGTGTTGGGATGTATATATATATATACGGGTGAAGGAAAAAACAGGAGGTGGACATTTGGTCGACAGGTGTCTAATTACTTCTGTTGAATGGCTACGTGGGTAAAAATCAGATAGTAATTGGTAAACTTTAAGAGCAGATTCCCAGATCTTGCACCGTGCCGACATTTCTAGCATTATCCTCATTGATTAGCGTCCCACTTCGGGAAGTTTCTATAATATTTTCTTCAGTAATAAAAAATGAGAGCAAATGGATAATCTCGTCGTCCCAAGAATTAACTGGAAGCGTGTACTGTCCTGTGCAGTTTTATTAAATTATTAAAACACCCAACTAGGTCCGACTGTCCCATGTTCATTGCTTTGGTGGCGTATTTTGCTTATCCATAACTTGCATTCAGTTCCAGGCATCCAGCCATTGGATGCAGGGTATAGATTGTGCTGCTAAAACTGTCTATCAATATTTATGTAACAACTGGTCGTAAATTGAAAGTGTTGAGGCTTTGTGATTTGCGTGATTTTCGCCTACAATTGCAAAAAGAAGCGAATAATCAATAATGTATCTGAAAATAAAAAATAAATAATTAAACGTTGATCTTTTAAAAGATGTGCCCGGTGTCGACATTGGCCTCAGGATATTGTTACGACCGATGTACTTTGAGCCTAGCTTTGGATCCCTTAAGCAATGGTTTAGAGGTGTACATTGAAGGCCTTGCCTAAATAGTATTTGAGCCTGGTTGGACGTAATATCGAAATCCTAAATAAAAAGAAAAAATGCAAATTTCATTTTCTTAACATATATGCGGAGTTTCGTAACGGAAGTGGTGTTAAATGTGGACAATCTTAGTTTGCAATACCTTTGAGATTACTTTGGGTGAACGAAACGATCGGTTGATCAAAAATAATAATGACACAATTTGGAAATCCTACGTTGTTTGTTTCTTTTTACCGAATTGTACTATCTTCACAGAGTCTGCATACAAAGACGGAAAGTGATAAAACAGAAATTCGTTTTGTAGTTACCTCTAAATTACGGCAATATGTCTGGACACCTGCACCAAGGAAGGAATCTCTGCTTCAAAATGCTAAGAAACAGGGACAATGCCCTGTGTGGCTACAGCAGTGATTGCTGGTCATTTCTAGTTTTTTTTTTTTTTACTTAGAAATCTTTGGTTATATTGAGAAATATAAAAGGTTGTACCATAAATTGAATTCTGGTGGAATCTTTAATGTCATGTCTGTATGTCTTTCAAATAAATTACTATTATATTATATTTTATTATTATGATAGAATATTAAAATTTAAAAATTCGACCCTTTAGATAATGGGACCTGAATATATTACTCTAAATTGTAAGATTTATAGATCACTTGTTTAATTACTTTAGAATGGTGGATTTCCGTTCATATAATTCCTACTTTGCAACACATTCTCATAAAAACACTCAATTAAAATCTCACTAAGATCACATTTAAAGCAGGATTACATACTACATCGCTTACAATATCCCCCCAAGCTATTCATATATATACTTGCATTAGAAATGTATTTAAAACAATGTACGAACATACATAAACTTTGGACTGAAGCATATCAATGCAATATTAAAAAGAGCAGATAACCTTGGAATCTCTATTTCCGTAGAGATTAGGGAGCATTTCATTAGAAAAGAATATATGCCATCAACTTATTTAGACAATATTAATGAACAATCAAGACCTAGTTCTGAAAGGTTTACTCAACTAAGACCCATTTATATGTCAAATCATCTGAAATGATCGATCCATATGCAACGAGCGAATTCATTGATATGCGACGAAAACCATTCTCAAAAGTCCAATATACCTAAGATCTCACATAGTGACTAATTCATCTTGGGATTCAGAAAGCTTTAGTGTGAGATTGCTCACGATGCATATAGTAGACGTTAGTATTACTCAAAACTCTCAATCGCCCTTCTAAGAAGCCCGCAGATATTACTAGTGGATACTTGATCGACCTAAGAGAATCAAGAGCGCAAAATAAATGTTTTTCTCAAACAAGTAATGCTTTAATTTCTATAAATTCACCAGTTTCTGGGGTACGCCTGCATTCTTCGAAAAGCAAGAGGTATAGCATTTGCTCACTATATCTCCCTCCTGCCCAACCACAATCTCAATTCCTTTTGAGCAAGTTTTCTCTTATCCAAAATAAATGTAAAGACAAAGAAACAATTCTGCAGATTTTGTTCTTACAATGTGGGGCAAGAAACAAAACCACTGTTCTACACGAGTTATGCCCATACACATTGTTTGAAAAAGTTGCAACCAAAATTAAGGAGTGAAGAACCTGCCCGGAGTGTATTCTGTTCATTTACATCAACTTCCTTTTGATTGTTGGTCATAGTCAATTTATTGAACGGTACTGACTATTATTACTGATTGTAGAATCATAAGACAACTTGAGAATTGTGGAAAAGATGTTTTAGCTGCGTACATATATAACACAATCGGTATTATCTTGAGCAAATATAATTATATGTACACACGCAAAACATATAAAGATACATGCTGTTCTCAATAACTTCTACTTCTCTTTATTGGACGAGATTTAACACTAGTTACCTGGAAGTTTGATCTGAAGAAGGATTCTATCTCATCCCTATTCCTCGTTTCAAAGAACTGCAACTCGGGAAATTTTCTTTTCTGCAAATTCACTTGCACTTTCTTTCTTGGGGTTGGAGGGCAGCTCTCGCTGGTTGGGATCTTGTGATCACTTGAAGTTGGTGTTTTGCACTCCACTTCATCATCTAATACTTGCTGATGCACTAGTTGATCGACATCTTCTTGTATATTACGATCTCGTGGCAAATATTCTTCACGTTTCGATAGATTTTTCTCTGATATGGAATCTCTAGACATGGAAGTAAGGTAAGGAAACGTGTAAAGGAAGAAGGCTGAGGGAGAAGGAGAGGGAGGGTTTTGACAAATTGTATAATTGGATGACTAATATTTCTTTCTTATCTTTTGAAATTTATGTCTATCAGAGTTTGCAGTTTGTACTTTCTTCTTTTGTATGTATTCTTTATTATACTCTTTTATCTTTCAGCACTTTCTACTCTCTTTTCTTCGTGTAATAAAGCTATGACAGATTGGTTACTTCAAGTGAAAGTCTGAATAGGAGTTTGAGACTTATAGCGTACGAGTTATATAGCTGGATGTCTCTCTCACTAGCGGCTGTGGATCAGCATTCCAGTAAATGTATGCTGTTAGCTGTCATTATTATCTTGACGATATATGCCTGCATATAAATATACATACAACTTTATGTTTTATGTTTTATTGTATGGACAGCATGTGGAGAATGAAGAGACGTGTATGTTATCCGCTTCCATTACTTAGAAATAGGTCTTTTAAATCCATGTATGGTTAATGGCAATTGAATGGTAGGTGGTTTTGGCTGACAATTGCATGTTAAACCATAAAAGATTTTGTTCCCTCCATGCCTTCAATTTATATATCCATCTAATTACATCCAAACTTTAGATGGTGTTTTCGTTTTACATTTAATTTTAGCGTTTTTATAATTTATAATTAATCAAAAGAAACATATCAGATTTACATAAGCTCTACTAGTTAAACTATAA
Source organism: Erythroxylum longipes (assembly GCA_027563885.1). NCBI lineage: Eukaryota > Viridiplantae > Streptophyta > Magnoliopsida > Malpighiales > Erythroxylaceae > Erythroxylum > Erythroxylum longipes. Next base: position 7,485,367 of record JAOQMS010000008.1, read on the forward strand.
TTCTAATCTATTGTCATATGGTTACACAATATAGTAGTAGGAAAGGAATTTATTTTAGTAACTACTGAATTAATTCACCTAAACTTAGATCAGAAATCTTACTGTAATGAACAGATTCCATCACAATTGAAATTACACAGAAGTGAGAAGACAAACGGACAATGTAATAGGATCCTAAGCTCAAGAGAAGAGGTCCAAAATAGTAGTTTATAATTGTGAAGTTGACGCCATGTGATAATGTCTCATATGTGTTTTTTAAGTATAGAAACTAAATAGTCTTTTACAAAACGAGAACTTGGCCCTTGATCGAGCATCCCATCCCATGAAGCACATTGCCCGCCTAATCATCTCATCTCTCTCTCTCTCTATATGTATATATCAAATGTGTCGATCTCGATCTCTCCTAATAAACTGTCGTGTTACAGCCAATCTCTTCTTGAATTGTCCGTGTCTATGCTACGGGGGCATAGGATACCCTTTTGGACACTGTACCATTATTTAACTCTTGAAGGGGACATAGAATACCCTGGCATAGATCCTGTCCTTGTTTAGTGTTCCCCCTCCAACCCCTCTATAGTATCCAACAAGAAGTAACCACCACATCTTCTCGGCTTGAATTCGGTGAATTGGGTGCCTGAAACCAAAGGGTGATTCTGTCAACAACTTCCATGCGATAGGTGGTTGCCCTGCAAAACTACAAGCTAGATAAGATATAATGTTGAGGACATTATTGCTAAATATTCTACTCTAGGCTGTGGAATCCGACTAAATAAGCCTGTGCATGTCTGATGTAGCGGTGCACTAAATTTCAAATTAAGGGCAGGAGACAGAGACGTTTAAGTTTAACAGCTTTCTTCCAGGTCAACAGTTGCTCTTTCATTCATAGAAACACTCCAACATACCTTCTGCTGCACTGTAGTGTGTTAAACCCCCAAGAATATTTAGACAAAGATGATACTTGAAAAAAAACTTGTAATCGTATTGCTTATGAGTTACTTTTTAATTTGGTTGCGGAGTACTGTTGTTGTATCTTTATATTTATTTCGTTTTCGTTTCAAAATATTTTGGCCAAATAAACGTTTTGAGGTACTTTGGAAAAAATACCCCATAAGGTTCATAGACGCTTCTCTTATATTTATAAATTTCTAATCATTTTATTTTACTATGAGCTTTTATTAAGTAGCCTCCACAGTTGTGGTTAGAACTGGCCAACAGCTAGAATGTTGACACATGCATCACACCATAATCTAAAAAGTACATATAAATTGAAACCTAGTGCCAAATCAAGCACAATATATAATGAAGTTAATGAGATATATACGACATATATTGTGCTAAAAGAAATCAAACCAAGCAGGCCTCTATGCGGGGTCAAGGACATGACAGGCTCGGTGCCTTGCAGCAGCCCTTTCTATTCGCTCAATATCCACCGAGCACAAGTCCATAGTGTTGTATGCGCTCAAAAGAAGTCCATAACTATTGAGCTAAATCGCGGGATCTGGTTTCTACTTGATTTACGCTTTACATTATAAATTTTAGAGTTAAAGACACGGATTTCTTCTTGTATAATAAGCACATGATTTATAAGATAAAGACTGAAGTAGCATCACCAATATATGACTCGAGTTCACCTAGTCGCCTCATATTCCACCAATAGAACACTACCCTTGTCAAATTCACTACTACCTTTTTCCAAATTCTACCTTTCTAGACGTTATTTAAAAGTTACTCATTTTGAAGTTCCTTTTTTGATAAGGATAAAGTGTACTCTATTGATTTATGCCCTACATCAATCGATTACTTATAGTTTAGTGACATAATTATTTGAAAACATTCTTTATCTTATACATATTAAGATATATATGGTAAAGTCTATAAGATAAATATAAATTAGCAAACGAAATTATAATGAAATCATAATTATGAAATTCGTATTGCAGTTATGTATTATTCCGAAATTGTTCTTAGTCATTGTTCTATTGAAATTGAACATTAACAAAATATGAAAAGACTAACACACGTTATGTTGTTTTATGAAAGAAATAGTCAATCTTATGGACTAAAGTATAAAGATACTTAAATAAACACATGGATGCTTGTTAGAGAACAAGTTCACTGAACTAGGCATTGTTTGTATGTCTATGAAAATTCTCATTGTAATAATTGTATAGGTGATTATTTGACTTGAGATCTTCAAAGTAGCTCATATAGGGATTAAATTATATTTTGATACTACTTATAACCTATTCTAGTTAAGGGTAGCTCAGTCAATAATCATTGGATATGAACTATATGGAAGTGGTTGAGTGATCAATAATGACTCATCAATCCAAAGTAATTAGGGATAATGTTTCATTGTTCTCGATTAAAATTGATTCAAAAAATCCTTGACCAAGGTGAAATGAGGCTTTGTAAATAGTTTACGAATATTATTAATATAACAAATTACTAAAGGTGGAGAAATAACATGATTTGACTCGAATAGAATAGGAATTATTTTCATGTGTCATTTCTAATTGAAACATTGTATGATGAAAGGGAACTATAAAAAAATCATAAAAGAAAAGGTAAGTCAAAAGTACTTTGACTTTTCTAAATATTTGGGGGTCATGATGTGTTGTTAAACATCAATCTTGATATATGGACATAAATTGTTTAATTAGATGATTAAAAATAAATTAAAAGGAGTTTAATTTATTTAATCATAAATATAATTTAAGGTTATAATTTATACCTATTATTAACATATTTAGAAACTTAATAGGTTACACACAAAGATCAAGCTAAAGAGAGAAAGGGGGTTTTAATTAATTTGGACTTTATTATAAAGGTTGAGAAATTTAAGATTAAATATGAGATTGAAGTGAGTTATATGCAAAGATAACACTCATAACTCATTGCTTTAAGATTTTGGATTGATATATGATGTCCTAATTGTATATGGGCTCACTTGGATCCAATTCAGTTTCTCCTCAGATTCCTTAAAACTCTTCATTAATAGCAGAGCTAGGTTGGCAAAGTTTGATGAATAGAGATACGTGGATTTGGGTCAGTTGAATGGTAATTCATGAAGTGACTCAAATGACTTCACATTAGCTGTGTGTTGAGGGAGAGCTAGTTTGATATGGAAGATCTACTTGTAAAGGGGGAGATGTTGGAAATTTATAAGTGGTGTAATCTCACATTAAAAAGAGACATAAGGCTGAAATGAATTACATCGTCCTAAGGTTTTAAGTTGAGATATAATATCCTATTTATATATAGAATCACTTGCACTAAAAGAAAAATAGGAATTAGCGACGAAAAATTACCGACGGAACAGTTATCGTTGCATATTACCAACGGAAACAAATCTTCCGTCGGTAATGTTGATGAAAAAAATTTCATTTCGCGGTGATAAAAATATCAGTCGGTAAATATAGAGGGAAATCACCCTGGTAAACTTTGCTACGGAATTTGGCAACGGTATGATTTTACCGTTGGTAAATAAGGCAAAAAAATTTCAAATTACCGACGAAAATTGGTCCGTTGGTAATTATGGTGGGAAATCATCCTGAGAAAATTTGCGAGGGGGACCTGCATCGTCTTCTTCTTCGATTTTAAATGTAAAGCAGGAAATTACCGGCGAAAGTGTGTCTGTCGGTAAATTTTGTCGTTAACCCCAAAACGTAGATGTCTTCGTCTGCTTCTCCTTCAGCATTTTAAAGTAAATGAAAATGACGGCGTTTGGTTTAACACCAAACGATGTCGTTTTCATTTACATTTAACAGACATGATAGCCCCCTCCCCCTTGCACTTGCGTCGTCTTCTTCTTTGATTTTCTTCTCTCCCACACCATCGGCTTCCATTTTCTTCTCTCTGTCTACCATCTACCGTCGTCGTGTGTCCGGTTACCGTCATGTCTGCTTTGGTTCAGGTATTTTTCCATTGTAAAACAAAATGGTTTATCATATATTGGATGAAAGTTTAGTTGGGTATTTAGTTTATTTGTGTATTATGTCATTGAAAAACAAATTTAAGGTGTGAATGTTAGTGATAGAAGGGACAAGACGTTTTTTTGGTTATGATATTGGGATAAATTTCTTATGCATATAATGTGTTCGATGAAATGTCTGTTCTTTGAAAAATTGACCTACTTAGGTATCAATTATACAAGAGCAACTGACTTTTTTTTCCTTTATAAGGGCATACAGATTCTGAAAGCCATATATAAAACTCTTCTATCATAATTCCAAAGCCTTCCATAAACTATATGATGATCTTTTAAAGGTACTACATTAAAATGTTTCTCATTTTATACTTCGACTAATTAAATAAACCAACAATTATTTATTCACCTTGATCTGCATACATTCATTAACACATCACAGCTTGTAAGGCTTTAAATACTTTATAGTAAGCAAAATTAACTTTGATATAGAAGTAGTTTGAGCTATATTATTATAGCTTCCTCAATTATTGATCAAACTATATACCTTATTATGAACATGGCATTTAGTCCATTTTCCTGCTTAAGCTCATCTTCTTTAATTTGAAGATCTAATGCCCTCCTAATAATATGTGCCTCTCCTTCAACAATATACTTAAATACACCATCACTAAAATCATCAAATATTGGCATAGATTCCTTTCCATCTATATTGTTTTTACTTTTAGTAGAGGGTGTTTTTATCTTTATAATACTAATATTTTGATTCACACTATCTTGACGTTTAGGCGCACTCTTAGGTTCTCATTTAGGTCGAACTCTCGTATTAGTCCTAAATCTAACCCTTTCATCCTTAAGAATTAGATTAACTTCATCAAAACCTAGATCATCAATCTCTTCATTAACTTTTAATGGAGGTGCTAGATTGTGTCAAGTAAGCCTTCTCTAATTAGGAATTTGAAGATCTTGTCACCTTTTTTGTTTCTTAAATTGATGGGATTGCCTCAAATACATATATTTCACCTTATTATGATTCATTTTAATAATTGGGAAAAGAGCATATGTTCCTTTTCTTCCTTCAACATTAAAGTTTACCTTTTGTAAGCCATATATTTTAACTATTCATATTTCACTTTTTAGTTTACTTTTCTCGATGCTAATCTCACACTCTTGCCCTTTTACAAGACTAATGATAATTCAATTAACCTAGATTTGATAATTTTCCATATGAAAATTCTAGTTGAATTATTTTATTATGGAAAGAACAAAGATTTTTTTATCTCACTGTATGAAAATTCTAACGTGAAAGAATTGAATTAGTACTTAAACAATAAATTTCATAAATAATATGTAAAGATAGATAAACACTAAACAAAACAATGAAGGAATTTTTACATATTCTTTAAATTTTAAAGACAAAAGAAAGTGTAATAGAACAAAAATAAGAAGTTATAATGATTATGAAATTTTTAGTTAGAGAAATATATTAGAATTTAAGTAAGATGAAAGGATAACCATACAGGATTTAAACTAAGCTCTTATAATAACTAATGTGAACCTACCTAGGAGTAAAACCTAAAGAACTTATAAAGAATTGTAAACCATAATAAGAAAGTTAAATTAGATATAAGGAAAAAAACTTGTTAATTATAATGAATCAAATAACTAAATTTATTTAGTAATGCCATATAGAAAGAATTCTTTGATAATTTTAAATATCTTTAAAAAAATTATGTCTCTTAATAAACTTATATGTTAAAAAATAACTAAAACTATATAGAGGCAATATGCCTATATTAGGAAGTTAGCATATTTTTGGGTGATGTAGTATGAAAGTTTTTCTTTGAATTAGCATATTTGTGGGTGATGTAGTGTGAAAATTTTTCTTTGAAACAATGAAACATGCCTATACATAATTAACATTGGATATATTATCTAATTTAAAGCTTACTAGAATGCACGATGGGATAAAGAGAATGAAATTCAATTTTAGCATAGAGGGCGAGGACTGAAGATCCTAATAAATGATTTTAAGGTGCAAGGGAGTTTTCATACTCTTGAACAAGTAGAAGAAGAATCATATAAAACTTTCAAAGTTAATTTTCCTAGTGAGAAGCACTTCAAAACTCAAAGAAGTTTTTAGGACTCTATCTCAACGGGAGGCCCTAAGTATGACCTTATTAGGACCATTTGTAGGTACTCTTGGGGTACTTTCTCATATAATCTTATAGGGGAAGGAGATTACCACTATAGTTAATCTTAAAGATCTCTTCTACCAATGGTGTATAGTGGAACATCAATTATACAACCTACAATACTATTTTACATTATATTTTAAGTAAATAACTGATAAAAGAAAAGAGGCATTTATGGTAGTTGAATACTTAATGATGCTTGTAAAGAACATTGGTGCATTTTCCACTATACAATGATTAACACTAGGATGATGTATATTCACTATAGAGCTTGAGATGATAAGGTGTGTAGGATTGGTTAAGAAGATTATGGGAGCATATGTTATTATACTGATAAGGGGAGACAATCTTAGTGGTGATGCACCTATAAAGGAAGCGTATAAGCTAAAGTTATCAACAATTGGTGAGTAGTAATAGGTAGGATTTTAGGTAGCCAAAACAACAAAATTTAAGGATATGTCTTTATGCCTGTAATTTCTTTTTGATAAAATTGACAAGAAGGAGCACTATATAGAAATTATGATAAAACTATGGACTAGTTTCGTTAATTTTTTTAAAAATAATTTTTTAAATTAAATGTGTAAAATAACATTTTTTTAATTGAATTCGGGCTAGAATTACCCAGGTCTAAGTTTGCCTGAGACCTAACTCTTTGTTGTTTTGCTTAGAAAAATTAGACCTCAGTTTGATATGGGCCTGATTTGATCCATAAATCGAACAATTGAAAATATTTGAATTTAGACCTTTGGTTTATATTACTTATAATTGAAAATAACTGAAAATTAAGGTGTAAAGTAAAATATGATACCATAGTTTATGAACTTATGCTAAAAAGAAACATATTTCTTTTACTTTGTTTTCCTTTTTTGTGAAATTTTATACTCAAACTTACAATTATTGTTGAAGTTCCATTGTTGAATGACCAATATTCCTTCATTCAATCTCTTAACAATATTGGTGACACAATTGCTAAATTTTCAATCAAATGATTAGTGTATAATTGCATTTGAAAAATAAGTGATTTAATGTCTCTAGATACAAGTTGTATAACATGTATATTGGATTGTGATTATGTGATACTTTTATTCTGTTAATGGTGCTTAGTCAATTCAGTTTTATAAGAACTTTGGGGTATGATATTTTGAGTTGTTCATATCTTGTGAGACCTTTCAACTCTAAATATCTATAAATTATGATGCTTACAATTTCAATAATACTAAAGCATGGTATGTTTAATATTTGTTCCATAATAATATTCTTTTTCGCAAGCTCTATATTGTGTTGAAGAGCGTCACTCATCCTTCTTCGTTGTTGTTTGAAGTTGTCCATCCATTCAGGCTAGTCGTCCAACTAATATTTACCATCTGTATTACTTTAATAATACAATTATGATATCTTTGGATTTTGTGTGAATACAAAGGAGGTTTTGATTTGGTGTTGTTGTTTAGAATATTCTTACGATCACTAATGAGTTTTTGGTATGATGTTTGTAATATATTCTCATTGGTGCACTGAGATTACTTGTCATAACTTCGAAGGAATGAAGCTTAATATTAATTTCAGGTTGAAATATGCCACCAAAGAGAAGACAGGATATGATGCGACCAAGATTCAGACCACGATTCGGAGGTACTTACTATACAGGTGAAGCATCTCACGATGTAGCAGCTGGAACTGAATCTCCTCATCCCCCTCCAGCTACTACACTTGCAGATGAGACATCACCTTCCGTAGATGCTGCTACACCATCCACCATCCATACATCATTTACTTTCCCTATACCAACAAAGATATCAGGGGTAAATAATGATGATAAAGGAGGCAGTCGTCAGCCTGGAGCTGAGGGACCTGATGAAAGAACTTTCGTTATAATTGTCAATAATATGTAAGTAAAAATACATTGAACACTATATGTTTATAATTAAGTTATAGGTTTTAATTTTCAAAACGGTATAAAATTATTTGTTTTGATATTAGATTCATTTCATCTGGACCATGCTTAAGAAACATGACATCAAAATTCAAGGAAAAGATTGATATTAAAGTTTTTGTATGGAAGAATATCTCTCAGACGACAAAGGAATTTTACTATCAGGAGTTTGAGGTACAACACAAATTAGTACTTTCTTTTTTAATTAACAGTTTTATACATTAATTAGATAAATATTATTATAAAATTTTGTATTAATTGAATGTTTTTCCTTTTGTTTTAGGAAGAATTTTTTTGGGATTATCAATTTGACACGATCATTTATAAAGTATGGGAAAAATGAGCATGTACACATTTATCGCGACTTTGTTGTTGTGATACACAGGGCAGGTGTACGACCGACTTATATTTCTGAACAAATATGGAGTCGTTGGCAGCAGTATTGGACATCACCAGAGGCAATGTCCATTTCAGAGTGTAATTCGAGCAACAAACATGGAGGATCGAGGGAGAGAGTCTTTCTGTATATACGGGAGGATCTATTACTCACAAAGAGCATGTAGAGAGACTTGTAAGTATTTACACTTTAAATTTATATTCTCATTTCTTTACTTTGTTGTATTTCTATTGAATTTTATGTGTGAATTTTGGAATGAAAATATGGGTTTTTTGTTAAGAATGATAATGTTATAAATGTCTAGTACCATATATGGCTGTATTTTTTAGTTTTTTTCTTTGTTCAGCAGGGGGTAGATTTCGTAAAAATAAAGGAAACTCTGCCAAAATTTTTATAAATTCTAATTCATTTATAACATTTTTTCTTATGCCGGAAAGGACTATCAGCATGAGGCCTACACCCCGTCAGCTCTTTTTGCACACTTACACTAAGAAGCATGACGGTGTGACATTCGTCAACAACCGTTGTATAGAACTCAATGTATGTGAAATTTATAGTTTAGTATTAATGCTTAATAATTATCACTTACTAATATAAACAATGTCTTCTAATAGGACCAAATACAAGAAAGCATTCAAAGACAGTCTAAGCAGTCTGAAGATGTTGATGAGACTCAAACCTATCTTCATGCAGTGAGTGGTAAGGACCGTCGAGAAAGGATATTCGGTTTAGGTTCATTTGTGAATACATGTTATTCCCAATCGTCCATGTCCAATGCAGCAGCATCTAGTAGGCGATCCACAACCAATAAAGTCCAAGAACTTCGGAGCATAGTGTAGACATTGGTAACTCAGTTGCAACAGTTGATGGAGTACATAACTCAGCTCCGTAATGAAATTGATGAGTTGAAGGGTAGGGGTAGCACCTCATCGCACTAATCAGACCATCCGTCGTCTCCAAATTAATAGTGTACTTTTGGTCATTTTATTATAATTACGAAAAACTTATTATGTACAATTTAATGTTTTTATTATCAATTAAGATATTTTTAACTTTATATCATCAATGAAATTTAAGTTTAAAAAATTAAATTTATATTATTACATTAATAGCTGTTTAAATTATGCATCAATTATAACATCATGAAATAAAATTTATTGATGGTATTGACAGTACATTATAAAAAAAAGCTTTCTAATTAATTTACCGACGAAAATCTGAGATCCGTGAGTGAATTAAAACAATTATCGACGGAAGGAGCATTACCATCGGCAATCACAAACGACACAACAACTTCCGTCAGTAAAGTTGGAACAATTGCCGACGGTAAAAGAACAACCTTCGGTAATCACAAACGGAATCACTAAATACATACCGTCGGTAATCACAAACGGAGTAACCAACGGTGTGTCGTCAGTAATCACAGACGGAATAACTAACGGTAGATTGTCGGTAATCACAGACGGAATAACCGTCGGTAAATTTTTAACAACTTATCAACAGAAAGATGTATACCGTAGGTAAATATACCGACGGAAAATAATTGTCCGTTGGTAAATTTACTGTCAGAGAAATGTAAATCGTTGGTAAATTTACCAACGGAATATTATTTTTTGTCTGTAAATTTACCATCGGTTTACATTTCCTGTCAGTAAATGTACTGACGGGAAATTATTTTCCGTCAATATTTATTAGCTACGACCGTTTCTACGATGCCTATGTCCGTCAGTAATGTCTGTCGCTAATATTACATACCGACGGAAAGTGAATGTTTTCTGTCAGTGATTTTCGTCGCTAAACGATGTTTTGTTGTAGTGTTGGACATGGTCTAATTTCTCCTTAGGCCCCTAAAACCTTTCATATGCTACCCAAGTAAATTCGTAAAAGCATGATCTTTGTGTTTTAATATGTCATGAACAAGAAGAAGAAGAAGAAGAAGAAGAAGAAGAAGAAAAAGAATGAATGAATTTGACGATGATAGTGTTTTAGCTGTTGAATATCAAGGTTATAGTGAACCAAGTAAATCAAAGCATATTTAATTGGGCATTTCTTGCTTAAATTTATTAGTTGTTTCATAACTATGTGTGCTTATAGTATATTTTTTATATGTGTGAATTTATTAAAAAAATTTAGTGAATCACTAACAAAATTACTGATTTTAGAAATTTGCAAATTTTAAAATTATTTTTCAATAATTTTAAACCAAAAAATTGAATTGTATTATAAAAAAAATCGTATTTTTAATGTTTCACCTTCAAAAACAAAAGTTGCAATTGATATCTTTTATATTTGTACTATTAATAAAATTCACCATTTCAGCAACAAGTAAAATTTTCTATGCTCATATTTTTTAATAAAAAATTTTGAATTCCATTTTAATATTCATAAAAAATTTATATTTACTATGTAAAAATAAATAATAAATAATAAATAAATTGAGTTTAGCATGAATGATATCCTTCAAACTTAGCCATGTAGGAACTTAAAGTGCAATTCAAGTATAAATAGCTAGCTATATTAATTTAGCTATCTAGGTAGCATCCCAAAATCCCACACAAGGAAGTTAAACTCTGTAGATTAAATATGTACAACAAGCTAGATACTATCCCATTGTTAATAGCCTCCTTTGGTTAGCTTAGCTATTTGCAACATGCATGTTTTTGCGCCGTCCTTCTTGTGTTTACACCTTTGCATGTTCCATACATTAATGTTATCATTATTAATTAATTAAAGATAGAATAGCCTATTAGTGTATACCCCGCTAACCAATTATAGAATGTACTCTAATTATTTTTTTTGTGTGCAACAGGAATAAAAACAACATTATCTCATTATTCGACAGTAAACAACGCCTTGTCTATCCTTTTAAACGAATTCCTCCGTTGTTGGTGGGGGCTCTTGTAGAATATGAAGTCTTAGGCTTGCAAAGAAGGCTAGTTTGGCTAAGCTATCTGCACTCTGATTTCCTTCCCTGTGGACGTGTTGAACCTAAACATCCCAATCTCGCCGTAGTAACGAACGTGTATCCTACACCAAAAAAATGGATTCCATCAAAGTCAGTGTGGAAGAAGATAGTATGTTGAATACGTCTAAGGAGTCCACTTCGAGTTCAATGCGGCAATATCTGAGTTCCCAGGCCAAATTGAGACTAGCATGAACCCCCCAAAGTTCAGCAAATAAGGGCGAGCACCCAGCAAAATGTTTCATAAAGCCACCCCTCCAATGGCCTTGATTATCTCGTAATAACCCACCTGCAGTGGCAATGTTTGACTTGTGCCTAACCACGCCATCAGTATTTAGTTTGACCCAGCCATCTGATGGCGGTGTCCATCCTATGAATGTTCCAACCGGCACCCCCTGCCGTTCAATAACTCGACCAGTCACTACTCGTGCCATGCCTATCCAAGAGACATAGTCCATAACGATTCTGGTTCCAGCAACTGGCCAGTCAAAGTTAGCTTCGAAGAGGCTCCTGTTTCGCCACTGCCATAAATACCAGCAGGAAACCCCATAGATGCGTGCCTATTCCATCTGTGGCTCGTGAGCTCCTGTATTCAAATTAGAAACCAACCACCTTTCCTCATCCTGTTGAAAGAAATTGTGATCGAGTAACCCTGGGGGAAAGCTCAGCCAAAAGGCTTTCACTCTGGGACAATCCCGAAGTGCGTGCAAGGTGTTCTCTTCTAGCCCACAGAAGGAGCAGCTATGGTCTGTTGATAAATGCCTAGTAACCCTCTGTTGGTTGGTCAACAACTTCTTATTTGCTAGCAGCCAAAGAAATGAACGAATGCGCTGTGGGCTGGGCCATTTCCAGATTAAATTCTAGCACCTAGTGTTAGTTTCTGATGCAGAGTATGTTAGTTTCTGATGCAGAGTCTTCAATTAACTCATATGCGGATGCCACCGTGAAGCCACCATGTGGTCGTGGGCCCCATAGAGGTTGATCCTCCCCTATGGCATCCTGTGGGGGTCGAATTGCCGTAATAGCCAGGCAGAGTGTGACAAGGAGATAATTCTAGAACAGGTTCCATTTCCAGTTCCCGTCCTCATTAACATAATCATGAACTTTCAGTGCGAGTAAATGGTTAGGTGGTCGAGACAACATCGCTTTAGAAAGCAGTCCCTAATCCCCCACCCAAGAATCCATCCAGAAGAGAGCTCGATGACCATTGCATAGTTCCCATTTAATCCCTCTAGGGACACAATGCCACGTGGCAGATATCCCTCTCTATATCCCCGAAGCCCCTTTTTTGTCCACCGCTTGGGGTAATTGGTTAGGATCAAACCGATATTTGGCCTGAAGTATTTGTACCCATAGGGCTGATAACTTAGTGAGCAATTCCCAGCCCAAGCGAGTCAGTAAAGCATCATTGGAAGATCGAATTTGGTTGATCCCAAGGCCCCCTGCCTTTTTTAGGCGACATACTGTCTCCCAGTTCACTAAATGCACACTACAAGAAAATTGCATAATAGCGTCGGAATATTACCGACGGAACAAAATCCGTAGATAATTATCGATGGAAAGTCAATAATCCGTCGGCAAATAGAATATTTTACCGACGGACAAAATATCCGTCGGCAATACTGTCGAAAAACTTTTGCGCAAAAATATCCGACAGAAAATAGCGACGCTAAAAGTCTCGGCGACGGGAAAAAAATGCAGGAATCGTTCCCGCAATTTAATTGCTTCGTCATTTACCAACAGTATACAAACCGTCAGTATTTAGCAATTCCAGTTACCGACGGTATAACATACCGTCGCTAAGGAGGGACGATAT